>WHYT01016787.1:252219-307891 GCA_009806455.1 Tetrax tetrax
CTATGATATGTTTCCTTTAACTGATTTTTAAAAGTAATATGTGACTTTAATTGCCTAACTTATTCCAAATGGCATAAGACTAAAGGCAATTGTGAATGCAATCAGCTGGAATAATTTCGTTTACTTCAGTCTTTCTTAAATCTTCCGTTTTTAACCTGTTCTCTTCCCTCTTGAAAAAGCAAACGATAAATTATATTAACAAAATATAATTTGTAATGGCACCGCAAAGGTGAGATAAGCATTGTTTCCACGCGAGCCACTCTCTGAACAACCAAGCCCTGTTAACTGCAGTAGGTCTGATTTTTCCAAAATTAAGGGTCCACGCCAACTTTTCAGTCAGTACATTGTGAACTGGGAGAGTAAAGGGAGAATAGGAAAAAGGCTGAAACCTTGAAAAGTATTTCCAGATACCACATGCAATGTCTTAAATGGCAGTTCGTGTCCTTGGCAGGGTCCAACTCTAACCATTCTGTGATTCTGTGATTCTGTGAGTCCCGCGTTTCGCAGTTCTGGCAGCGCATGGTCCTGCTCGGGACAGGGCTAGTGCGTCGGCCAAGTTCCTTGTTCAAAGCCCACAGGGCGACAGCAGGTCCATGTTTCACCCTGAAAAAGAATCATCTGTCAAAAGCCCCTCCGGAGCCTACAAACTGGGGCCAAAAATAGCAAAACAGGATCCAGTGCTTTTCAGGGCAAGCTCTAGACTGGAGTCTCCGTGAAAACAGGCAAAATGGAGACAGAGGAGGGGACCCTGACACCTGTGTCATCCACACCTCAATAATCAGAAAAGACAAAAGTGCTAAATATTGGTGCTATTTTCTGCACATAAACCAATGGCCTTACCTAAATAAGTGTGTGGGGAAAGATAAACATTTCTTCTTCTTGAATGGATTTCTGTGCTCTGGGGAAAATTCTCCAGGGCTGTGCTGGTCGAAACTAGGAGTGGAAAAAAACTCCAAACACCTACAAGTGCCAACAAAGGCAGAATTTGGGTACAGACCCACCTCCCGTGCAAGGAGCTCTTGAATGCAGCAGCTTGGGAGATGCCTGTAACCAGGGTTTATGTTACAGGTCAATCTTTCTTTTTCATCATGGAAGGTCTCTGCTAACTTTTTGCTGTGAATTAGAGCAAGGGAAAATGATTTAACCAAACAGCAAATGGTACGAAATCTTCTGAATTCATCCAAAGTGAAGCAGATCTATTTCACTTCAGCCTAAACCAGGTTTTCTTGTTTGGCTACAAAGTTGAGAAAACTACTGTTTGCTCAAAACCCTTTTAGATCTCTTTCTGCTTTCCACCTCTGCTGAAGGCTTTCTCTGTAGCACCCTACACATCTCCCAGGCAACCCAACCGTCCTAAAGGAAATATGGAGACAGAAGCTTACTTCTCCACGACACATTTACAGTAGCTCACAAATAAGCGACTTCTTTTCTTCTTTCAGGTACCAATCCCACACTCGGCATTTGGCGTGTTTTCCCAGCCAGAGCCTCCCCAGGCAACCCGGCCACGGAGAACCTGCAGGAATCCCGGCCGTGCAAACAGACCCGCTGCTCAGACGGGAGGCTTGGAAGATGCACGATCACTTTTAGTAGCAGAAGCACCAGAAATCTTCACAGCAACAGAAAGTCTTTTGGACACATGAAAAAGGACATGAGAAGAAAAGGCAACTGTAGAAAAGAAGTTGGTTTTCTTTTTAGCAGGTTCAAATGGAACTTTCTCAGAAATCTGCATTTTAATCCAATAGAGGATCTCCTTCAAAGCTTGGCATTCTCTTGAGCTACGTTATCAAAGTAAGCTCACAATTTCAGCTGATCAGAAGGCAAGGAAGAAGCTTCAAGTGAAATGCCCAGAAAATTAGATTAATCAGAGTTGATAAGAATCAAGTGAGACAATTCTGCAGTGTGAACATGACTGAAAATTGTAAGATAACTGATAAAGTATTCCAATGACAATATCTGATTAAAATAAACAAGTTATTATTTTCACAATAATTTGTTTAGCGATGTCACACTATGCTCTGAATGAGAAAAGACAAAAGCATCTTTGTGATCTAATTGCTTTAAAAAATCCTATTAACATAACAATTTGATCCAACTGTTTTTGAGGCGTCTCTGTTTAGAGCGTTCATCCCTATGACAACAGAACTTTTTTTAAATGCTTCAATTATTTTGGAGCAGAACATCTTTTAAAGGAGATGTCCTGGTATGATACACAAAAATTTCAAGAATAATTTAAGATAAAAAGAAAGTTCAGAAAATCCTCTAAAAATAACTCTGAGCCTGGAACACAAATGTGAAAAGTTCCTTCACGTCTCAGTTACAAAATATGATGGCATGAGGTCCCAAAAAAATCTAGTTTTGGCAAAACGACAGGTGGAAATGCAGCTTTGGGCACTGCCCCATAGTAAATAATGCGACTTCCCTATTTCTTAAGCGCATGCAGATTAGAGATGCCCAAGATTTTCTATTCTTTTCTTTTTTTTTTTTGTTCACTGAACAATTCCACAGATATATATGCCATTGGAAATCTAAAATATGTTGATTTAACCATTTATTTTGAGGATTTTTGAAGTAAACATTCAATTTTCAGTTAATCATGCCAACTCTTTTTTTTCCAGAAAGATGGAAGAAAAGGCCAAAGCAACAAAATGCAACTTCCAGCCCTTCAAGTACAAATCCTAAAGCTCGTCAGCTTCTTCAAGTGGTACCATAAAATACAATTTACCATGGAATAAAGTCTCCAACCACAGCTCTGGCAGCAAGGATGGCAGGGATGGAGCTTGGCTGGTCGTCTCCTAATTCCAGCTGAGAAGTGGTTGATGCTCCTCACGCCGCCGTGTCCAGCCTCCCCTTAACTCTTGCATTCACCGATGAGAGCAGCAAGCGCTAACGTCTTAATTTTATTCCTGAACAGTCATTGCCATAATTCTGAAGATGACCATAATGTCTATTCCTCCTGTGAAACATCTTTCTTCTCCTCATGGCCTTTTCCACAAATCAACTCTCATTAATTACCCTGAGTTATGACGTGATACGATCACTATTTGCCGTGTTTAGGTTCATGCAGCATATCCATTGTCCGGTCTGTTTTACCGAAAAATAGCAAGGGACAGTTCAACGGCTTGCAGTTGAGTGTGTTGTGGCGTTGTCACGGGCACGAAGGAGGGAATGAAGGGAAAAAACCAGAAATGTCAGGCAGCATGCAATCCTTGGGTTTGCATTCATATTGGGAGATTGGCTCAATATGAATTAAAAATTAAAATGGTTTATTTGTTCTTCAAAGTGGAGAAAGACTTGTGAAGTAAAAACGTGAAATGAACTGTGAAAACACCCGTAAAATGGCCAGGGAAATTCCAGAACATATTGGAGGAAATCCATCAAGAAAATAAAACAAAATTTATATACATGTTAATATGTGCTGCTTTCATTATGCAGGCTGATTTTGGAGCTGTGTTTGGAAACAGAAATTTAAACCATCAGAGACCGGACACTTTGACCACCCAAACCCAAAGCGGCAGAGTCAGAGCCAGGTCCCCGGGCGTCGCAGCTGGGTACCACCTGCAGCAAAGCCTCCGCAGCTCTGGAGGCAGCAGCACTCGGTCTCCCTGCAATGTTTGACAACTTCAATTGAGGTTTGGCCAGGTGACTAGGCACCGTGCGCAATTGTCCTTCGGCTCCTCTCTTGCACGTCCTGTATCCTGAACTGCTTGATGCAGAAAGAGATGAGTCTTTTCCTTCTCATGCATGGCCTATGACTTTCACGACATCTGACCGCTTCTGTTTTCTGAATAATTCACACAGAATGCCTGAAAATGTCAAATTACAAATGCAGGAAATTGTGTTGTTACTTATAAGAGGGTCTTGTAGGCAAACATCTAATTAACCCAGGATGAATCTGAAATAATGCAGAAAACTTAGTTTCTCATGGAAACCCACATTCTCTGAGCACACAATTGTGGGCTTTAGTCCTGGATGAAAAACTGAGGGGAGATGAGAGCGTCATCCGGTACGAGCTGCTCTGGGGGATGGGGGAGGAAAGGACAGGCTGAGCGACGGGGGAAGAGGGACAGCCACACCAGTGCCCCGTCCCACACCTCCTCTCCGTGCGCCGCACAGCCTGGACCAGCATGCAGGCAGCAGCATCATCTGCATTCCTCCCTCGGCGCGTTCACCGATGAGTGTCTCTAAAATCCCGATGATTTCACTGTGGTTTTGGGAGATGAACCCAGGTGAATCCCTGCTGCAAGTTTAAGGATCAGCGCTATGGATTCACTTTTGCAGGATTAGGTTGATTTACAATGTGCTTTAATGAAGTGTGTTGCTATGGTGAAGCTAGTTTCAAGGGTGTCTGTTAAAAAAAAAAAAAAAAGGCAGCAGAAGAGTAAATTGTCCAAATCAGATCAATGAGAAACCAGCTTCTAGTGTTGCACCATTTTTTTGCCAGTGTTGGGTTAGCTGAATTAAGAGTAGCCTGAGATGGGAGGGCAGAGAGGAAGCCCTTCACGGGTTACAGCGGAGGAAACGCAACGCTCGTGCATCGGGGATCGGTAACGGAGCAATGTTAAACGGCGACAGAACACGCTGTTAGGAAATACTGAGCCATAAGGACCCTCCCTCGTGACTCTGGCATTTCTGATACGCTTCTGGCCACCCCAGAGCTGCTGTCCGTAGCCGTCCGCCACTGCAGTCTGCCCCACAGGACTGGGGGCCACGCCGCTGTGGCAGCGACCGCCCCGGGAGGGCACGGCTGTCCCCCCAGCCAGAGGGTGACCAGGGGCTGCAGGGAGCACGTAGTGATGCTGCAGATTAAGCCATTTCCTTTATCGTCCTCTCCAAGGCTCCTTAATTAACTTTTCTATTGTGTACCTCGATTAGATTACTTCTCTGCCTCTAGGCTACTTCTCCCACTTTATAACCTCCTTAAAATGCAGTTGCATCGTTATCTAAGTCATATAGCATAATAAAAATTAGTTTTAACGGTTTCTTTCAAGATTTATAACACCTATCTCACTATGCACAGCGTATGCAGAGGAAAAACAAGACTGATTTGCGGTTGGGTCTTGCTGCTGCCAGACCTTACTTGTCCCCGCAGGGACAGAGATGTGCTCTCCCTGAAGGGTGGGCTCAGCAGCCCCGTTCACAGGAGCCAGGGTGGGATTGGCGATAGGACCAATCCTGCCTCGCTGTCCCCCTTCCTCTCAATGCCGTAGCCTCTGCTTTTACCTGCACCCCACAGCAGGTCTTCGCCTTCAGGTGCATCCACAAAAGGTTGTGATGAGGAGATGATTGTCAGCTGCAGTTAAACCGAGCATCAGCCTCATGAGGTATGGAGCCATAGCTCAGCTGCCATGACTGTGACGCACGACCGATTCCTCACCGCAGAGATGGAGGTCTCCTCGTCCCAAACCCAAATCCTCCCTTCTTGCTCTTTCTCCCAGAGCTGTTGCTCAGCTTTCTCCAGCCGGTAAAAAGTGTTCCTGTTGCTACAGGCTGTGGATAAAAATAGTGTTCTCAGTTACTGTTTGTTCTGGAGGAGAAGGAGAAGAAGGAGGAAGGCTCTTGCCCTCTGTGCCATCAAATGGCACTTGATGGCCAGCTGAGGGACTCAGCCTGAAGGACTGGAGGAAGAGGTGTCTCCAAGTAGATGGGTAAAGCTCAATGTCACAGGGAAAAGAAAGCAAAGAAGAGAAATAAGGAGCACAGAGCAGTCAAATTAGTTTGATTTTTTTTTTAAATCTTAACTTGATCGCTTTGTTTTCCTCTCAGTTATTTACAAGTTCCTAAGCACACTGTCAAGCCTGAAAATGATTGATGTCTATTTGTTGGCTCTGGGGAACAGAAAGACTAACTTTCCCAGCTCAAGAGCTGACGTGAAGGCTTCCGCTGTTCGTAGCCCTGGCCCAAAACACCGGCCAGCCCTCGTTCTTCATCGCTTCCCGGCTGCCGCGTGCTTGCCCCCATTTGGCACAATAACTCCAATACAAATTGCTCCAAACGTGGTCAGGTCCCAAACACTTCTGCGGTTTAGAGCCTAGGAATTGTGTTTGGGCGAACAGTGGCACTTTAGGGAAGATACGGGTGTGATGAATAAATGGAGTTGAAATAAGAAAAGTATATTTAAGAAACAGCTTTTTACAAAGTGATTGGCTTGTTTATTTAGTGATTCTTTGTGGGGAACTCCAGCCTCTCTTTCCAGAGCCACTGGGGACACAGCATCTGTGGTGGCTTTGATGAGGCTGGTAGCAGCACCGTGGTGCTGCTCTTGCCCCAGTGCCCTTCGCCTTCTGAGGCTCAGCTGCTTTTTAGCAGGTGTTTGTGCGGGTCTGTGCTTCAGTGTTCAAACTTCCAACAGAACTCTGTCACATGATCAAACTAATTATAAAGGTCAAGGCATTTGCAACATAAAAGGTCCTTTTCCTCCTGTCACGGCTGGCAGGTAGAGGTCCCAGCTCTGCCAGGCGGATGCTGAGATTTCAATGGAAGTGATGCAGCACCGGTACGGCTGGGCTGAGGCGTCTTTCCAGCGCACTTGGGAAAAAAAAAGAAAGAAAAAGAAAGTCCCCAATCCCCTTAATAGTTTCCGTGATGGGTTTTGTGGTGTCGCAGGCTTCGTTCACCACTCACACCATTAACAGCCTGGTTTAACCTGTGCAGGGAGCAGCAGCCGGCCATCGCTTTGGGGTATTTCTGCTATTAGTGCTCACTCCTTTTGCTGGCGTTGAGACTTCAGCAGAAGTCATATCCTTGACCAACTAATTTGGAAAGGTCAAGCCCGAACTCAGAAACACTCATTAAGGTTTTATTGGCTATATACTCAGAGCAAAGACCGGGACAAAGCCAAAGAATTTGTCTAGAACGTGGACACTTGCATGGCTGGGTTCAACGAAACGCACACTCTCTCCTGGAGGTGTTTGTTCTCTCCCAGCAACGTAGGCAATTTCATCAGGTGAAACTGAAAACCCCACCCATACGTTTGCTACCTTGACAGTACAATTTCTCACTGTTTGACCACAAATCCCATTTATTCATTCTGGGCTCAGGATGGCATGTGGGACACCATACCAGGGGCTGCTTCCAGGTGTGCCCTTAATACTTTCCTTCCCTTCCTCTGCTGAAGAGCTCAGTTTTTACCTATGTTCTTCCCTGCATCCTCGCATAGTGGAACCATTAAAACAGGGGGATCTGCCGGTCTCCCCTGGGCCTGCCCTGCTCCTCCAGGTGTAACTGGGACCCTGCTCGGGGTACTCGGCTTTTCACCCACCAGGTTTTATTTAAGGGGTGGAAGGGTTCACAAGGCATGCCCGGCTCCTGCGGCGGCCAGAGCGGCACGGCCGCTCCGGACTGCCTTTCCTGGTGCCTCCCCAACTTTCACGTGGCTGCGCAAAGCTGCCAAAGGACCATGATTTTCATGTACAACACCATGAATGCATCAAAGTGTCTTCAACATTAAAAATTCAGGTGATGAACACTTCAAAGTTTATTTCAAGAAATATGAGGAATTGGTGGAGAAAGATATAAAAATAGGGGAGCTCCTATGAGAAATAACGGAGGCTGCGAGGAGAAATTAAATACATTATTTGAAATACATTATCCACCCTTAAACAACACATACTTCAGTCAGTTTGAGCCTGTATGCCACGCTAGAAAGATTCCTGTCACAGGCTGAGTTTTCCCTTTGGCTCCCCCCTGCCCCTGCTGTTGCCCCCTCCTCTCAGCAGCATGGCCCTGACCCCTCGGGTGCCGCCCCGACAGCCCCACCATGCTCTCGCTCTTCCCCATGACAAGCCAATGCCCCTGGCTTCCCCATGGCAGTCCAGTCCCCCTGACTTCCCGATCCAGCTGCCGCCTGGCATGTCCGTCCCGGCAGAGCAACCCACCGCTGCCACGGGCCCTCTTCCCTGGCCCCACCATGCGTCTCCTCGCCCCGGCTGCCCCCTCTCAGCTAAAGGCCCCCAGGCTGAACTGCCTCTGGACAGGTCCCGGGCAGCAGCTGGGACTGGGAAGGGACAAATTCCCATGGCAGAAGCTTTCTGGGAGAAGAACAGGTTTTGTCCCAGTAACAGAGATGTCCAAATGAGAGCAAGCACGTAGGACCCCTCTAGCTTCTGTCCTTGTTTATCTCTCTCATTTCACATGGTTGCATGGTACTTCCCTTTACAAGTGGTGTCTATGACAGATCAACACCTCGTTGTCCTGAAAATGCGAAATAGTAAGGCTGCTTGCTAGCTAGGAGTGTAAAATGAAGGATGCCATAAACAGTAAAGTGAGCACAACAAAGGAACAACAATTTTAAAAATGGTAAAACCAAAAGAGCTGATATTTATTTGGAATGAGAAAATAAGAGCTACTGAACGAAGGTCTTCAGGTTCAAGAGCATGACTTGGAAGTCAGCTGCTTTAGAAAACCAGTGTCGGATATCAAACCACTGGAATGAAAATCTGGAAGCTACAGATCTTGGAAAACACAAATGCAGTAAGAGATGTGGAGTTCCATAAAGCACTATGATCCCTCCCCTTAGGGATAATAATCGACATTGTTCTCAGAAAGCAAGATGTCAGTGGCATAAACCAAATAAGTAGTAGACACTTCTTAGGCATCATGAGAATAACGGCTCCCAAGAGAAAATGAAGCGGGTTATTTTTTATCATTAAATGCTCCCAAGAGTCAGGCAGTCACCTGGTTCTTAATCCAGACATTGCAGACCCAAAGGAGTTTTGTTTCAGCGTGACAGGGAGAAGGAAAGGTTTCTGTCTCATGAAAATTCATTGGAAATTACATTAGTGCTGCTGGGAAGGCAAAGCGTCAGGAGTGGATGCGCTGCCTCATCCATATACATCCCGGTTACTGAAGCCTCGGTCCATATCGTACTAATGGTCCCAGCCAAAGACCGCGGCAGGAGGAGGTAGCGATCCACACAGCAGCTACGCGTGGGCGCCCCGTGGCTGTGGGATGGACAGAGATGCTCTTCCCTGCTAGCGTTAGCTCCAACAAATAGTGTCTTAATCCACACGTGATGGAGTGTGAGTGCCTTCACGAACACCGTCGTAACACACGCTGCAGCGGTGCCCTACAGGGACTTGCAGCCATTGCATGGGGTGACAGCAGAAAACCTTGGAAAGCAGATAGTCAATGTCAGCTAACTAGTATTTGAAAAATAGCTCGTACATGCTCGACTCATTTAATAGACCAGCAATATTCATGTTTAAAAAGCCCGTAGTGTTTGATTTGCTGTATTTTCAGGAGAACAGAAGGGAAGGTGGGAGCCTCATCAGGAGCTCCACAGCCTGGAAAGGGCAGCCTTTCCTCATCTTCATCATGGCTCACGGCTGCGTGCTGGCTGTGCTCTGCCTTCCCTCCATGTTCACTTCGACCCACGCGCTTCCGGTCCTTCCCCAGCCCCACAGGGTCCAGGCATTCCTGTGCCCAGCGGCATGGAGGCCACCGTCCCTCGCTCCGTACCTGCACAGCTCTCGCAGGAGAGAAAGCGAAAAATCTTCCCGGTGTGCAGGTCTTGGTGACAGCGTCCTTTCAAATCACTCTCCATCTCCTTTCATCCCGGCGCTGTCTGCGCCCCGCTAGTCTAGTGGAGGTGAAAAGCTTCCTTTTCTTCCCAAGAAGGAGCCACAGAAAAAACCTGCAGAGATGCATTCAGCTGCGATTCATCCCTACCGTGACAGAGTGCATTCTGAACCGAGATAAGGAATTCAAGTAACACTTCTGTCTTTTTTTTTATTTTCTGCATTCTTCACAAAAGACTTGTTTATACCAGACTTTGCTGATCAGATATAGAAAACAATAATCTATTTTTAACCAATTAACTTAACATTGTATTTCTAACATTCTGCTTAATCACTAGCTTTGTGCCTACCTGAAAAGAAATCCAAACACCACCTGCATATTGAAAGCGCGAGCCAGGCAGCATTCCCACCACGCCACTGGTGACCAGTAGTGGCCGCTTCCCCGGCCCCAGGGCTGGGAAAGCAGCAGGACCAGCCGGTGTGGGCTTGGTCCCCAGGTCAGTGTCACTGCTAGTGTCCCCCCTTTCTCTGATGACATGCTCTCATTGCTGCGTCACCCAGGGAAGGGTCACTCGCTCTTACCGACCTGCCCATCGGGACATGGTGCAAACGAGCACTACGGGGACAAAATCGCCTTTCAAAGGCAGTTATTTCCTCTCAAGAGTATGAACAAGTGCAAGAAGTGAGGACTTTCACCACAGCTGTGCATGCATCCCCCTACCTCACACTTTCCCTTCGGCGGGTTCATGGTAACGCAGGCGCTTTGGCACCTGCTGACTGGGGGCCGCGTGCCCCCGGCACCACACAGCCCGTCCTGCGTCTCGGAGGCCGCCCGTGGGACCTCAGCCAAGATTGAGCTTGAAGGTCTAATCTTAAGCTTAAATTCTGTTTTCCTATATTTTTAAATAAAATATAATGGCATATCTTAGTATGTGAGAATGCGCACTTTGTATTTTTTATATAAGGAACGTAAAAACTTGTGGGGCTGTACTGCCGATGTGGAGTGAAAACAAGCACCGAGTGAAATGCAGCGCAAAGACGCAGTGATTGACGGTGGTGAGCACCAGCATCACCTGGTCTCTCAATGAACACGGCCAGTCTCCCAGCAGCGAAGCCTGCAGAAGCAGCGGGCCCACCCAAACCTTCGTCACAACGTGTGAACTCCAGCAGTGATTAACGCGTACCGGCAAGAGGTTCGAGGGAGTTCTCGCTGCTGGTGCCCGGGCTGTATTTATTGCATTGATAAAGACGATTCCTCATCCTCCAGGACCATCCGTTTGACATCTGTTGTGTCTACGAGGAACTTCTCCCTTCACCACCGCAGTGAAGAGCGGCTTTATAATGGACTTCAGGGGAAGTCAGATCGCCCTATATCCTCACACACAAAGAAAAGATCGAAAAGAGAAGCAATGACCTCAATCTGTTCTCCAAACTTCCATCACTACTCTCCACAGCTCGAGTCCTCTTCCTTCAAACCTTGCCCTCAATTTAAAATTCACAGCATGCGTACAGAAAAAAACCCACGGAACCTTAAATGGCACAAATCAACAAATAGAGTGATGCATTATCAAATAAAGATTGGAAATAGAAATGTTTCTTGTAAAGTATGATCCCCGTCTTGATCCGTGCATTTTAAAAAATCAATAAAATAATGTGCAACAACCATGTAAGGCTTCTTTTAATGACTTGCCTCTTAATAAATACCATATTCATTACAAACCTCCATCAAAATACATTATCTACACTTGGCCGTGCTACTTTTCCTTGATTAGAAAGCTTCACCTTGCTAAAGCATGAGAAATGGAGAAGAATGGAACGGAATACAAAAGGGCCAGTTCTTTGTCAGCTGGCAGGGTTTGCCCTTTTAAAGCAGATATCAAAATTTTAAATGTGATCTTATAATAGCAGCAGCTTTCTGCTGGAGCCGCCTGTGACAGATGCCGGGGAACGGCAGAACGTTTGGACACTATTGTATTAATATTGGAAATGTTGCATCTCTCTTTTTGGGCTGAGCAGCGATTGCGCCGCTGGCTCAAGGAAGGCAGTGAGGAACGCGTTTGCGGGAGCTGGAGCCAAGAGGGGAGTCAATGCCTTTCTCCAGACCTCTAAACGTGCAGGCGGCCAATCACTGGAAATTACAAATTATGCACATATGCTTCTGCCCTCGGAGAACACAACAGCAGCACCAAGGCAGCTGTGATGTGAGAGGTTGTTGTTGGGGGATCACTGAGGACCCCCGTCCATGGCGATCCTGTTAAATCTCATCTTTCAGGGTCCTGCAGACTTAAGGGAAGAGCTCATAGGACTCGCTGCCTCATGGCCAGGCCCTGCACATGTGCCTCAGCTCCCCATGCTCACTGCCATTGCGCCCACGTCACGCGTGCCAACCCATCCTTGCACCAGCAGCTGGACTGGGAGCATGTGGGCGTGCTGGAGCACTCCTGAAGTCAGAAGACTGCACCACCCTGCCCGTGCCTTGATGTGCTTCACCAAGTTTGGTGTCCCCAGGGCACCTCCTCTCCTGGCACCCCTCCCAACACATATGTGGGATCCCTGGACATTGCCCCGTGTTTCAGGTGAGATGTGCAGATAAGCTGAGATAAACGTGTCCACATCCAGCAGCAATTCTTGTAGGCTTACAATATTTGCTATAGAGTCTTCAGGATCTGCCTCAAGCTTCAGTCCTGAAGCTCGATCGCAGAGCAAAGCACCCAGGACTTAAGCACAGCCCCTGCAGGGTGTCCTGGTCACGTCTGGAAGGGAAACAGCTCCCTGTACTTATCCCGTACAGTCCCTCCTGCCAGGGCTGGTGCACCCTTTCCCCATGTTGTGGTTTAGCCTCGCTCAGCAGCTAAAATACCACGCAGTTGCTCACTCACTCTTCCCCTCCCTGCCTCCTCCAGTGGGATGGGGAGGAGAATAAGGAAAGAAAAGAAGGCAAAACTCGTGGGTTGAGATAAAAACAGGCTACGAGAACAACAGAGGAACAGAAAACAGGGAAGGAAAACAAAAAAATAACAGAATATACTTGAGTGCAAAATTTCCAGCTCCCTCCCAGGTAACCAAACCTGTCTCCTAGCACTGTCCCCACTTTATACCCTGAGCCTGATCCCATGGGATGGGACAGCCCCTGGGCCAATTTGGGTAAACTACCCCAGCTGTGGGCTAAGGAGTAACCTGTCCCAGCTGGGTGCCCAGCCCCAGGGGCCACCAGCTCCAGCTCCTCTCCCAGCTCAGGTGAGAGTTAACTCTGTCCTGGCCGGAACCAGGACACGCTATAAAGCTGAGCTTCTCAGTGGCAGCAGAAAGTTGTCCCCAGGGGCTGGGCAACGCAGGTGTGGGAGGCAGCCCCCATCCCCTGTGAGTGCTGGTGTGATGGTCCCGTACCCCAGCAAGGAGGATGATGGTGCTGCCCCCCTGCCCCAGCGGTGAGGGCGGCTGTCCCGGGTGACTGCTCCCTCCCAGGAGTGGCGCGGCTCAGACCCAGTGCCCTCGTGCAGGGCGATGATAAATCTCCAGGTTTGTGTTTTCACATTGTGCGTGAGGTGTTTCTGCACAGCTCCGGGAGCGCCTGCAGCATTTCTCGCTTGGTGTGGTACCTGGGAAAGGTGTGTGTGTGTGCGGCTTGTGTTTATGTCGTTTTATTTGACTTGAGGTAGCACTCTATCCATTACTTGCTATAACAAACCCTCCCTGTTTGCTTACCTGAGAACCACCTGACTCTGTCTTCCCTTGATCCACGAGCACAAGCACCAGGAGACCTAATCTCTTCAAGATATTTACCAAAAGGTTTAATAATGATTGAAATGGATTTATTGAAGAGAGACAGCATTTTCTACCTTAAACAGCACTGGAGACCCTTCTCCCCAGCCGCCTAAGCCGATTGATCTGACAATAAATTCCACAAAAGGAGCAAACAGCCAATATCAGCTATGTGAAAACCCAAACTGCCCTCCTGAAATATTATCCGCTAATTAAAATTAAACATTATTGCTACCCACATAAGTCTTCTGCTTTCATAATCAGTCTTTTGGATACGCTCTTCTCCTGCTTGTTCAGAGAACTGCTCGGTTTTTTCCAAGTTTACTGGTTATACCAGGTCACTGCACGATGGCCGAGCCCCAGCCAAGGCACGGGACCTTGCTGCCCTGACCTTCGCACCCTGGCCACAGCAGGATGGGGCCTGGTTTCTCGCTGCAGCACAAGCTTAGCTGAAATTTCTTGCGAAGTCACTAACTGCTATTTTCTCTGATGCCTCCTGCCAAGGAGATGAATTTAAATGGATAAACAAGCGGAATATGCATATTTCAATGAAAGTGCAAAGCTGGCCATTTGCAAGGAGCTCTGTGCAAATTCCGTGGAAAATGCAAAATGTGACCTGCTGCCCGCGTTTCCCTTTGAGCAGATTCCTCCTTTCACCGGCAGATCACCGCTCCCCTGTCAGCGCCTGCTACAACGAGTGCGGCTGACAGCGTGCCGGGCGGCGTTATCTGCACCGCGGGGCGAGCGGCTGCGTGGTGCGCGCCCAGCAGCGCAGCCCGGGCGGCCAGGCCAGGGGCCTTCGATCCGGATGGCTGTCCCTGCAGTCCCCAAACGCAAAGCCTCCTGCGCTGCCCCTGAGACTGCAAATAACACGCTCGGATCTGTGAGGACGCTCTCTCCATACAGATCTGGCTTAAACCTTCTCTAAAGCAGCTTTTGGAAAATATGAAAAAGTGTCTGAAAGAGAAAGTGCAAATAAATAAATCTTTTTTTTTTAAGAGTGGTGAAGGGGATTAGCGCGAGTCACACCCCCTCTGCTCGCATTTGCATTGAGCGTTCTAACGGCGCTTGACTCTGAAATCGTTCCAGTAAAGCGGAAAATTAATATTCTAATATGTCTGCTTCTCCAGCAACCAGAAATAAGTAAAGCGGAAGTAGCAGAGAAGAAAACGCTTTAGTACTGCCTATGTATCTGAATATTTATTGTAACCTGCCGTCAGACATCTGCCTGTCAAGGTGCCTGCTCACTCGTATATACCGCGGAACACCGCGGGAGCCACAGCGGCAGTTATTTTCATATTTTATAGAAAAGAGGAGAACAATTAATTTCTGATAGTCTTTTATTAGCTTTTATCACCACTTTTTGCTTGGATATCCAACACACCTTGCAAAGTGTGCTGCGGGAGGGAGTCCCGCCAGCCACCGGTTCTTCCCCCAGGAGCGTGTGTGGCTGTGGGCACGGGTGGGCAGGACGCGGGGTCTGGGACCCCCAGAGCTGCAGCCCGGACAGAGCAGGGGGTTTTGCAGACCCTGTGCGCCCAGAGCCAGGCCCCCGTGGGACCAGGCTGCCATGGCCATGGGGACAGCCACAGGGACAAGGATGGTCATGGGATTGTTTATGGTGATGGCCATGGAGATGGAGACAAGCATGAGGACAGCCACAGGGGTGACCACAAGGATGGTCATGGGGAAAGCCACAAAGATGGAAAAGAAGATGAGGACAGGAATAGGGATGGCCATGGGAACAGGGACAGCCCTGGGGAAAGCCATGGCGATGGCAAAGGAGATGGTCGCGGTCATGGGGACAGCCATGAGGATGTTCACAGGGATGCCACAGGCATTGTGTCCAGGCTCCCAGCTGCCGACTGTCCCAATGTCCTACGCCACCGTGTTTCCGTGGGCTACAGACTGAGCTGCTGCTGTTTGCAGATACAAATGACTCCACGTGCCAGGGGCGGAGACGTGAACGAGCGGCAGGGCCCACCCGCGCCGCAGCTGCGTTTGCTGGGACAGGAAACCCCGGCAGAGGTCTTCCAGCTGCAGTTTGTAACCTGGAAACTCACAGTTACTGGGAAAACACACAGAGTCTCACTTTTCTGTTGGAAAACCAGACGTTTATAAATTAGTAAGAATACATAAGTTTATATTTTGATTCATATTTATAAATACTTATGTTTGTTTAGAGCAGATCCTTCTCTGTAACTTTGCCTGCTGCTCTTTCTGTAAACCTGAAAGCTCAGGTGTTTACAGCGCTGGTTTGTGTCGTCAAGCCGAACGTCCGTTCAAGGAGTTCTGGTGAACACGCCGTGGGTACAGACACGGCCTGGCTGATTTTCTGCACGGAATATTGATTCTGCCTACCTGGCATCCAGGTAAGATGGCAGCCTGTCCATGTAGTTTTGCAGTCTGATGTGTTGTAAGAGAGGAAAGAACGGGAAAAGTTAACTTGGCATAAAAGTGTCAGCGTAGTTCACTTGTGTCCATATGTCCATAGCAGGCTGCCCAGAGAGGCGGTGGATGCCCCATCCCTGGAAACATTCCAGGCCAGGTTGGCCGGGGCTCTGAGCAACCTGATCCGGTTGGAGATGTCCCTGCTCCTGGCAGGGGGTTGGACTGGGTGGGCTTTAACGGTCCCTGCCCACCCAAACTATTCTATTCTATTCTATTCTATTCTATTCTATTCTATTCTATTCTATTCTATTTTTTGTGAGTTTCAAGAGAGAGGTTTGTAAGTAGAGAAAACCAGGGATTCCAGCAGGAGCTCTGCCACCCGAAGCGCACAGGATGAGTGGCCATGGAGGAGCCAGATCCCAGGTAACCCCACGGCGCTGCAGCCCCCTCCGGAGAGCGTGAGGCACTGCTGTTAGGTACCTGTTATCCACGATATTAAATCACTGAGGTGTAAAATTGTAGGTGTAGTGGCAAGCACAAGGTGTTATTTCTCTGTTTGGAAAAGACAAAACCCACCAGGAGTACCAAGGTTCAGATGGGTTTCTCTTCTTTTTGCTGGAGCGGGTGCTGGGCGCCGACCTCCGTGCGTGCAGCACCTCAGGCACTGCTGGCAGCCGGTCGCCTTGCCCACCCAGCAGACACGGGCAGCCTGCTCACCTTCCTTGCCCACAAACGAGCAGGTCACAGTCTTGCGGCTCCTGCTGGGAAGCACTGCCCTGCGTGCCACGTCCACGCTCCTGCCCGGCAGCGGGGAATCCATCCTCAACCCTCTGGCAGTGCCGTGGCCCGCCAAAGGCAGACAGGCAAACACACCGCTCGCGGCGAGCTGGCACCAGGCCCTCTCGTGTTTTGGAGTGGCTGGCTCTTCTATAAAATCGGGACATAAAATTAGGACCGTAAGGTACGTTATAATTAAAATACAATCTAAAAAAAAATCTAATCTTACGATGCCATTAAATAGTTCTGGCTTAGTCACATTTTTTTCCGTATCTCAATGCCTGCACTTTGTGATGAGTGAACGTACAGCAGGAGTGAGTCACTCATTTCCAAGTATAAAACTTGCATATTGTAAGCCTGAATTATTCATACTATTCCTGTTTGGCCCTATTTCTATTTACATTCTTGATACTGAAAAATATTCTTCAAAGATGAAATTTAGCAATTAAAATTTAAAGACAGAATTTGACAACACATATTATTAAATCATCACAAACCAGGACAGTAAAAATTAAAACTGTGACTGGTGTCAGCCGGCGGTGATGTGAGCTGTTTCAAAGTGGGTCACAGGTTTCCTAAGTAGACTTAATATAAGGTTTGGTGCTTTTTTCTTCTTCTTTTTTTTTTTTTTTTTTTTAGGATGCCTAAGGCCATGCACTCACTGCTGCTCGCCATGAGCCGCGTCCGCACACCCGCTCTGCGCCACCTGCGCCCACGCTGCCCTCGGCGCAGCCTGAGCTCCCTGCCTGGCGCGCTCCTTCCGCGCTCACTCGCCCCCGGTTCTCCTTGTCCGTCCAGATACGTACCCATGCAATAAATCCAGGGGCTGGCATGCAGAACGGGATCGCTATCTGCTGCCTTGTCCTGTAGTTGTAAATGAGGAGAAAATGCCTGAAACGATGAAGGCGTTCCTGTTTAACTGTGCATCATAATGTACACATACATTATTTTAAAGGCATCCTGGAAGATGTCAAACATCTAAAGTCAAAAACTGTCTGTAAAGGGGAAGGCTGAGGAAAGAGTCAGTGCTGGGCTATCGCTCCGATGCCGAGCGGAGCGGCGCAGGGCGGTGAGCGGGCACGGCGCTTTGGCCGCTCTTTAAGTGTATTTACCTGACATCGCCGGTGCCGCGCAGATTTCCCCGCCAAGCGTCTTCTGCCTTTACCGTGCCTATGCTAACTGCAGCCATAGCTTCGTTTTAAAGTGGAAAGGCTAAAGATGGCGAGGTTTGATTTTCACAGAAAAGGCAAAATTCACGTTTTGCTGGAAGGGAGGTTTGCACGGGGCTGAGGCAGAGCTGTGGCAATCAGCCCGTGCGCGTCCGGCAGCGGCTGAACCAGCTGGGCCAGCCCCGCCGAGGAGCTGGGCGCTGGCCTGATGGATTTTAAGGCTGGAAGGGATCATTATGTTCATGTCTTCAGGCAGGCTGATTAACTTCAGCATAATAGAATAGTGGGACTTAAAATGATGAGAAATTATTATATTATGTAAATTCAATCCATATTTAAAATGTGAATGCACAGTTTTTAAAAAAAAAAGTGGAAAAAGGAAAAGCAGAGCCTGTGACGAGCAGGTTACATCCTGTTTGTCTGCTGTGGAGCTGGGCAGGCGTTGGGTCAACAGCTCCTCTTGCAAAGGGGAAGGGTGCTGCCGAAGCGGGACGGCCGGGCCCTCCGCTCCTGCAGAGCTCTGCCCCCCGTCGGGGGGCACAGCCCTACTGCTTCACTCGCTAATACGCTTCCCTTGCTCCGCAGAACTCAAAAATCTTCTCTGTATCGACTTTCCCGCTGCCGAGGGGAAAACAGTGCTGTAGGTGATTCCTCTGCGCTCCTGTTTCCGCCCCAGCGACGCGGAGGCGGTTTAACCAGCTCTTACCCCAGTGCCTCCACGCTGCCCGCTGCGCTCCCGCAGACCTCTCTGTCTCAGGACAGGCTGTATCGGTCATTGGGTCGTCAGGTGGTGAGAAAATGGGTATCATTTGGTTGGGGTTTTTTCCCCTTTTAATTATTCCTATTGTTATTCCTATTCTTATTCCTTTTATTATTATTTTTATATACTTGTATGTCTCTTTTCCTTTGCTAGCCTAGTAAACTGCCTTTATCTCAACCTATGAGTTTTCTTTTCTTCCCGATGCTTTCCCCCATCCCCAGGGGAGGAGGAGGGTGAGTGAGTGGCTGTGTGGTACTCGATTGCTGACTGGGGTTAAACCACAACACCCATCCACCACTGCAGGAGTTTCTGCCTCACAGGGGTCCTCACCAGATGGAAGTGCTGGTGAGACAAGGGTCTTCCGGGTGGCTCTGAGAATCTCCCAGTTTTCTCCTGCATCCTGGCCAGGAAAAGTTGAATGAGGTTTTCCTGGCACCTGCACCTGAAAGAAACTGAGTGAAAGAAATAAAAGTGGATTTACTTTACCTGCACGGGGCCATTGTGAGCTGTATGTGTTGTGACCTGTGGTACCCAAGGGAGCCAACACACCATCGCTGATACGGACGTGGCTGCTTTCGCTTCGTTATCCCGCTATCTGCCATACTGGCCTTAATATGAAGTGAAGGTTGCGGTTTTTTTCCTTCTCTTCTTTTTTTCCAGAAGTTCAGATCTGAAAAACCCCTCTGACAGTGTCCCCGCTGTTCTGTGGGGGATGGGAACAGGGTGCAGAGGACAGCGTGGTGAGAACTGAAGGGTGGGAGCCCTGCATCCCGCGGCCAGGCTGTGAGGGGGATCAGCTCTTGCTCTCACAATGTACACACATACGTATACAGACGTAGGTAGGTAAGTATTGCATGTACATACACGTATGGAGTTAATTACGCTTCCCTTCGAACACCCGGTCAGCGTCGCGGTTGGCTTTACCCACCTTTCCAGTGGCTGTGAAGCAGACGTGCTCGTACAAGACCAGACCCAAACCGGTGGGACGGGGGCAGCTGACAGCAGCGCTGGGTGCCGAGCCCCAAGCCCTTTGTGTGCCGCGGGTGGGACACTGCAGACCTCGCCCTGGGGTGCTCGGCTCCTCTGCTCCCCAAAACAGACCCTCCTGCTTGCTCCATCTGACTATTGGCAGCAGATACTTGCTGCTAATGCTTTTTTTTACATCTCCATAATAACGCTAAGAAATACTGAGATCTCTATATTTAAATTGCTCTGGTAAAGCATAATACATTAATCATAAATAATTTATATGGATCTGTCCTTTTTTTCAGCACATCTCAGCACTGTCATAGTAACATCTTTTCCATATAACATTACTCTGTACTCTCTTATAAAAGTAAGAGGAAGGGAAAAAAAAGGAAAACCAGGTGAATATTTCTTTTTTCTCTCCCACTCGATAGGAACAATCCCCAGTAGATTTCCTCAAGCCAGACTTTTAATTTTACGTGGCAGTAGCGGGTAAAGCAGGGAGAGCCGCTGCGGGCAATCTCGGCTGCTGTCAGAAGCGTTGCCGTCGGTGTGTTTGTGTTTTTGTTCGGCTTACAAGAATAATGACAGCAAATGCACTCCTGCTTTTGAGCGCAGCGCTGCATCGTACGGTGCATTCTGCTCCATTTCACGGAGATGGCCAGGTGTAATTTTAATTCATTTTCTGCCATTATGCCTTTTTTTGCTGGATTGTTTATAATTCACTACTCCTCTACCCCTCATGTAGCAGCCCGTGCTGACATGCCGGCCCTCAGGAACCCATTTGGTCAAGCAATGGAGGAAGGCTATCAACTTTAATGGCCGTTTTCCCGCTACACTAACACCTGTTTCTCGGCGTGCCGTGTTAAACCACTCACGGCGAGGTCAGCCATAGTGTTTTATCTTCCATCGCCGCGAGGCAGAGGC
This sequence comes from Tetrax tetrax, assembly GCA_009806455.1. NCBI lineage: Eukaryota > Metazoa > Chordata > Aves > Otidiformes > Otididae > Tetrax > Tetrax tetrax. The sequence continues at coordinate 272,487 of WHYT01016787.1, forward strand.
ATCCGTCCATAGGAGCAGTGAGGAGCGGCAAGCCACAGCGGGCAGCAGGACGGGCCAGGTCTCAAAGGCAGAGCTCCTGGGAGAGCCGAGCGGGGAGCCCGGCCACCTCCAGCACCCAGAAAGAGACGGTCCCCATCCCGGACAAAAGGCTTTTATAACCCTGCCACCCCCAAAACACCCCGCTGGGTATTCCCCTTCCCTCAAATGCAATCAAAGGTTTATCTTGGTATGGGAAATTTTCATGGAGTGAGGATATTTCCAAAAGCTAGCTCCTCCTTCAACAAAAAAATCCAGGTTTTGGCAAGCTGTCAGTGCAAAGCACCTCCTGCCACTGTCCCACACAGCCTCTGGTGACGGCGGGCCCCTGTAGAGGAGGCAGGGATGGAAATTTCCCGCAGAGCTGTAGGAAACGCTGATTGTGCTTGTGACTTTCAGAGAAAGTTTGACAGACCCTAAGCTGGAAGCTTTATTTTCTTTTTATAATATACTCACAGCTGAAAAAAAAAAAAAAAGTTAAAAAAATTCCAGTCTTCAAATCTTTGGAACTTTTTTTTACCGGCAATGGTGGGAGTTGCGTACCAAGGTGAAGAACAGTGTACGATCTTACGGCACATTTAAAATAGCTTCTGAAACATAAGCAGCCCTAATTAACACTCTTATGGTACTGGAATTATAACAAGAAAAGCAATTTAATCTGTAAAACTCTATTTGTTACAACGACAATGATGAACAGGGGAAGAAAATGTTAAGGGGAAAATAGCAGAAGGAATGAAAAAAGGAAGAGCGGAGGAGCTGCATCTCCAACCCTTATTAGGCGAGTGATAAAAATATTTTTGGAGAATGATGAAGACAAAGCAAAACCAACTGACCGTGGAACTAAGCCAGACAGTTGGGGAATTCCTCTTTCTCCAAGCCCTTTCTTCTGCGAAACGCTTTAGTTCAGGTCTGCTTTGCCTTAATCCTCACACGAACTGCAACACAGACGGGAACAGTAACGCCGGATGGAAGTGAACTAAAGCAGCTCTCTGGTCCTCTGGCTCGCTGGAATTAATGAGCATCTTTGTGTGTCTGTTTACGAAGCGGCAGAGTTCATGGCAAAGATTTCCTTTATTAGTTCTGAACAGCTTCAGGGGCACCGATGGCACTCAAAAACCGGGATCTCTATCGAAATAGCGATTGTTCCGTCCAACCTCCATCGAGCTGGGCTCCAGGAGGACGATGCCGAGCTGCCGGCTCAGTGATCACAGCAGCAACCTGAGGGAGGGATGGGCAGTTGCAGATCGATTTTTCAACCCCAAGAGGCAGGAATTATGCTATTTTAAAATAGTTTCTTTTTTTTTTTTACCCGTGAATATAGCTTTTTACTCTCACGTTTCTCTGTCCTGAACTTCTACTCAGCTGATGGTTGACTCCAAAAGGGAAAATGAGGGCTCTTACATAGATTCTGGAACACTTCTTTTAAGTCCACTTGTAAAAACATGCTGAAATAAGCTACTGCCTTGGCAGATTTGCAACAGCAGATGTGGAAAGGCAAGCAGCTATTGCAGAGCTGACTTTTAGGGGGGTTCAGAATGACGTTAATAAGGTGAAGACGGCATGTGGCACGTGAAGCTGGGGTGGCTCGTCCTACAGTTTGCTGCTGTCATCAGTCCACAAACTGGACATTGATGTCCAAGTTTCCATTTCCACTGCGCCGTTACTGTCGGCGTATGAAGCTGTTACTGAATTGGAAGCTCTGCAGTCCCGGCGTTCTGCCGCAAAGGAGGAGAGCTGTAATTGCGCCCAAAGGGACCAAGCTGCCGCGTCCGCCGTGGTGCCGGCCAAGTCCCCCTGCACGCCTCTCAGAGCCCACACTCGCCTGCCTGGGGACTCCTCGGCGGCGGGACCGCGGGCTCTTTGGTTTTCTTCTGATTTCAGCATCTTCGCGCTGTGCTGCAGTAACACCCCCGTTTCCCAGACAGGTTTAGCTCACGTGGCAGCTGCTCAGAGAGAGGTGGCTTGCTCAGCTACTTTCTTTTTATTTTCCCCTGAAATGCTTCCTCTGCTTTCCATAAGAACTCTATGGCAGCAGGGTCCGGCTGCGCTCCCGCGCTGCTGGGCTGGGTATCGTGAGTCGGATGGGGAGGCCTCTCCCAATCGACGGATCGATGGGAACATCTCACTGGAGCGCCTGGCTCTGCATTTACATAGCTTTCTGATTTCCTTAACTGGTCCCAGTCCGTGTTTTATGCACTGAGGTACTTTGCTCAGCCAGTGCAGCTCCCCGAGGGCTCTTTGCGCGGGGTCCTTTTGCATTCCCACATCCCAACAGCTTCTGTTTCCCCAGCAATGGGCGCTCGGTCCTCACCGCTTGCTGATACTGATCCTCCCTGCCCACCCTAATTCATGTGTCTGGTTCTGACTGGCCTATCTGATGGAAACGCACAGATGTCAGTGCCCCAATATTTATTTTTAAACCTAATGCTCCACAGAAGGATTCCTTATTAACGGGAGCACCTGGCCATAGAGGCAGTGCTCGTTCTTCAGAAACACAGATTGATGACGATCGCCCTGCTTGTGCAGATGCTGCTGCGATGTTTACTCAAGTGATGTCTTCCACGCACCATGCATCATCTCCAGCTAGCAATCTGTATTACTCGTTAATAAATATTTTGCCTCTAATGTCTTGGTGTGAGCAGATTTATGCACTGATTACTTCTTTCATCTTAGTTATCTGAGGAGCTCTTGTTTACAGAGCCCCTGACAGAGCTTCATGGATTGCAGACGGTGCCAGACGCTCCAGGGTCTTTCATCTCCAGCAGACATCACCTGCAGCGCTCCCCGCTCCGCAGCCATCAGCCCAGTGCCGAGGGGCTCTGTTCCCACCGCCGCGCTGGGAAGCCTCCTCGGGGGACTTTGGCGGTGCTGGAGAGCATGCCTTCCCTTCCGTAGGGCCCTTTCGTCACCTGCGGAACCGCTGGCGACAGGGAACACACATCAGCCATCAGGCAGCCTCTCGTCCCGTCTGACATGAGGCAGCTCCTCTAAAGACGGGAGCGATCCCAGCTCCTCTAAAGACAGGAACGATCCCAGCTCCTCTAAAGACAGGAATGATCCCAGCTCCTCTAAAGACAGGAATGATCCACTACACCGCTCTGCAGAGATTGCTCCTAACAGCCACCCTGGCCTGAAAAACACCTTCCTGTCCACAGGTGCCATTCTCGTGGCGATGGCCGTCCCCTGCATGCTGATGCCGTTATTCCAGCAGTTTTTGTTTGTTGATTTTGCTGCAGATTCAGAAACCTGTTTATTCTTCAGTGACGAAACTCTTCAGTCTTTGCAAAGGGATTTGGCCTAAACAGGGAGCGCGACTGAGAGCGACTCCAGAAAGGCAGGCTGGGCATCTGGAGGGTTTCCTTGAGCATTTGACCAGTTGATTTTGTAAAAGTACATGAGATCTGTTTCTGAAATGGCATTCCTTAAATTTCTTAATTAAATCAAGTAAGATGAAATGTTTCATTATTACAGAAACTTTCTGCCATGTTAGTCTTCATTATATCTTGTTTTTTCAATAATGGAGCAGATATTCCATTTCCTATTTTAGTTGTAATTAAGTAGCAAATGCTACATCTTGTTAGGAAATGTAAAGCAGAGGCTGTGCTTACGACACAGTCTGAAAGATGAAAGAATTTATTATCAATATTTTTAAATGTACTGTCACATTTAAACATTGTTTTTAAATCCTAACTAATGAAAATAGTTTCAAAGTACAGCAAAAAGACAATGTGGTACTCTAACTACAGGGACCACAACGCAGAAAAATAAGTTTGCCTTCCCACCTCTCTCATCTGCTCGTGTCTTCGTTGCCTCCTACCGCAGTTGCTGTTCCTACATTTTAAGTAGACGCAGTACACGGGGCAGGGATACGGATCACGGAGCCACCATCACAAAAAACGAATGAGGACCTCCCAAAGCAAAGCCGACACGGCACTCCGCTAGGACACGGCCTGCAGTGGGTCTGTGGGTGCTCACACCCTCCCAAGTCGGTTTTCACCCTCCAGCTGCAATGCACATGGAATAAACCGGCAGCCCGGCTGCACCCTCGCGGTCGCCGTGCTTCCGACAGAAGCAGCCGGGATGCCGTGTAGCCAAAAGGATGCTGGAGAGTCTGGGGTCGCGCTAGGAAGAGAGCCCGCCTTCATTTCCAGGAGCTGTCTCAGAGTGGGAGCAGGGTCCGAGGTGGCCCCTTTCTTGTGGGATAACACGGGCAGGGTAAATCCCGTGGATTTGCCACCTGGGAGCAACGGCTCAGCCCCAGCTACAGCGCAGCTCTTGTCTGGAGTGCAGCGAATGCCGCAGCTACCGCGATATGGACAAATAGCCCCCTTTCCCGCGCCGGCTGCGACTCTGACAAGGCAGCGGACGGTGCTGCTGCAGATGGACCGGCCAAGGCTGCCCCTGGTCTTCTGTCCCCGCGCGTTCGCAGCAGAACGCAGCTACCGGACTCGTGCTTTCAAAAACATCAACAAATGTTAAGCATCCATTGCTAAAATGATAATGTTTATTTCAAAAAATGCCGCATTAGTTTGGTGGTTGCACCATCAGCCGTGGTTTGGTGGATTAATTACTCCGAGTTCCAGGTTTCGCTGAGTGACCATTGATTTTCCTTTCTAATTTTCATGTACAGAATAATGTTTGTCAGTGTAAACGTGAAAGAAAAATGAAAAATTGGGGGTGTTTTTAGTTTGGCTAACAAGGCACTACAGCATGATGAGAGCTCTGAACATGTGAGTAATCCCAGGTTAATGAGCTCGTTCTCACCTTCGGGTTAATCACACGGGCAAACAGCAGGGCCCATCCCGGAATACTCTCTGCTGAAACGGGAGAGGAGGCACGGAGCTGGCTTCCCAGAAAGCTGTGGTGCAACCCCAAATCTGCCATGGCGGCACTTCAAAGCAGTACTCCCTTTTTTTTTTTCTTCCTTTGTTTTTCATTCTTCATGTCTTACTACAGGTTAGGTATCTTAAAAGATTCTTATTTACTATTTTCCAGGGTGGAAATTAATTTACATGTATTACTGCAAGGAAGTCCCCATTGGAAAGCTCTTGCTAGGAAAAGGTTATTTGTAATGACCAAATCCGTCACTGTTTGGAGTCTCATAAAGGTCACCATAGGAGGTTTTCACTCGCTTTAAATAAAATTCTGTATTTTAAAAATAAATGTGCTTAACTTTCATTTCATAGAAATATCAAACCTGTTTGCACTATAATTTACTTTCTGAGCTCTTGACATTTACCCAGCTGCCTGTCTTTGGAGAACAATCTCTTGATTTGGCTGGGAAGCGCTCGCAAGAAACCTGTCAATTACGAATTAGAGCGTGATGCTGTGCAGAGCCCGGATCCTCCCCGCACGCAGCGACCCGGGAAGCGCTCGGCCCGCGGTGCACGCCCGCAGCTGCTCCCTGCGATGACAGCACCCACGCCGGGCAAACAGGGGGTCCTCCTGGGGGGCACCGCCTTCCCGGTAATCCAGTGGCACCCGGAGTGGGACACCCTGCTGATTTGCACGGTCATCCTGCTCAGGGCACGAGAAAGGGAGAAACAGGGGCGTACGTGGGTGAAACGCCTGGAAGACCTCGTGCCAGGCGTCATCCGGTGGTGTCCCAAGTCATCTCCCGGTGCCAAAGGGACACAGGCCACCACCATCTCCCGCTGCCTCAGAAGCCATGGCCGGGGTGGGTTTTTAAAATAACATTTTATTTTTGTGGCAGACACATAATGCACTGCGTTTTACATCGTGTAGCAGGTGGAGTTCAGCCCTCTACAAGTCATCAGCTTTTCATTCCTACTTGTTATCCAGCTGTTAGGGTCAAGTTTAAATTGCAGCTTTTTGTGATAATGGGCGGGTTTACAGCAGCTTAAGCGTTTTATTTGTCTGGCATCATTATCCTAACCGGATGCTCATCCCCTTGGGTGGGTCCCTATGGCCCCGACTCTTGGCAGCCCATGCGGGGTCCCTCGGTGGGGACGGCGCCAGCGTCCCACAGCGGGGATCGGGGCCGTGACTGCTGGGGGGACATGAGCTGTTGCTGCTGGGAAAAAAATACCTGCTTTTCATCCGTTAACTGATTTATTTTTCCAGCAACTTGTGCCTTTTAAGTAACAGCCTTTCAAATTGCATATTGGGGTGTCGGAGGTGCGTGCAGGGGGCTTAACTCGCGTTATCGACACGGCGGCGTGCCCGGGAGCAGGGCCGTTCGCTCGGAGCAGCGCTGTGCGGGGAGTACAGAGGCCGCCATGGATTAACGCAGTAACCGAGTTCACGGGAGGCTGATTTAAAACCGCGCAGGCAAGCTGAGAGATGGATCAGTCCAATTAGTTCCAGAAATACGTCTGGGTACGGTCTCCATCGCTGAGGAAGGGGACAGAAGCGTTATGTCCCCACCCTGCACGCTCAGTGCTGAAATAACAGTTATTTTCTCGGGACACATATCAGAGGGTAACTACCAGCAGCTGCTAATTAACCCTTTCCTGTGCTACACACTCAGCCTGCTCCTGCCCTGCTGCTGCCGGATGGGCCCGGGCCTGGGTCTTCATCCTCATCTTCCTCCTCCTGACAGCAAAGCCACTGACCCAAAGCCACCACGTGCTTTCTCTGGGAAAGATGGTGGCATCTCCTCGCCACCGCTCTCACCTTCCTTCCACCCACCCGCTCCATGCCCCCATGCCCACGGGGTGATATAGCACAGACACAGAAATGGGGCAAAACCACAGAAATGGGGCAAAACCATCAGCAAAACACAACGGCCCCCACAGCACAATGACCCGCCCCCATTGCAACCAGGCACACCCCCCCCCGCCTTTTAGCCCGGCTCCCTGGGGCGGTCACCGCACAAGGACCAGTCCCCCTCCCGTCCCCAGCCCCATCAGTCGCTCAATCAGCGCCATCAATTAACCGCAGGTGCTGTGCATCAGCCTGAGGGCAGGTGGGCGGGGGCTGCCCCTCTCCTGGAGCGAGGGGTGCAGAGGGTGCTCAGAGCCTGGCTCGGCTCGGCTCTGTTAGCATCTCAGCCCAAAGCGGGAGTAACTGCAGGATATTGATGCCAGTAGAAGGTATAACAAACGGGATATTTTTTTTTTTTTCCTGGATCAAAACGCAACTGTGGAAATGGAGGAAGTAAAGTAATGAAGATTGTTCAGAACTTCTGGAGGGTGAGTCTTGGATATACTTTTTTTTTTTTTTATTTTCCCCTTCCTCTGGCTGGACTGGTCTGGGAGCTCAGGATTCTAAATAATGAATAATGTTCAAAGTGCCTTTTCTTTGCTTAAAGGAACCCTTTGCCAGTATGCGTGAATAAGAGATGTAAGTAAAATGGAAACTATAATCTCTTATTAAAAAACAAGCTCGGACTGAGGCAGTGGTTTAGAATGTAGCTGTATTATATAAACGCGGCGGGGCTGTGTGTGCTGGCTGGAACGCTGCTCATTTTGCTGGCAAAGTTACAAAATGCCGGTGTGTTCCTCCCCCGGCTTCGGCTGGGGGCACGCGGAGAGATGTTCGGGTTTGAGTTTGGGGGGGGTACGTCTGGGAGTCGCGTCCCCGCGTGCCGTACCCTCAGTTTAGGCGCTCCTGTGAAGGTGTCGGGAGGGATCAATAGCTAACATCAGGGCGATGTGTTCGGAATGGGTCCGGAATTGGGTGCAACAAGTGACCCTCCGGTCTCTCGTTCACCGTCAGGGGCGGGTCCCAGCGCGAAACGGGGCGGTGCGGGCGCGCGGCCGTGGGGAGGTCACCCGACGTGACCTCATTGTCTGCTTCTACCTTTATTGCCTCAAATTTTTTTTTATTTTTTTTTTTTTTTTTTTTTTTTTTTTTGTTCATTGGTACAAGTAAATTTCCGGGGACTCTTGAGAGGCGTTTCTGTGGGAGGGTGACCGAGGAGCCCGGGGGGTTTGTGACCCCCGGCCGGACCGAGCGATGCCCCGGCTGCGGGGGCGCGGAAAGCGGGGGCAGGGCGTTGGCCGTTCCCCGCTCGGTGACGGAAAGCCGGCGCTTGCTGGCAGCAGCAGTGCCTGTGACCTCTGATTGCCATCAGGGACATCTGTGTTGGCAGGCGGTGCTCGGGCCCTCTTCCCTTTTACCGCAGAAACAAAGATTTCTGCTCTGCCCCTCTCTGTGAGCCTGCGCCGGTCAGACTGGTATTTGCCATCTCTCCCTGAAAAGGTGTTTTCCTCAGCTGCGTCTAATCCTCCCCCCTCGGCTTTTTGGGATGCCAGGTGTCTCAGTGGTGGGAGACAAGGGAGCTAGAGGTGTGGGAAGGGCAGTGCTTTACCAGCTGGTGGGAGGTTGCTCCCCAAAGCATGTTTAAAAATGCGTGGGTTCAGGCAGGACAGGTGTCCTGCGTTTCTAAATTCCTGAAACCGCATCGCACAGGGGGAGAGCGAACCCCATCTGCACCACCTGTGCCAATTGCCTAATCAACGGCCGGCTTCAGGAATATACCTTAAAAATAATCACAAAAATTATCAGGAACTTGTTCTCCAGCAGGCTGGCTCAGCGAAGGGGCAATCTGCTTCCCACCTGGGAGATGGGATCTGCCATCTGAGGAGAGCTCACAACCACGTTTGGGAGGTGTATCTCATGAGCTTATTATTGTCTCCAAAGTGCTCTCATTTAGGATGAGAGATGCACTTTGGCAACCTGTTTGCTCTTAGCTAGTTCTGTCTGCTATCTGCCTTCCACAGCTGGTGGAAGAGCGCTCGGGGAGAAGAACCTGTCCTGGGCTGATGTGGGGATCACGGGGTCAGAGCCCGTGGGCCGGGAGGGTTGAGCATGGCCGTTTTGGCCAATGTAAGAGTGGGGCTGAAGCACCGTGAGGCTGGCGGCCAGCTCTTCCCAGGTGTTCCTGGAAATGCTGGGCTCTGTCGTGGGCCTCTGGATTGATAGGAGAGGGGGGATGAGGACTGTTGGCTACACTTAGTACTTCTAGGTAAGCTTCTCCATAAACTTCCATTTGTTGGGAAAATACACGCACGTTGTTTGTTACAATGCCTGGGATATGGTAGAAGACCGGAAAGCGTCCTTTGAGAGAAAGGAAGTTTGGGGTTTTTTGGTTTTTGTTTTTTTTTTTTTTTCCTCCACTGGATTTAGAGAGTATGTTGTCCGCTCCTTTTTTTTGTGTGTGTGTTTATTCCTTGGGTTTCGGGCACCTGCTGTGCCTGTGAGAGGTTGTGAGTGGGTTAGGTCTGAAATATTACCTTCTAAGCCTTACAAACGTTATCTCTGCAGCAAACCATCAAGCTTAGGCACTTGGCTTGGAAAAAAGTCTGCATGTGTGTATACATAATATAGATACTGTGTGTTTGTGTATATTGAAATTATGGCTCTAAAGCGTTTCAAGCCCTTGGGAATTTCAATGTAAATATTTAGCAAGTATTTCTCCACTCTGAGATAAAACACAAGATGATTCCTACTACACTATACCCTTGTGTGCACTGCTATTTTATTTTATGTGAGCTGTTTAAGCATCATTTAGAGCACTAGGAAAATTCTCTTGGAAAAGGCAGGCTTGCTTATTTTACAGCAAATAGCTCCCGTGTTCTCCTTGAGACTTGCCAGTAAAAGAAGCGAGGGCAAGCTGGCTTCTAACAGGGAAAATAGCGAAGATTTTACTGTTAGATTTACATCTGTGCATCGTAAATGGGGAGAGAGGAGGGAGACCAAAGCCCCCAGCTTGTCCCTGTGTCTGAAGGGTTTGCGGAGCAGAGCGAGCGCATCGCGAGGCTCAGCGGTGCCCTTCCCATGGGCCTGCTTTGTCCGTGATGGCAGTGGCGTTTTCGATAAGACACAACGGGTGCATACGGAGCTACGAAATGCAGTGTGAATTTTTTCCTGTGAAAATCTGGTCTGTTTATAGCTACCAATTATACCTACAGAAAATCCTGACAACTTTTTAATGACATCTGTAATCTAATAATTGTAGGAACAAAGCAAATAAAATAGAACCTCTTATTGTTTTGAACAAGACAAATTTAATATATTGGGGAATTAATGTTTGAGCCTGATGAAGAAAAGTAATTTAGATGTAAACAACTGGTCTGAGTCAAACGCCTGGGGATTTCAACGGGCCGTCGTACATCATGGCGAATAATCTTAGAACCGACGGAGTTGTCTGCAGCCTTCACAGCGTGCCCAAACCGAGCAGACCGATCTGCTTTAGGCTGCACGCTTCGGCGCGGGGAAGCGAAGCGCAGCCTTCCCAAAAGACACAGTGCCCTCTGATCTTCCTCCTTTCACCTGACAAGCTTCCCAGGCTGCTTTATTTAATTAACCTAATTAACGTGAAATAGAGAGGAATAAATATTCATGGCAAAACAATGTTCTGCTATATTTATGAATCCCTTTTATTCTTAAATGGCCCATTGAGAGGTTTTATTAGCTGTTAACACATGAGCAGCTCCGCTTGCTGCTCTCCTTCCAGTGAGGCCTTCCGTACAGTAGAGCTGATCGAGGAGGCGTGTGGAGGAAAGCCTGGTTTTGCAAGAAAATAATTAAAACGTAGCGAGGTGAAAGGGCGAGTGTCCTGTGCTGAATTACCGTGGGCTGGCATGGGGCGTGTTCGGAGCCGGCTGAGTTTACGGCTCCCAAGCTCCTGCGTCTCTGCGCGGTTGCATGGTGAAGGTACGGCCGGAGCAGCACCGCTGTTCGACTGCTGGCAGCTTTCAGGTCCTCTGCTTTGAAACACCTGGGATACTGGTCTGATGTGACCTCCGCAGCCCGAGCCCTCCCGGGCACCCGTGGTGGAAAACACTGCTGCGAGCCTCTCACACCGACTTCCCCAATTCCCCATTCACCAACGCAGGAGGATGTCCGCTCTGCAGCCAGCAGCCCAACCACGGTGGTTCAGGAGCTCTGTGCTATCCCTCTGGTCAGTACGGCAGTTTTTCCCTCTGCGCGTCCAGTTATTTTGGAATGGGAAGTTTGGAGCACGTTCCCTGCTAATTATAGCACTGCTTAGCATCTACGTTGTCAGACTGTTGCACTCAGGAATAAGACTGTCAAAATCACGTTAGTAAATGAGAACGTGTCACAGGAAAAGCGTTCTTCCTCGTGCACATCTTCTATAAAATGTTTGTCTTCCAAGTCATCATCTTGGGTAGGAAAATGATTCCTTAATACTTTACCCTAAGGAAAAATATGTAAAGATTTAAGGTTGAAGTCAATAACAAAGATGCAGATGCCAGGGTGAGGTGTTCTGTTAAGTTCAATTCACTCTGTGAATAGATGTCGTAAGGCCCCTTTAAAGGATGGCTTTGGGGAGAAAGGTACAAACCCCTTGGTTTAATGGTTAAATGGGTCAAGGTGGGCTCATGGTGAACGACGTATTGTTCTCCTGGTTACATATGGTCGTAATTACGAGATCAAGGGAGAATGGTTCCAAGCATGATGAGATGTTTTCTGTTTTCCCGTTGGTATAAAGATTATTTTCCTCTCCTCTAGTCAATTGATTCTAAATTACAAGGGAATCTAGTGAAGAGAAATAACATCTGCGTGAAAATATTAGGTTATGTGCAGAACAAGTGAAACTTTTTTTGTGGATGTATTTAGGCACTGCCATGAAGCGCAGAATTAAATGAGCGATGCTTAGGACGGCCTGTGCTTTGTGGTGTGGCCACCTCTGCTCACAGCTGGTGACCGTCCGGACAGGGAGCAGGTGTCAGCCCTGGGCAGTTGTCCCAGCCAGGACGCTATCTGGGGCTCTGCAATAAACGTAATAGAAAAATGTGATGGTGAAGCTGGGCTGATTGTCTCAACTTCCATAGGCTTAAAGTTACCAGTTAATATCAAGATAAAAGTTCGCCAGCTGTAAGTTTTAATGCAGTTTACTTTTTTCTTTGTTGTTTGTTTTTTTGTTTGGGTTGTTTTGTTTTGTTTTTTTTAAAAACAGGTTGTGTACAAAATCCTTTCTTTTGCAAATTGAGCACTTGACCACGAATGGGTCAGGTCTTCTAAATTTCTGCTCTTATTAATGAGAGAGAATACAATGAGATTGCATGAGCTTTACTAACAAACACCAAATAAGCCTGAAGTTATCTAATCTAGCCCTGAGGCAGATCAAGTAGAGCAAAGCTGTTGTGGAGTGATGTCTCTTTAAAAACCTTCAGATCTTGCACAAAATCTTTGTCCTCCCTACCCTTGCAGTTTAGCCAAGTCCTTTTGAGAGGACTTGGGAAAGGTACGTCTGACTAGACATTTTCATGTACTTTTGGGGCTGCTCTCTGTAAATATATCTTTATACCAAAGAAATAACTTGCAGACATCCTGTACTTCCAGTGAACACACGTACGCTAGCCATGTCTGCGCTGGGGCAATTCCCACCGCTGCTGCAGGAAGTGGGGAGCTTCCATTTCCATTTCTGGTTGTGGATCCGTGTATGGCTTTCCAGGGGACTGTTTTTATTTAAGCAGAATAAATGTGTACAAATGAGAGCTGGAAGTGCTTGAAAGACTAATATATCTTATTTTTCCTTTCGAAGAGTAGCTCCTCTCTCCATAAGCGCATGTTCAGCGTGTCTGCGTCCCGCCTGTGCCTCTCGCCGCGGCACGTCTCCCTTTGCGTGGGGGAGCGGAGGGGTCACTGCCCCAGAACGCCGCTTGTGTAACGCGACTGGGAGCTCACTTAGGAAACGTGGTGGGTTTGGTTGTTGGGGCTGGCTTTTCCCATCCTCAAGTAAGTGCTGGAAAAGGCTTTTTATGCCTCAGTCCCTAGCTCAGCAATCTCAACGTGCACTTAACATGCGTTTGCAAGCTGCAGGTAGTAAGTGCTGGAGGCGAAGAAGCGGGCAGCGCGTTAGAGCGGGTGGGAGGGAACGTGAGCCCAGGCATCTCCTGAGAGCTGCCCTAAAACCAGCATGGGTAAAACCAGCACGGCCCCAGATCCTGAGTTTTTGCAAGAGCTTCTGCTGATGAGTGATGAAATGAACAATGCTTCTGAGCAAAATTGCATCTTCCCTCCTCTATGAATTTAAAAGGAGATTTCGATCAGATTTATCGCATCTGATTATAACAGAGGAACTTATTCAAATAAATTCCATGGAATAATTTCAGCAATCCTTACTTATTCTGTAAGGCAGGGCTTTGGCACATACAAAGCTTTAGGTTTAATCCTCTTGGTATTTAGGGAGACTGATAACACTTGCTCTCTCGTACAAATATCTTGCAGTTGCCAGCCGAAAGGGTGCTGGGAAACACCCCGCAAACCCAGCCACCCGAAGTGGCACTGGATAGCTGAGGCTGCCCTCTGGGCCCCACGGGGCTGTGCTGGGTGCTCCCTACTGCTGCGTGGGGACCGGGACGCTCAGCCTGCGGGATGCAGGGTCCATCAGCCTTACGGATATCGTGTGGTGCCCCCGACCACGACGTATGAGGCTGTTTTGTGTGAAGTGAGCACCTGAGCATCTCTTTTCAGACCTGGTATGTCCTATGAGTTTCACCATGTTCTGTTTAACTTACCAAAAGCTCATTGCTTTTCATTATTTTATTTAAGGCTGCGGTGATCTTCAACCACCGGGCAGAGAAAACTAAAGTGGCATTGGCTCGTTTTCTTAAGAGACGCTGAAGTGCCTTTTAGATGCTAAATAAATCCCTTCTGTTCTGACTTATGCCTCATGTTGATCCCGGCTTGTACCTGTGTGGCTCAGCTCCCAGACTTGAAGTTTGTAAAGTATTATTCCAAAGGGACCAGCCTGGGAGAGGGCTGGCGCGTGCCGGGCGGTGTCGGTCAGCCACGCCTGGCTGAAGCCATCTCCACCCACGTCACCAAACCTGCGGGAAATTTAAAACGCAGTCAAACATCCCGCAAAAGACAAAATGTACAAATTAAACCTTGGGAAAACCAACGCGCTCAGGGCTGTTTGGCTAATTCCGCAGGCTTTGTTCACAGATGGCTTTATTCAGATCGATGAGTTAGCGTAAAGGGATGAAAGAGAAACGCTTGCTGGATAAATCACACCACCAGCACTGGGACTGTGTGAACTCTCGAATTAAACTTGACAAGTCCTTAAAAAACTGAGTCCCGCAGATGCAATATGACAATTCCCCAGTGCAGAGCGAACGCGGTATGTTATATTCAGCTGTTTCTTCGCAGGACTGCCGCGTCGGCATTGTGCTTAAATAGTGGAAGGTGGAGAAAATGCAGTTAACACATTGACACCATATGTGAAAGCATGTGTGTGTCACTAGGGCGTAAACTGAAATAACTTGGAACTGAGATGTTTACCAGTGGGCTTTATTCTCCTTCATTTTCCTACTCAATAAGGGCAGCATCAGCAAGACACAAAAAGCTCTACAGCAACCGGCAAACAACTTCTCTTTGTATCAGAAAATTTCAAGGAAAAAAAGACAAAGCCAGGAGATCAGTTCTTACCTGCTACTGGACAACAGCCACTGGTTTTTAAAGTACTTCTTGTTTTATCTCGAGTGTTTAATTTAAACTTTGCAGTCACTGTAGCTTTGCGTTCTCCCCAGGTATTGGAGATGCTCGGCACTGAGATTAATTGGGCAGGCGTGGTTTCTTGTATTCCGAGACCACTTGAAAGTGGAAGTGAGAAATGAATAGCGCCAGAAGGGTTTGGGCTATTTTTATGAATAGAGCAGACTAGATGGATCACGACAACAATCTTCTCATTTTTAAGAATCAGTCTCATCTCTTGTTCAACAGGAGCTGTGACTCTCGAACTCCAGGCCCTGCAGTGTGGTGTCCCCAGCGCCGCTCTCAGCAGCTGGGCCCCACGGGAGGGTGGGTGCAGCCCATGCGCTGGTGGGATCGTGGCGGGTGGGTACCTGTGGGTACCCTACAGAGCATCTCTCTGTGTGGGCTGTACCCAAACCAGCTGGTGTGGCTGCCTGCGATCCAGCTCTTCTGTCCTGCAGCTGGATCCCAACCTCGCCCGTGCCGAGGAGCGGGGTGATGGAGAGGGAGAGGAGGGTTTCCTAGCAGGAGACATGGGGGCAGCCCTGAGCCCTGTTAACCTCTTACCTCACCCAGTGTCAGCATCTCTTGCCCTTGCTGGTGCTTGTCTCAATGTGTGGGACCTATTCTGCAGACAGAAAGCAGGTGGAGGCTCCCAGCACTGTTCTCCTGCTAATGCAGGTGTTAAAGTGGCACTAATTTTAATCCACTTCTACACAGACAGAAAAAAAAAATGAGAAAAGGCACCAAAGACCTATGTGATTACAACACTTGTGTGATAAAACCACTTCTGCTGTGCTTGTCAGTGTTTTAGTACAATTTCTGTGGGAAAGCTCTTTTATTCTGCACAATACTTGAATATGTGTAAAAACAACTCAAGTAGCGTTCCCCCTCCTCCATCCTGTGTCTGAAGGGTTTGCACAATGGGAGAAATTGGAGGGCAGATGAAACATGTTTAAAAACAAAAAGAAAAAAGGAGAGGGAAGAATAGTTTCCTGTTATTTCAGCATTGTGAGTGGGAAGGAATTTGACTCTTTCACTAGAGACCTATTCCAGACGTCTGAAAGAGACCACAAAGTGGTGGAGTCAATGTACTTCTGTGCTGGGTGAAAAACTGGCTGGATGGCTGGGCCTGGAGAGTGGTGGTGAATGGAGTCAAATCCAGTTGGCAGCCGGTCACAAGCAGTGGTCCCCAGGGCTCATTACTGGGGCCAGTTCTGTTCAATGTCTTTATCAATGACATGGATGAGGGGATCGAGTGCTCCCTCAGGAAGCTTGCAGACAGCGCCAAGTTGGGCAGGAGTATTGATCTGCCTGAGGGTAGGAAGGCTCTGCAGAGGGATCTGGCCAGGCTGGATCCATGGGCTGAGGCCAACACTGAGCTTCAACAAAGCTGAGTGCTGGGTCCTGCACTTGGGTCACAACAACCCCACAAAATGCCACCGGCTTGGGAAAGAGCGGCTGGGAAGTGGCCTGGCAGAAAGGAACCTTGGGGTGCTGGTTGACAGCCAGCTGAACATGAGCCAGCAGTGCGCCCAGGTGGCCAAGAGGGCCAACAGCATCCTGGCTTGTGTCAGGACCAGTGTGGCCAGCAGGAGCAGGGCAGTGATGGTGCCCCTGTGCTTGGCACTGGTGAGGTCGCACCTTGAATACTGCATGCAGTTTTGGGCCCCTCAGCACAAGATGGGCCTTGCTGGAGCACATCCAGAGAAGGGAAACGAAGCTGGTGAGGGGTTTGGAGAACAAGAATTATGAGGAGCAGCTGAGGCAACTGGGGTTGTTTAGTTTGGAGAAGAGGAGGCAGAGGGGAGACCTTATTGCTCTCTAGAAGAATGTGAAATGAGGTTGTGAAGAGGTGGGTGTTGGTCTCTTCTCCCAAGTAACAAGCGACAGGAGGAGAGGAAATGGCCTCAAGTTGTGGCAGGGGAGGTTCAGATTGGATATCAGGAAAAATGTCTTCACTGAAAGAGTGGTCAGGCACTGGAACAGGCTGCCCAGGGAGGTGGTGGAGTCACCATCCCTGGAGATACTTAAAAGACATGTAGATGTGGAGCTTAAGAAGATGGTTCAGTGATGGACTTGGTAGTGCTAGGTTAAGGGTTGGACTTGATGATCTTAAAGATCTTTTCCAACCTTAACAACTCTGATTCTGTGATATCAAGGGCAGGAAAAATGACCATAGTTTGGTGGTTTTTTTTTAATTTTAGTTATCTTTTCAAATGGTCAAGCTACTTAATCAGAAATTCAAGTATGACAAGAAATCACCCCCAAAATCATGTATACAGTAGGCAAAAGGGTCTCATTTTTCTTTCCTTATTAATCTTCTCTTCTACACTCATCCACTGACTTTGACTTAAATATAAGTGTCTTCCAGTTATTACGAGAATGGTGTGAGGTCCATTACAAATGCAGAGGAGTTAAGCAAGCAGCACTGAACTGTGTTCAGATTAACGTTCAATTTACAGTTAGAAGTGGTGTGAAATACCTGGAGTTCTAAGTTTTTTTTTCTTTTTTTTTTTTTTCCCCTGTATGTTTATTGTAAGTTGAAATTCAAGCATAGTGACCGTGTGACAAAATGAGATATAAAAATAATAATTATGGTTTTGCATATGGATGCAAGCTCACAACTTCTTGCTGAGTGCACATCACAACTCGCCCTTCTCATTTTCTGAACCAGCCACTGCTCCGTAGAGTAAATACGTGCTGCTTGGAGAGCATTAGCTTGTTCATTCGTGTCCTTATTATAATTTAATTGATGTAGCAATGTTTTACATATCTTAGATTTAATGACTTAATAGTAATCAGGATAATTTGTGTATTTGGCACACTAAAAACTAAGCTGGAGAAATTTTAAGATATATTGATTTAAAAAAAAAAAAAAGCTGTACAATTCAAGTGTTTCTGGGCCCACCTCCTGCAGCAGAGGGAGGCTGGCTCCCTGTATCCCAGCCTCTGCCTGGGTTGTGATTAAAACGAGCCAGATGTGATCGCTGTTAAATGCAAATAACGCTTGTTAGGTGACCCACTTTCTGTGGGCCTGGCTCAGCACCATGCAAGCCCAGGCACTGGGGCAGGGCTTCATCTGGTTTTAACTCTTGCAGGGTGCTAATCCTCTTAGTTGGGAGCACCAAGGGGGGAAACGCAGCTACCGTGTCTGCTACGGCTTCTTGAAACTCAACTTCCCGTGCCACCGCAGACCTGTGATTTGGGCTGGGTTCAGCAATGGGATGTTTATCCTCTGTTCACTGTAACCAGCGCCGTGTCTTGAAATGGAGCCGTGAAGTAATAACTTATACAGATGTGAGGTTGTTATGACATCTAAAAATGCTCTGCAGTTTTTCATGGTTATTAAATAACTACCAGAATTGTTCTTTTTAAATTAGCTATTTATCAGTACTTGCCAACTGTTACAAACAACAGCACCTAGCGAACTGTTTTCACTGGAATAAGACAGGTGTCATTTTAGGGTTTGGCATCATTATACAGGTGTCCAGGAGTTGGCTTTATTCCTTTCCCTGCAGTGATATTTATGAGGAGGGGGGAGAAGAAACCCTCTACCAAGAGTCCTAAATCACCTTCCTTGCTGGAAGGCTCTTGAGCTTTGAGGCCTGGTCAGGCAGTCATCCACAGGAGGATGCGACGGCAGCCGTGGCCGCTCAGCAGAGGGCTGGGCTCGACCTCCGGCCGTGGCTGGATTTCCCCACAGCCCTTTGTGCCCTCGTCCAGAATCACCCCCGTTGTACTCAGAGTGATTAGTTGCTGTGACCTAGACTTGTAAAATGCAGAGTAAATTAAATAAATCTTTTCCTGTACACTCCTTTTCATATGAATCAATAGGTGTTAAAGTGTCTCTAAAGCCTCGTTTATCTTGCATTAAATCAGCTGTAATGGTAAAAATGTTCCACAGCATCTGTAATCCAGATTTGTTGCCTGTTTGATCCTTCTCAGTCACTGCTAGGGTGCAAGGCTCTCATTTAGGTGTGGTTCTAATTTTCATGAACTTCATGGATGTATAGCTATACATAGCTGCGTACGTAACCGTTAGATAGTAACCGTAAACCAGTGACTAGGAGAGAGGAAAGCCTGAAAATACGCTTTCCCCATTGCATTTTTAAGACCTCCATGAAATTCATTTGTTTGGATTGTTGACCTAAGTTTTGAGCGTTGCTTCCAGGTTCTTCCTCCCCGGGGCAGCAGGGAAAAGCAGTGTCACAAGAGGGAGAGAGCCTCTCCTCCTCATCCATGGCTGGTGGAGGCCAGGTGTGGCTTGCAGATGCCCAGCAGGGCTGTCCCAGCGGCGGTACCGCGTCCCGGCCGAGCCCTCGTCGGCTGCGCCAGCCGCTGCTTTGCTGACCTGGGGTTTCAAACTCGGCCTCGACCGCTGGCGCTGCCTCGGGAGGTGGGAGCTGGTGCTCTGCTTTGGTGACAGCTTCTTAAATAACCTGTGTGTGGAGGACATGGGTTTCCTCTGTTTTATTTTGAACAATGTTTTAAAGCAAAGTAGAAGTTACATTTAAATGAGAGATTAGCCTGCAAACTGATATGCCAAATCCTGGGAACACCACCACAAGAAGTAACAAGTCCTCCTTCACTTTGCATCCCTCTTTCTTTGGAGAGAGGGCGGGGGTTTCGGAAACAACAACAAACAGTACTGGATGTATTTGCCAAATTCTGCTGATGACTCCCTGGTTTTGTTTGTTGATAACAGCGGATGTTTCCAAACAAATTGATTGACTCCTGGCCTCTTGCCACTGCTGGCTGCTGGTCTGACCCCTCCCTGGCTTTCCAGAGCCCTCTTTCTCCACCCCTGCATCACAGATGTTTGTCTTTCAGTCCTTTACAGCCTTGCTTCTCCTCCACAATGGCTTGTCTGCTTCCTGACTGGCTTAGGATGAATTTCATCGGACTCCAGAAGGTGCTTAGTGTCTTTCAGACCTCTTTATTTCCCGAATTTGTCTGGGGGCTGAACTGCTGCAGTTAAAATTAATTGCGTTATGTGTCTTGTCATGAACCACAATTTTTTTATGAAAAAAAAAAAGTACAGATTATTTTTACCCTCTCTGGGCCATCATCCAGGAAAGAGTAGAGCTACATTTTGCTTCATCTTTCTCTTCTAATATGTTCGTAGTTCCCAGATAAGTGAGTTGAGGCACCAGAAGCAAAGCAGCCACAGTAGCGTGGAGCTTAGTATGAGCTAGCTTCCCTTCGCAGGCACGCTGCTCAGGCATGGTGCTCACTTATACACACCCCCTGTTGTTGAGGGGTAACAAATATTACTGCCTAATATCATGTTTATTTTAGGGGGAAAAAAACCTCTTAGGTAAAAATACATAGACTACCTAGGTCTTAGTGATGATTAACTTCTTGGTGTGCCACCTGCAAATTGAAGTATTCGAGATTTCATGAAGATGAGGGAAAAAAAAAGACTTTAAGGAGAAAACTGAGTTTATTTACATACAGTTTTAAATTCAGATTGATTCATGTCTTCCTGCTCCCAGCAAGCACATTGAGGCAGGAGGTCTGAGCTGCTTCTGGGCTCCAGAGTAGAGGCTGTTGTCTAGAAATTGGTGTACTCATTTTTATATGTGGATATAGCTGCTAACTTCAAATGTTACAGAAATGAGATTATTGCTTTCTTGTCTTTCCTGATGTTCTTTTCCTGATGAAGGCACGTAGGAAGCTTAGTGAATGAATTATATAAAAGTATCTAAAATTTGCGTAGGCTGACTCATCAAATGCTTCGTTTCTTTACACTTTGTGTTTCCATGAAGAAGTAAAGAACTCTAATCTGGCTCAAACATAAGGTCCAAGTGACCTTCTTGTTAAGCAACTAATGAGCAAATAATTTGTGGTTAATAATGTACTTAATTTAACCTGAACAAATGATGCCAGTTGCATTTAAATGCCCCTTTGAATGTAGCCACTGCTACAACTCACTCAAACCCTTCCTTCAAGTAACTGCTGGCAGATGAGGAGATGGCCTGGTTACTTTAATCTACTGGGTCACTTTTTTTTCCTTTTAATTCTAAGGGAACTATCTGAAAAAATAAGAAAAGAAAAGAAAAAAAAAAGCAACCCAAAAAAACCAACCAGCAAAACCAGTGAGGAGAGAACAGGAGAGCTGTGGCCAGCGGGCTCTCAGCAGACACCAGTTGCGTGGTCCCGAGGACCTTGACTCGCCTTTGCCCAAGCTCACACCACCGCAGGAGCTGAAGCTTGTAGACCAAGAGGGGGAAAGCCACACCAGCAGGACTAATGTACTGGCTTCCTCCCTCCTTGGGGGAGGACCTTGACAGGATGGGAAGAAGCCGGTTAGGGAAATCAGACTGGAATACCTACGGTATCGCTGCAGAATTGCCCAAGCTTTACTGCAGCTGAGAACACACCGTAAACCTGCCTGGGTTACTCTACTCTGAAAAGTTTGCTATATGAAAGGTAATTCCGTACACAGAACACTTTGAAATACCTCTTCCATGTTGCTATCACGTTGCTTTGATAAATAATTCTTTGTTTTTAGGAAACTTTCTGATAACTTTGTCTCTCCAGCCACTGCTGTCGGTCTCATTGACAAACCCACTGCGTGGCACCAGCCCACGCAGGCTGACAGCCTGTGTTGTACCTCCTGCTCCATCCTGTGCTGCCAAACAGCCGCTTGTGCGCTGCCTTCACCTCCCCGCGTTACTCGTTTGCCGGTGGCCATGCCCAACGCAGCGGCCTTGTTCACCATTCACCCTTTGGGCTGAAGCACCTCTGAAACAGGCTTTCTGCTGGAGTGCCCTGGGTGAGGAGTGAAGGTTTGAAAAGCTCTGTGATGCTAAAGGCTCTGTGTTTATGGGCAATTTGGAAACCTTGGTGCGTCCTCCAGCTAATGGCACGTTTTCTGCAGCTCCTGTTCGGTGGCCCGTACCACTTGCTGATGGTGGGTTTTTGTGCAACTCTGGGGCAGCAGTCCCCTTTAGGATTGCTTCTGCTAAACTAAATGGTCCTCTAGTTCTCACGGATTGTCCCTGATGTGGTTTCTCAACTTGTTTAACTCTTCTAAAGACTAAAGACAAAAGCCCCCTTTTCCCTTCAGAGTACCATTGTTCTGTTTCTTTAAACACAGTTGAGCTGACCAGTAAAGGTCTTTTTTGCCTATCAGGACCAGTTTGGAACAGGTTCCAGGAAGCACCCTGTTCCGCAAAACCCCTTTCAGCTACAATAGGGTCAGGGGGTGTACTGGTCCCAGTGACTGGTCTGTTTTTAATTCTTCAGTCAGAGTTTTGATCACCTCCTTATGTTCCAATTTCCACTCCCAGGGTCTGCCTTTCCATAACAGTGAGTATAAAGGACGGGAAACTATAGAAAATCCAGCTGCGTGCTTCCTCCCATATCCCAAAGTTCCTGTTAATTGTTGTAACTCCTTTCTTGACTGGGGCATTTGCAACTCTAACTTTTCTTAAGATATCTGGAGGAATCACCACACTGCCCGCTATCCATCCAATACCTAAAAACTTTACTTCTTTACTTGGTCCCTGATGTTTTTTAGGTGGAATCTCAATTTCTGCTTGCCAAACTGCTGCTTCCCCCACCTTCTCAGGGGAAGTTCCTCCAATCGGAGTATGATCCGTATAGTGGGAGTATGATCCGTATAGTGGGAGTATGATCCGTATAGTGGGAGTATGATCCGTATAGTGGGAGTATGATCCGTATAGTGGGAGTATGATCCGTATAGTGGGAGTATGATCCGTATAGTGGGACAGTTTCATCTCTTGGGGGAGTGGGACTGTCTGTAAGTTTTTGGCAGGTGCCCAAACTGAGTTGTGGGCCAATGTTTATACCCTGGAGAAGTCTCTTAAAGCTTCATCCATTTAAAACATTGAAACCCAAAATATTTTCATGGTAATCTGTAATTGCGAAGTGAGGCACCAATGTGTGCTTCCTGCCCAGGAGCCATAAATTGACCCTGGCCATTTGGCACCCAACCCCAGCTCGGTTCACACCAGTAACCTTAATTCTTTGCAGTCTGGATTGCATGCCTGGCTTCTCAGCATCTTGTTGTGTTAGTAGTGGAATTCATGCTCCTGTATTTATTAAAAACTTAGAGTCGTAGGATCTTTGAGGTTGGAAAAGACCTCCAAGGTGATTGAGTCCAACCATCAACCGAACACCATCATGCCTACTAAACCACATCCTGAAGTGCCATGTCTATGTATTCTTTGCACACCTCCAGGGATGGTGACCCCACCACTCCCCTGGGTGGCCTGTTCCAACTTCACCAATTCTCTTCAAGGACTAACTGGAAATAAAATGTAGGGACTGCCATCACTGGCCCATAGATAAGACTCCACTTTCTGGACAGGGAGGCCCAGTTCCTCCCTGAACATTCCCATTTTTTTGTCTTCATGTCCTGTAGTTCCTCCCTAAGGGAGAGGAAGTGGTTGTCTCCTTCTCTGGGGACTGGCACCAAAGGAGTTAAAATATGCTCCTTCCCTTCACTGTCACCCTGTTTCTGGAATGCTTCCCAATTTCGCCAGTTGTCACAAGCCCATTCTTCTGAGAATTTGGGGCTCATATTCACTCCATGCCTCCCTAAACATCACTGATACTACTTCTCATCCTGCCCACTACGCCAGTTTGTCGTGGGTGGGAGAGATGCATTTCACTCCTAAGAGAGAAGCAATGATATATTTTATTGATATAAACCAGTGATTTATCAAAGTTGGAGCAGGAGAGCTGAAAGGGCTCTTGGGCCGCTCGCTATTTATGGAGCGAGATAATTGACTCGTCGCTGTGTTTGCACACCGACTGCAGATGTCGGTTTCTGCCGAGTTTGGCCTGAGTTGGACGTTGCCCAGCAGCGTGGTTAGGGGGGTGCATCGCCGTCCCTTGGCTGTTGTGGTGTTCTGTCTCCCCCCAAAACCACTCGGAGTCAGGTGCCGCCATCGCCGCCAGGACCAGACACATCCATCACTGGTGGTCATGGCCTGAGCAGGGTTACGGGAAAAGCAGTGGGGCGGGGCGGGTGGCAGCGCGCTGTCACAAAAAGGCTGAGCCAGAAGACAGAAAAGCCCTTTGGGTCTGCACCTCTGTGTGAACGCGCCTGGGCCGTACGGTAGCTGCCCGGATTGCTGTAGTTTATCAGGGATTCTGAGGAGTCCTGCTGGATTCCCACCCTTGAGCCCTCTCTGTACGCAGAGAGAAGCATTTCCAGCGCGGGGTGCTTCTCTCCAGCGTTTACTGACACGTTAGGTTTGCCTGCATATGGGCGAAAGGATTTGCGGCTGTGATACTAATTTCATTTTCCTGGCTAATAAATTTCCAGTTGTGGGTTTTCCCACGCAGTAACCCACACCAGTGCTTTTCGCGTGCAGTGTCTGTTTCTTGGAAGCCTGGCGTCGCGGAGAGCATCTCGGGGTCCCTCTGCGGGCACCAGCGAGTGCCACCTGCATCCGTCAGGCGCTTTTTGCTCCTACGTGTGGAGGTAGTGATGTGGTGAGGAGAAAGGACGCGTGGTCCAGCTGGTGTTCCCACAGATGGTGGGGTGGCTTTAGGAGCTGTGTGGGGCCCCGCGAGCGGTGATGGAGCCGGCTGGGGAGCGGCGCTGCGCAGATCCCAGCTGGCGGGAGGGCTGGGCAAGGTGAACGGTGGCCGTACCAGGGGTTAAAACAAAAAAGTCTATCTCACTTTAAGGAGAAAAAAAAAAGGGGAGAGCATTAAAACTTTTCCAGAAGCTGTTGTGTTTAGCCTGTAGACTCTCGTCTGCACTGATGGTCACATTATATCATCTGTTTCTAACAATTTATGGAAATGTGACAAGATTCAAATTGTTGCCTTCCAGTGACAGTATAATTTTACTGTATTTCCCTAATTGCACATTATTCTGTGCTCTTGGAGTATTTTTGTTTGATCTCTGGAATGATAATTACTATCACTTCTTTGTATGTTGTTCATCATTCATATGTGTTTCTTCTTCAAAACTATTTCAGGCTGTGGAAGGAAGAGTTTTCTCTCCGAAGGTGATGTTAATGACAAGCCTTATTTAGCTGTTCATTCCTTGAATCTGTTAAAACTTTTTGCTCTTTAAACCAATTTTGGGAAATAAATAATACTTATCTATTGATAGATTTTTTTTTTATTATTATTATTTTTATTTTTTTTCCCCTTAAACTTGTCAGCTTGCTACTTTTAGATGTGTTTTGCTTGGCTGAAAACTCTGGACCATGCCAGATGTTTCTGCTGATGTTGTCTTAACTACGCGTCAGAAGCTCCCTTTGTGTAACACAACTGGAAATGCAAGTTAGTTTTGCTAACAGGGTGATGTGAAATGGAAGTATCTGCATTTTACTGAAATTATACACAACTCCCTGAGAAATACATTAAAATAACTGCTCATATTTGAGGAATTGGTACTTTTCAGCTACTTTAAGCTTGCGGTGGAGCTGGTTATCTCTCTGACAAGGGGCACACCAGTGTGAGAGGGGCTGGTCCTCCTCTCCCTGTGCCCCAGCACCTCCCTGTGCCCCAGCGCCTCCCTGTGCCCCAGCACCTGAAAAGCTGTCGACAGGTCCCGGCACGGCTTGGATGTTGGGCGGCCTGGGCTCCATCTCCCTGACCTTGACAGGCCCTGCCCAACTTCTCTGCAAACTGGAAACAAAATGTGGTTTTTGTTGTTTGGGTTTGTTTTTGGTTTTGTTTTTTTTTCCTCCCCTGAAGTGCTGTGAAGCCAACTTCAATGTGCACAAACTGTTCTCGGGTTCTCAGAAAAACAAAACCCCGCTTTGCACTGGAGTGCCTTTTCTTCTTCGTCAGTGGTAGGGAGACTGCAGAATAACGAAGGAACCAGGCCCCATCTGTCCCGTGCCCGCAGTCTGGCCGTACCACAGCTCCCACGCTTCTCTCCCCCGGTACGGCCGGCAGCAGGTGCTTCGGAGAGGAGGAGGAAGCAGTAAATCTAGCAGAGCTGTCACAGCTCTACATCCATTCTGCAGTTGGTGGAGCAGATCAAACGCTCCATCCGCCTTTTCGGGACTCTGCAGTGCTGCTCCGGACTGTGTTTCTGTACGTGTTGTCCTCAGGTCCTCCCAGTCCCCCTCTCTGCCGGTGTGTGCGGTGCTGGATCCATCGCTGGCCGTACCTGCTTCAGAGCCTCCTCCTCTTCCTCTCCCACCTCTGCTCCGCCTTGACCTGTGTTCTTCTTCGGGATGCTCTGCTTCCTGAGCAGCTGTTGCCAATGCTCTTGTGCACTCAGCAGCTCTTCTGATGTAACAGGCACGCTGTGGGGGGGTTGGGGTTTTTTCTTTTGTTTTAATTATTATTTATTTATTTATTTTTACCCGCAGCTCAAGCCAGCCCATTTAACTCTGAATTCTTTTGCCCCAAAATTCTTTTGCCCGAGAACAGATGCCCAGCTTGCTGTCACCCCGTTTTGCTATGCTCCTTGAAACCTTCGCTGTTGCTTAGAGTCAACCGTGTAACGCTTCTGCCGGGCTTGAGCCTTCCACAGGACCCGCTGATGCCGCATCAGGCAGGCGGGGAGCCCGTGTCTGCCGCTGTGTCCTTCCCACCGCCGCGTCCTTTCCGTGTCCTCCTCGGTGGTCAGGGTACGCTGTCAGTGAGAGATGGGGAGAAAAACAGGAGGTGCGAGCGGGCTGCTGCTCCTCTCTGGTGTAGTGGGGGTTTTGCACAAGTGCACACGCGTGCAGAGCCGGGCGCTGGTGACGGAGTGACACGTGGGCACAGGGACGGGTGTGGGGAGATCAGTGGTGATGTGCTATGGTTGGCCAGCACAAGCACCCAGGACGTTCGGGGAAGGCCAGAATGAACTGGTGCAATAAATTAAGACAAGGGCAGGAAGAAGAAAATTGCATTTCCAAGACAAACGCAGGAGCAAAATAAAGGATCTTCCTGTGGGTGGCTTTGAAAGCCCCGCAGTTGCTGTCCCACCCAGTCCCCGCTGTTGATGTGAACCGGTCAGTCTTGATACTAAGCAAGGACTTCTGCAAACAGCACTTCTTGAATGGGGACTGGGACAAGAAGAAAGACTCCCCAGCCCATTTTAAGGCTGCAGCTCGGACAGGCCATCTCAGTGCTGGGGCTGAACGGGTCAAACCTGCCGGCACTCCTCTCCACGCAGCGTTATTGCCCCCGGCCCTCATCCCCAAACCGCTGGGCTCCTCTCCCATCAGTTTTCCCTTCCACCCTCCTGTTCTGAAGTCTTGCTTTTCTGTTCATTAAAAACCTCCCCCGATTCTCAGCCTGAACGTGTTCTTGTCTGCCTGTGGCTGTGGTGCTTGTGCCAGGGACATCTCCTCCCTGTTGTCACCTCTGCTGCATCCGAGAAAGTAAATCCCTCCTCTCTCCCGTCCCTCACCTTTGTGTTTGGTTGTCTGGAGAGATATATTTTTCTTATCCCAGTCACCCGAACTAGGGCCGGGCTCTGGTGTGGGTGGTGCCCCCCGGGTTTTGTACCGTATGAAGCCTGAGTAGCACCCAGCTCCAGTGCTCGGGGTGCAAGTTCCTGCAAGTCCTGTCTCAAAACAGCCGTGAGGGCTGTTCCCACCGCCCAGCTGTGCAGGAGCCCCTGGCACGGGGAAACACGCAGGAGTGTGATTCACAGTAAGGATAGATATTGTCACTGAGCACACCACGTATGGATCAGCAGAAACCAGAGCAGGGCTGTACTTGCCTGGGTAAATATAGATCATCCGTGTATCTGTTATTCTCCATCTGCATAGGAGGGACTGTGACATACAAAACAAAACAACCAGGAAGGCATAGCAATAAATCAGGCAGTAGATCATTCATTTACTCATCTTAGAAATATTTTTTTTTTAAATGCCTTTTAGGCTTTCTTTCAATAAGAAAAACTCACACTAGCACTGTCTGCTGCTCAAAACCCAGACTTGAGGCGCACAGCAGGTATTTCACGTTCAAGATCTCCCTTGCTGCCGTTAGCAGTCAAGCCAACTACAGCCTCAACCAGCGCAGGGAATGTTCTGAGGAATGTAAGTTTCCCTGCTCCGTATGCATTCTTTGGGCTTTATTTTAAATGGGGAGAGCAAACCAGTAACAGCCTAACCCTGTTTTTTCCTGTAAATCTCTATTCTGGATGAGTCATGCTTGTTTTCCTTTTCCTTCTTCTGAACATTTTGTGTAAAGTAATATTTATTTATTCTTACATTCCAAATCCCAATGATCATTTCATAGGGCAGCATTTAAACCTTGAACAGGGGTAGCAGAATTATGTAAACTACACAGTTGTACTCCAGCTCCGCTCTTCATGCGTCACAGAAAAGCAGACCGTCTTCAGCTGAAAACACTGTTCAAAACTTTCATATATTTAAATGCTTCTATTTTTCTTATCTAGCTTGCTAATTGTTTATTGCCAAGGACACAACTTATTTTAGTGTGGATCTTTGCTTGGTCTGTTTCGTAGCTGTTTTAGGTCAGTAGCCATCATCAGTGCCTATCAGCGGTTGCTTGGCTTTTTAAAAAATATATTGCAAAAGTGCATTTTCACCTCTGCCAGAGTTCACTGGTAGCTTTTGTGATTACTTGCTGGGAAGTGCTAAACATTAAATAACATTTATGCGAAGCCACCTCCGAAGTCTGAAGGGCAATAGCCGGACGGAGCTGTCACAGGAGAAGCGGTGTGAACTTGCTGAACTCGGCAGCAGGCTTACTGTGTTGGCCACAAGCATGGGACACAGCAACATCTTTTCAGATATTTGAGTTATTTTTTTTTTCCCTAAAGAAAATAATTAGATGGTATTTAATTAGCAGACTTGAACTGGATCTTTGTTACATCTCATTAGCCGGTTTATTTGGATTATCACGAATTGTTTCCACCCACGAGGCCGTGCGCAGCGGGAGCAGACCTGGTTCCTGCATTTCGAGGTGTGATATGTAGTTGCACACACCAAGAAGGTGCTGAGCAAAAGTGGTAGTAAATGCAAGCATAGGTGGTATTTTTCAGTGTCCGTTATATGACCTGCCATCCTTGTGCTTTTTACCTTTTCCATTTGTGCCTGAGCTATGTTCAGCAATTTTACAAGTGTCTGTAGCTATAAATGTCACTTTGGGTTTTACATTCAAATACATGCATTTAAGCATATAGATGTCCTCACTTTCAGCTGTGTGCTAAGAAATAGTATCAATTTTCTCTCTTCAGAGGCTTGATGCTAATGTTCTTGAAAGTTTTCGCACTGCAGAAATGTTCCTTTTGTAGAAGTGGGCCTCAGACATTTCGGAAATGCTTCTCCACCTGCAGCACCCTGCAAGCTTGTGAGGAGGGGGATCCGGAGTCTGTCCCTCGCTGGAAAGTGGCTTCTCTAGTGAGAAAAAGTGACCCTAGTTTTATCAGTCAAGATCAATAGAATCTAGCTTAGATGTTGACAAGCAGTCCCCGGCTGTTCTCTTGAGTTAGACAAGCACGGTGACTGCAAGGGCCATCTCTTCCTCCCATGAGTCCTCCTCCTCCTGGGAGATGACAGAGTAGAGCCGAGACTGACCAAAGCCTGGCCGAGCTTTGCGTTCATGGGTAACGCTCTACCGCTGTGTGCGCGTTGGTGCAAGGGGGCCGAGACCCTGCCGCTATCCAAATCAGAGAGATTGATGGGCAAATGTACAAGGGAGGTCACCCTAGAGGACTCCGAGGAGCCTTTTTTTTTTTTTTTTTTTTTTTTATTAAGGCTGAATTATTTTTAGAAGCTTCCTTGCCCCCATGGCTGTTTGACCTCAGTATCACTCCCCTGAGCTTCCTTACTACGATTTCCCTCTCACACCCCCCTTCTATTTTCTTCTGTGCTGTAGACATCAGTGAGAATCAAGTCAGCCACTAAGAGTTGTATTACTGTCTCCTTCATGTGCATTGCTGCTTCTCAGGGTGGAAATTACAGATAAAGGGGAAGGAACTATGCATGCAAATGCAGGTAGATTTTGTGTGTTTCCTATTTTAAAGGACAGGGCTGTTTTTCAGGACTCACACTCTGTTTTGAGAAGATGAGGCTGAAGTGCCTGGTGGAGGCTCTGAAGGAGCAAGCTTTCTCCAGTTGGAAAAAAAACTTAAATATGGAGTCAGGATCGGAGGTGGAGACAATTTTGGGTGTAGTCTGTCCGAGTTCTTTGCAGGAAGCCTGAGAATAGAGAATTCTGGGATTTCATCTCATTGGTTGATTGGCTGCTCGTCCTGAAAATTAATGGCAGTGAGGTACTGTGGCTTGTTTACTACCCAGGACCCACGAGTTCAAGTTTTTGGGTTGTTACTTCATACGTGCTGCATCTCTGCTGTTGCTTTCCTGTTGCTCTTGGAGCACCTCTTTCTCCAAGATGAGTTTAAAGCATTAGTGGTTGAGCTCAGGTGACCTTTTCTGTGGTTTGCTTGTGTATGTGTGTGTGTTTGGCTGAGAAATTGAGTCAGTATTTGATTTTTTTTCCCCCACCCCTTCTACTACAAAACCTAAAGATAGAGTCTGTCAATGCCTCAGCCCCACCAGTGCAGAAACCAGGCTTGCTGGGTGGAACCATATGCCATCCCAGCTGTAATTAAATAATTAAGATAAAATCTGAATGCAAATGTCTATGTGTATGTATACACATATGTGTATATACACACATGAAAATTGGTATATCAAAATTTGAAAAGCTGTTACAAATGGATGATGACCAAAGACCGGTATAAAAAGGACACGTTCTGATCCGTTAAGCCCAGTTCTGATTAGGGCTCATAAAGCGGGGACACGCTAAAGATAAATGTTGTGGAAAAGCGTAACTGCTCTTGGGGCTTTAAATGATGAAAGCACTCTCCTGAAAAGCCTGTTCTCAGGCTTCAACGCTGTGTCGCAACTTCTTGTGTCAGTCCTGAAGTAGAAACAAAACATTGATGATTCTCGGAGATATGAACAAAATCACCCAAATCTAGAAGGCAGAAACACAGCTGCTTATTAGATGTTTCCCGTAAGATATGTACAGTAACTGCCTAGATAGAGCGCTCATCGCTGCAGGCAGAGCGAAGTGTGCACATATTGAATTGCCTCTGGCTAGCAAACGTATTTCTGGGGTACATAATATTTTAAGCAGGTAGCACAGAACAAATCTGCAAGTCAATCTGTCTGCAAGTAATCAAGCATTCGCAGTGCATTCTAGCAAAATAATTTTAAAGGAGAAGTCACTTGCCAGTCCCTAACAAGCATACAGATAAATTAGTGATGTCTATAGCAAAAATAAGGTTTGCAGTGTGATTTCTAATTAAAAAAAGAATCAAATCTAGCCTATTAAAAAGATCTCTAGTCCGTGCACTCACTTGCTAAAAAAAAAAAAATAATCTATCGATAGCATGTATTTTAATAAGGCTGTGGATTTGATGACTAAGAACTGCGATTTGTGACGAGTTTTAGTTTCAGCAGACCCAGACTCTGCATCTGAATTTGGTCAAGGTAAGCATTTTGCCTCACTCCATCCGCAGAGTGGGCTTGGTGAAAAATGCTCCTCTCAGTAAGATTTTCACATGAAAAGTGTTAACACACGCACCCGTGTTGGAGGGCTGAGCCTTAAATAATGTTTTCTTTCATTGTTCACAAGGACATTCTTTGAAATCTATTGCACCGCACAGAACACTAGAGACTAATGTAGTGTGCAGTCCTTCCAAAAGTGCAGATCTTCACCCGTCGCTACAAATGCATTTTGTTACCGCGCGTTAGTCAGCACGGCTCTGTGCCAGGAGTACAGTTGTACGTCCTGGAGACTTCAGAAAAGCTCCTGTTTTCCCTGCTTGGGATGTGAACCTGACACGTCGTGTCTGAATATCTTTTGTAAGGTTGAAGAGTGACCCCAACTGATATGGGGGATATTTCTAAACTCATGGAGGGTAAGAGATTAGGTGGGAGAAAAGGGTGCGAATATATAGTATCTGCCTCTGAAGGCATCTCTTCGTAGAATCACAGAAGGGTTTGGGTTGGAAGGGACCATTAAAGCCCACCCAGTCCAACCCCCTGCCTGGAGCAGGGACATCTCCAACCGGATCAGGTTGCTCAGAGCCCCGGCCAACCTGGCCTGGAACGTTTCCAGGGATGGGACACCCACCGCCTCTCTGGGCACCCTGGGACAGTGTCCCATCACCCTCAGCATAAAACATTTTTTCCTTATGTCCAGTCTGAGTCTGCCTCCCTCTATTTTAAAACCATTCCCTGATGTTCAGATTTCAAAGCTTGGCTCATGGTTCCTTTACTTGAGTGAGCACGTAGAAGCACCTAAAAAGATTTTCTTAAAATATTTAACATAGGAAAAAGGTCTGATCTTCATGGATGGTGGTTGTTTGAAAACTCAATTATACAACTTCTACAGATTTGTATTTTTAAGACTGTTTTGACGACATCATCCGCTGCTGTTGGGCTGCAGGTCGCAGGAGGAAAGCAGATGATGGAGGGTCTTCCGCTCTTACCTGTGCGATGTATTCCAGCCACCAACGTGATGCAGCAGGCTGTGGGTGTGGCTGCCCTCAGGGTTAGCTCTATGAGGTGGTAACGTGATGTTGAAAGACTTTTCCTTCACAAACTCTCTCTGCTAGAAGTCTGGCTCTATCAAGCAAAGCCTTACCTTGCTCTCAAGCCGCTAGCGGTCAGGTTTATGGCTACGCCGTGTGTGTTATCGCGGATATTTGGCACAATCTAAAGGAAGCTGCTGACTGCTTCTCTCTGAATGTGGGTGCGTTTGAACGTCCAGACAGAGCTCCTGAGTCACAGAAGAGTGATAGATTTGTCCTCTAGCAAAAATCCAGAATGAATTAAAAGATCTAGAAGCAACAATAGTGAAAATCAACTCTTCTGTTCCTCCCCTCCAACTTTTGATACCCTGATGTGTTTCTTGTGACTTCTCACTTATTCCAGCCCTAAAGCAGAGATCATTAGTGAATTGAGCTGCAGACTCACTGCTGTGATTTGCTTTCTCTTCCAGGTCGCCCCAAAGCTCCCCCCGTATGCTCGCCCCCACGGGCCCCTCGCCGCGGCTCCGAGGGCAGCTCTGTCAGCGCGTGCTGGGGCTGCGGAGGCACTGAAAGGATAA
This sequence comes from Tetrax tetrax, assembly GCA_009806455.1. NCBI lineage: Eukaryota > Metazoa > Chordata > Aves > Otidiformes > Otididae > Tetrax > Tetrax tetrax. The sequence goes on from WHYT01016787.1 coordinate 304,974, forward strand.
GAGAGTAACTTAGCCACATAGGAGCTACCATGCCAGCCACTTCCAAACACTTTGGGCTTGAAAAAAAGCCATTCTAGTTACCATCTGTTATCCAACTGTATGACGGCAATGGAAAATGTGTGCATTTCTGCTCATTTTAATAGAGACATATTAAAATACCCCGAGGAGCCGTGCCTTTAACATGAAGCAAGGCAACAAGCTGAGCAGAGAGTTTGTTTTTAAATTTAATTGATGTGGCTTCAGTGTTAGAATGGGTCAACATTAAAGGCATCTAGAGTTATTAATATTTCTGGTAAATATATGTTTTTGTGCTTTTACCCACACCTGATATGAAGGCAATCTGTTCCTAATGCTCTCCTCGCCCGATCTGTTAGTGCTCTGCGAAGCACCGACAGCCTCAGAGCAGGTAATGAACTCGGCTTCTCAAAGTTAATGCTGTTTATCACATTGACAAAAGCGTTGGCTTTATGAACAGGATTCGTATTGCTGCGCAACAGCGAGAACACCTTATGGAAGATCTCTGGATTTGATGCCTGACACTGGAAACAGATGAGTGTTAGGGTAGGCGGCATGACGGGCTCATTGCAGCCAACATGTTTCACATGACAGCATGCTCGGAGCAGCAAACGCGTGGACTTGGGCTGAGCCGTGTTTTCAGTTGGTTAAGGGACTCAGATCCTCGAAGTCTGGCCGAGTTGCGGCCGATGGAGGGTCTGCGTTAGCCTTGCACCCTGGTCCTGCGTGTTACCGTCCCACATCTGTCGAACAGAGATAGGCACCCGAGTGCTGTGTCCGAACAGCCGGTGCCGTGGCATTCAGATGTCTAGTACCCATGCAACGCGGTGTCACCAAGGCTGTTTCCGTAATCCTTTAATAACAACCTTTCCTTTCACGGCAAACTAAGCTGTTGAACGGTTGTTAATTACAATGTAAAGGCATTATTGCCAGTACAAATCTGGCTATTATGTAGGCAGTACCTTGCCAAGAGATTATCATCTATTTTTTCCCCAGTGCCTCTAGTGTAGACAAGGAGATGTTTGTTGCCTCGTTGCCTTATGAAGGATGGTATTACTGACAAGAAGTCAGTTGCGTAACGCTCCACATTGAGTTTTTGATCAATAAAAGCCAACAAAGCAGATTTGAATTTTATGGAATTAATTTCCACCAGCTAATATTAACTGTGCTACCAGATCGGGTCCCAGCTTGATTGTTCTGACTGCGTGCAGGCTGCTTCTATGGAAAACACTCTGCCACAGTGTTGTGAGGAGATCTTTTTTCATTTATTTATCTGTTTTTAATGGTGAAAGAAGTGTTTGTCTCTTCTTTTCCACATTGTTCTGCCCTGTGTAGCTGCTGAACTTATCCTGACCTCTATTGTATGGTTTCTGCAAGGATTCTCTTCATACTCCAGAAAAATGTGATTACTGCAGTGTTCCTGAGAAGGGCTGGTCTGTCACCGATGAAAATAATACTCAAAATACAAGCAAGTGTAGAGTGTAACCAGTGAGAGATCCCTGACTGAGACGGTGAATTTCTGGTGTTGGAGATGTAGTACCTAGCACTAGGAACAGAGTGGTTTGCCTTTTTCTTCTGGGACTCTTTGCGAGGTGCCGAGGTCTCTCTGGCCCTGCTGCCCCGGGAGGAAAAGATGCTCCCGCGCCTTCCATCCCATACGAGCTCTGCCCTAGGGCTGCTGCTGCTGCAATTAGGAGCATGTGGTACCTAACCCACTCTGGTCAGAGGCTGTTATTTGTGTTTAACCCCCCCAACTTGTGCATAGCCTCCGAAGGAAGACTTCAGGAATTTTGATTTCGCGACTGCCTGTCACACAAGTGATGTGCTGTGTACCAGGCGCTGGGCAGGGCACGTGGCCATGTGCAAAGGCGTGCTCCTCTTTGCAAGAGTGATCCTTTCAAAACAACAAAAAAATTTTTTTTTTTTTTTTTTTTTAAATTACAATTTCATATGGATTGCTTTCACTTTATCTGAAATGAAAATACGAACAGTCACTGTGCTGGATTGAATACAGTATTGGGCTTAACGCCACTATTTTTAGTTTTGCCTCACTGGGATACTTCCTGAGTAAGGTGGTGCATAGCAATACTGAAAAGTCACTCTGATTCTTTCCTGGTTTTTACAGAAATAATAAAAATCGCTGGATCAGATTCTTTATTACTTTTTTTTTTTTTTTGGTAAAACCCTTTTCCTGTGTAAGTTCTCCATCAAAGGAAAGGAAATAACTTGTCACTTATCTTATTAAATGATGGATTTTAAAAATGCATTTTGCTACTTATTCATGTTTGAAATAATATATTGATGCCAAAGATCAAAATCTTTCTGGAATTTGAGGGGAGAAAAAATCAATTTTGAAATTCACCTGTCAAGCACTCATACCTTGTGGGATCTTGAAGACTTATGAAATTTTCATTTGACATGAACCTAAATGGCACCTGGGAGAGACAGCAGCAACCCCCGCTGACTGAGGCGTTTGGGCATCCCTCCTTCTAGATGTCAAGAACTGGGGGGTTTTCTCCAGGTACCTGACCTTGACATCCAAAGGGATATTCAACAGGATGATCATAGCCTCATTATGTTTCAGACAGCAAACTTGTATGACTGTTCTGGAACAGTAACCCATTTTCTTGATGTCAATCCTGAATTAATGAAAGAGAATCATAGAATCATAGAATGGTTTGGGTTGGAAGGGACCTTCAAAGGTCATCTAGTCCAACCCCCCTGCAAGAAGCAGGGACCTCCCTGACTAGATCAGGTTGCTCAGAGCCTCATCCAGTCTGGCCTTGAACGTTTCCAGGGATGGGGCATCCACCGCCTCTCTGGGCAACCTGTTCCAGTGCTCTACAACTCTCATTGTAAAAATTTTTTTTCTAATATCTAATCTAAACCTACCTCCTTCTAAT
>WHYT01016787.1:308672-323819 GCA_009806455.1 Tetrax tetrax
CAGTCACAGTGGGGTTTAGTATTTCATAAATGTATTGCAGTGATTATATTGTGCTAAGGGTTAGCTACCTATGCACAAACAGTAGATTTATATATCAAATATGCTTGACGCTTATTCAGCTGAAATGTTAAATAACTAAATTTCAATTTTTAGCTGGAATAATGAGAAAAGTAAGAGGTTTAGGTTTTCTCTGGCCATACAAACCATAGTTAGACCCCTTTTCTTTTTTCTTGTCACTTTGCTTTGGTATTTATATTTGCTTTTTTTATAGTAGTACAACACCCTGAATTAAGGGTTGACAACTTAATTCTCTGTGATTGATATATTTATTTTGAGTGAGTCATTACCAGAATGTAAACTGCAAATGCTATTCTTTTTTTTGTATTTGGTATTTGTAAGTAGAGGCAGGGAAGGAACGTGCTCCGGTTCCAGAGCATCTGATGTGCTCCTGCAGCAGAAAAAAAAAAAAAAAAAACAAGAGAGGGAGGGTTCCTGCCGCAACACCAAAGAGTCACCGGCGAAGCGCAGTAGCTGGAGACATCTTCACCCAACAGTCGCTGACCACGAGTTGCTCTGAGCGTTTTGCTTCTTAGACGTGAAAGCAAATTTTCCTCAGACGTGGGTGTTGGACTGGGCATGAGGGATTTGCCGCTTTCCCTAGGAACGTTAGCGGACACCCAACAGAGCCGAAGGAACAATGCGAGTGTTGGTCCCCTGGCAGGGCCTGGGAGCAGCTTGCTGCTTCTGAAACATAAATTCAGCCCAGCCACAAACCTGTGCTGGCTCAGAAACTGTGCACAGCCAATCCCAACAGTCCCAAACAGATAAAAACCCCAAAAGTTATCAGCAGACTTCTTCCAACTTTAGTAGGCTGAGCTTCCTGCGAGCACGTTTAACTCGTACCTTTCCGTAAATTCATGCTCTCTATCCAGATTTGTTCAGAAGCTCAGGATTTTGTTGGATGTGGGTTGTCAGCAGCAGGGCTTCCACGAGGAGTTTTCACAAACCCCTGGAATGTTCTCAGTAAGCGGTAACAGCAAAGACAAGACTTCTGCTGAAGGAGAAATGCCATTCAGGGGAGGGCCAGACGCAATTCCGTAACAAGCTGCGTGATGTCCACAGAGCTTTTCTTGATGTTCCTGCTTTAAATGTTCAACGGTTTGGAGGGGGATCGAGCTACTCGGTCACTTTAAATTTTACTCGTGTCTACTTTAAAATTAACAAATGAGACTTGTGTAAGGGCTGCTGTGGCAGAGTTACAGGGATGAAGTTCAGTTTGAAAGTCGATTTGAATGCTGACTCCACTCTGAAGGCCTGTCACTCCTTATCCATCTGATGTCACAGCTGGGATAATCTTTGCGACACAGGCTTTGTCTGCTCCTGGGAGCAGAGCAGCTAACACTGAAATTGTAGGCATTGTCCCTTCTAATAAAATAAGTCATCTATAAAAAATTAAGTAACTGCCACTAAATTGTCAAGACTTTCATGTTTTCAAAGTCTTTTGAAGGGCCTGGCACAAATTTTGGTACCCAGCTTTATCTTCCTTTTAGCCGTCACAAACACAGGAACCAAACTCGTGCCTTTCCCAGTAATTCAGGGCAGAATTATTATGTTTCCCACTAAAGACGTACATCGTCGTGCAGAGCTGCTGCAGCGTAAAAGGTCGCACAAGTTCTGCGACCAGCCGAAGTACGTGTCCCCAGAAACAGGCTGCGCGAAGTAACTGCCGCTGTAGGTGACACAGCTTACATCTGGCTTAATGTTTTCTATGAAGCAGTTTTTGCACCAAAGAGTTTTTTGAATAATACAGTTCTTTCAACAAAAATAGCACAAGCGCTTGTTAGGAAAGATGATTATTCAAGCTTCGTTGGAGGGGTGCGTGTGCGCTCCCTTGTCTGATGAGAACACGATGAAAGGTCTCCGGTTCCCACCCTCCCTCCGCGGCACGGCTGCCGCGTGCTCTCGCTTTCTGTGGGACTTAGGCCAGCGCGGGAGGAGCTTCCCTTTGGGGTTCTCTGGCTCTCAGCAGGCAGAAGTGAGGCTCCTTCTTATGATAACACAACAAAGGTTAATTTGTTCTAGGATCAGGGAGACAGAAATTGATCCGTTTTTGTGCATCAGGTGACTGGGCAGCCGCTGACTGTTCGGAGGATGCTGGGATGTTAACCTGAATTCCTCCTCTCGCTCGGCTCTCGGTTGCGTGCCAAACGCAGAGCTATCTTTACAAATGTTGCTTACGCTCTCTCTGAAGATGAAACACTCCGTCCGTGTGTTTACGCACTGGGAGGCTTAAAGCACAGACTGTGGGCAAGGTTTCAGCACTTTAATGTAAGAAAATACCGTGACTGTACAGCTGCAAGTACCTTCCTCTCTCTGATTTGTTTTTTTTTCCTCAAAATTTATTTAATTATAAGTTTCATAAGTACTCAGAACCCAATTTGAGGGGTAAAAGATAATGTCTTTTTCAAGCAACATACAACTAAATGAATGAAAATGCATATTTTAGATTTCTGGTTGGTGTAGGGGCAGTACCCTTCTCATGATACAGACTTCTTAAAGAGCTCTGGATAATAGCTTTCTGTATCGCTTCTTGATTTCCATACATGCTGAAAATAAACTTTGAATATATTTCCTACTCAGTATTATTTGTCTGACTAAGACAGTAGAAATTTAAGAATTGCGGTCATCTTCAAGTACGTGTAAAAACATAAGGAGAGGTAAATGCATGACAGGGAGTGGAGGAGAACAGAATCAGGTAACAAAATGTTTCTCTAAAAGCTGAAATAAATAAGCAAATAAATAGGAAACAATGGTGTTTAAGATAACTCCTGAAAAAATGTATTACTGAAATAGTATGTCTGTTAAAATTATTTTCTCAAGCTTGTTTCTGTTAAAATGCAGCACTTTTTTTTTTTTTTTTTTTTTTTTTTGCTTTTTCTTTCAATAAACCCATAGGATTTCGTTTGTATACAGTCATTACAGAAATACATGTGTCATACACAACCTAATAGGCTTTATTTTCTTTCCTAGGTGTTCCAGCGTATTTCAGATGGGGAAGTGCTTCAATATTCCTCTCCTGGTTTAATCACCTGCTCGCCCTCGAGGATAACACGTAGTGGGGGATGTAAGAAGTGGCCCGACTGTTGAGCAAAGGAAGACGTCTTCACTGGATGTCTTTCCATACCTGGCTCCAAGGAGGGAGACACGGGGTGCCCCTCCTGACCCCTTGTTGGAGATGCTATCGATGGGCAGCAGCTCTGGGCGCAAGCAAGCTCATGCACCTGCGAGGTGATGTTACTGGTAGGGTCTGGCACTCTGCGCCGGTCTGCAGCCTGGAAGGAGCAGGTGGACCGAGACTTTCCATCCTGGCTCATCAACAGCCCAAGGCCTGCTGCGGCACACAGCTGGAGAGCGTGCCACGGTGCACCAGCATCCTCCGGGCTGAATCTGGAAAGGATACTTGGTTACTCTGCAGTGCTCAGAAAGCAAACGCCTCTCGGAAGAGCAGACTGGGACAGGGAATGTACACTACCCATTCAGCAACGAAAAGTGACCCTGTGTGGGCCCTTCTTGCATGGATGTTGTTTGCACAGATGATGAAGAGGAGGAAGAGAAGGGAGCTGGTCCTCCCTGATCCATGAGGCATGGGTTGGTGTTGCTCTGTGCAGGTTATACAAGAATACCAAATCTGCTACCAGAGGACCGCTGTCTGATGGACTGGCCGAAGTTACTGGGAAGGCTACTGAATGGGCTGTGTAATGGCAAAAATTGTTCAACGTTATGGAAAAGAGAGAAAGATCAGTTCCTGGCTCCAGAGCGGCTGCTGTCCTTTGCTTCACTTCTTGTGCCACCTGAAAGGAGGCAACAGCCACTGCGACAGGCGTTGTGGTAAGGAGGCTTATTCTACTTTTTAATAACTGAAGTATTTCAGTAATGTATGATCCCTGCATCGCAGGAGATGAGCGCTGGCGGTACTTTCAGGGAACACTTTTCTATCTGTGCACTACTCGTGGGAAAACCTTCAGGGTTGTGTGGTTGGTGTAAACCATCGTTATGTTATTGAACCTCTCTGGGCTCTACAGAAGCCAGCAGCTCTCAGGAAGCCTCGGCCCAGGCTTTGACGTGGAGATTTCACAATGACTCCTGCCACAGGCCGGTATTAAGCTGTGAACAGCACTGTATTCCATACAGTGCCTCCTGGGCTTGTTAAGGAGTTGCTCTGCTGTTTGCCAGTCTACTGAAAATGTGCCCTGAGGAAAGGTTGTGTTGCTCCTTGGTAGTTGCGCAGGATGATGTTACTGGATAATATGTCCCTCAAAAGAAACATTCCCTTCACGCGAGTAGAAGTGTGATGGTGCAGCTACGTGGTAGGCCTTTCCTGTAGAAAAATGAAATTTATTTAAGAAAATAACATATTTTTTAATCTTTTAAGAAACTCATATCCAACCCTGGTACACTTATGACACCTCAGAACAGACAACAATTTTTGTGTTATTTTGTTTCTTTGAGGAAGGGAAATCTTTTGTGGTATTTCATGTCACCTGTTTTACGTTGTTGTGTCCTGAGGCAAGGGTTCTGCAACCTCCATGTTTTGTTGATGTAGACAGCTAACTTCTTTGTGTTTTCATTGCTGAAACTTGTTATTTCCTGGTTTTGCGAGTTAAATCATTTTGGTCACATTATTTAGTAGCACAATATATTTATTCTAGTGTCTAACATTCCTGTTCAGACGTTCCTCACTGTCCCCCAAGGCTTTGCTCCCCACTTCGATACCGTTCTGCCTTTGTCCCCCAGCCGGTGCACCTCAGTGCTTCACCTCCTGGCCTTTGGACCATGCCTTAATACCGAGTGTTTTGTTTACCTCAGAGTAGTAACTTTGTCTACCAGCAGTGTCAGTTATTTCATGAATATGGTCACGCTCTGAATTCGCCGCAGTCCTGGGTTTGGTTTTGTTGCATTGACTTCATTCGATCCACCATTTTAGGTGGAAATGAGTACTCTGACGCCAGCATAGAGCAATCTTGTTTGCCTGTACTTGACGTGGTGAGCTGCCGAAAGCCGTCGGTAAGCCTCCTGCGCTATCAGGAGCCACATCCAGGCCAATCATCTCCCCTGGCTTTTGTCTTCTCCCTTGCCGCTCACGTTTTGTCTCTCTGGTCACTTAATTTCATAATGTTGGTGGGATCGTATTATCATTTCCACCTTTGTCTTTATGTCAGGTGTGATTGAAACCAGTCAGCCACTTTCAAAGCTGTTCATGGTAGACACACAAATGCAAACATATCTGGGGACATAAGCCTCATTTTCTTAAAAAAACAGGGTAAAAAAATATGCTAAAGCTTAAACAGTTTTATGCTCGATGTAAAATATCTTGCAGTGCTATTGTCAGGTGATTTATTGATATTTAGGTTTGAAAAGTAGTAATTTTAAAAATTCTGGGTAAGTCAACAGAGATGTTCACTTTTAGGACAATAGTGTCTGACTCAGCCTTTTAAAGTTCCTCTAATTTGAGTTTAGATTTACTATTTAAAAATGGGCAAATAAGTCTGTTTCATTTCAGGTGTTACAGAAGTGATCTCTGAGGATTTTTTGGAATAACTGAAAATTATCTTTAGTTGATGTCAAAAAGCTTTTCTTGAAAATTTAGCCTTTCAAACAGATTTATTGATCTATGTCACCTTTGGTAGCAGTCTCCATGTTACACTGGAGCAAAATTTGTTAAGATTGCATCTTTTGAATCGCTCTGCGTGAAGCCTGTATTTATGTGTGTAAGCGTGCGTATACAGATAAATTATGTGTGGAGTATACAGATAAATTATGTGTGAGAAATAAGCAGTATGTGCGCTGGCAAGGTGTACTTGTTTGATGAATTAAGCTTATTTTGCAAGTCTACCGTCTCGTAGGAGATCGTGGTTCATTTCTTGTGGTTATTTCAATTTGACAGGTACGGTATCTTTTTAAAACAACACACTGGAATATGAATATTCAGAATATGAGCCATGCTGCTTGCTTGAGATGGGTGAGATAAATCGTGGCTCGTAGGTGTTCGTTTGTGGCTCTGTTTTTTCTGCTGCTACATCTCCTCTCACACAAATGCTTTAATATTCAGATGGATAATTGGTCTCTGGTAACATGACTGTGAAATTCCATTTCCATTCTTGGCCATAAGCGTGGCCAAAGTTGGCTTTATTTTCGCCGTTTCACTTGTGCGTTTTTCCGGATAATGTCATATTGAGTCCAAATGGTGCAGGTGCCTTTCACTTAACAGCCCCGTGAGAAGCGGAGATTGATTTTTCAGGAAAGTGATCAGCCTTTCCGATGGCGGGTCTACGTCCACCGCAGCCGCTCCTCGCAGCTCCCGAGACCCCCGTTGTTAGTCAGAAGAGGTGACTGATACGCAAATATTGTTTCCTATGGACTCCAGCAGCGCTGTGATTCGAGCAGCAGTTATGGAAGCGCTGTAAGGCATTTCTGTGTGTCATGGCTCAAAGATTTACAAAGTCACTAGCTGGAGATTCCTTGGGTTTTTAATCTTAATACCTGGGGAGAAAACATGTGCTCCACGCAGGCTTCCAATCTGATATTTTATTAACGAGATTAAGTGAGTAAGCTAAATTATACATGTAAATCAAACGGAGAACAGAGAAGGATAACATGAAGTCAGCACATTAATCAGTTTATTGGGGTGGCTTGTTTGATATGCTGTGACCAGTGGTCTTCATATCCCCTATCTAGCGTGCTGCATACCAAAAAAAAGAACAAACACAAATCCTCCCCTGCTCCATTTAAAAACTCATTTCATATCGTATCACTTCTCCTTTTGCTACAGGATAACAGACCTTGTGACTAAGGAAAGAGCATTATGGAAATCTGCTTGATTTTAGGAAGCTTGGTATTTTCCTGCAAAACATTTTTGTACAGAAAGCTATTACAAAAACTAGGGAGATAAGGCTGCTCCGAAGGGATGGATGATGGTTCAGAGAATCCTGTTCAGTGCTGTTGCTGGTGGTCACTGTCACAGTGACGTGATGCACCGGCTACGTGCAGCGCCTTCGGGGTCTGGCTCGCCTTGGTACCGGCCTGAATTCTGGAAACACAGAACGATGACGGCTCAGGGGAACCTCTCCAGGGCGTCTGGTGCAACCCACTGCTCTGAGCAGGGCCAGATCTGAAGTTGGGTCAGGTTGCTCAGGGTTCTGGGCTCGCAGAGGCTCTGGAGTAGGGTGTCCCCAAGGGCCCCCACGCTAGCCGGGGCAGTAAATGTTGGTGTTCCAGATCAGCAGGAACGATTGGTGGGGTACGAGCGGAAATTGGAAGAGTTTGGTTTGGTTAGCCTAAAGAATTCAAGAATAATGCTGTTAGATGAGCAATTTGAACGTGACAGAGTCTCGTATTTCCAGACAACTAAGGTATACTCTTTAGTGTGCTTTAAAAAAAAAACAAGAGATCCCATAATACTATACTGGACATGGCTATGTCCGAAAGGAAAGTGAATGAGTCACACTCTAGGACAGGAAAAAAAAAAAATCTTTTTTTTTTCTTTTTTTTTTTGTTTCTTTGTTCTTAAAATGGGAAGTGGGGTCCCCTTATTGTAATAATAAGGGTAGGATTGATTGTTGTAATACGGGCAGAGGTTGCTTACCCTGCCATCAGGTCCACAACAGGGGTGTTGACCATCAGGTGGGAAAAGGAGAGCGTCCTGACTTTTCTGATCCCTCCCGCTCTGCAGACTCCTTCCATCCTGTGCGGCATGAGCGTACAGTGCTTCTCTCCCAGGGCCGAAACATTTGCGTGAGATGTCGGAGGTTATTTGGACAAACTGCTCCCTGATGAATAAATGAAATCCTAACACGAAAGAGTGATCTGGGCTGTTAAGCATGGATTCACAGATTGTCCGCGCTCGTTAAGTTCTGACATGTGGCACATCCCGTCTTCTCCAAGTTACAAGCTCTGACTGCAATAGTGAGGGATCACCATGCCGGCCATCGTAAAATGCAAATGTCTCAGTTAGGAAATGTGATTTAAAATCTGAGAGTTTCAGTAATGACTATTCTGCACATCTCCAGTCTGACAAATACCAAAGGAACAGCTACCGTTTGTTTTGTAAGTTTGAAATGCACGACTTATAATCCTTAGGCTGATAAAATGGTCTTATATCTGCAGCGAGGAAACTTGAAAAAAATGTTTCTCCTCTTCCTTTACACTAAAAAAACATTTTGTTTGTAAACACGACACCACACTACTAAAGTAAGCGTGTTGATTTGAATCGAGCATGAGGAGTTGCAAATTGTTGCACCACAAACTCCAGATTTCCTTCCTCTGCTCCCCTTCCAGACCCAACAAGGAGGATATTTCCTCACTACAGAACAGTAGTCGCAAGATGTTATTTCCAGTAAGGGAGGATGCTTGTGTATCGCCACTTACGTTTTTTTTCTGAAATTTATTTTAAACTACCTGTTTGCATAGCAAACTCTGCTCTTTACCTTTGTGAATCAACGTCCTGAGCCATTACAAACCCAATGCTTCCCTTGCGTGTTGGGAATCTGTCTTTGCAGAGTTCTTCGGTCTGAAGCTTCCTGTGGATGTTTTCAAACTGCACTCGCTTGTACGTCTTAAAATAGGAGAACGTGGGCTGATCAGTAAGTTGACAGTATTATCTATGTATTTGGCACCAATATTAGCGAGCTGCTGTCGTTTGGCAATTATTTCCATAGTATACCATATGGTGAAGAAAATGTTTTCATTCACCCACGTATGACTGAAGTTTTATTGATAGCCTCGTACTGTGTGCAATCTTATCCCACGGAGCGTTGGTTAAGCCAACCAAGAACATAGACACGTGCACTTCTGTGAAGCAGAAGTTCTAGATTTCAGAAGGAGTGTCTTGCGTAAGCGTAGCATTTCTGTGCTTCTCTTGGGTTAGGAAAGCTGATTTATGAGGTGCTGGGTCAGTTCTTCTCTTCCTGCCGCCTCTCTAGATGCTAAGGAAGTAATGAGGAAGTTTTTCCACCTTTTTTTTTCTTTTTTTTTTTCCTTTCTCAAATGATGGATATAAGCTGGAAATTACTCTTCCTCATGGTTCTTAGTGTGCATCACTGCACGTGTAGCATGTCCGTCTTTCCACTGCGGTGGAGGATGTAGCACAAGTCAAGTCTTCTCGGCCATGAGAGAGTCCAGAAAATTGATATTATGAATGCCTTGTGTGAGAAAGGTACAACTAGAGCTTGTGTTTCATATAGACCCCCGTGGATTCACTTCTCCTTTGAGAATTCTTTATCATATGCGTTTTCTGGTGTCTAAGATGGGCTGAGCTGGTTCTGTCAATTTAAAAACTTGAATAAGTTGGCGACTCAAATCCATGGAAATCAGAGTCTGTTCTGGTGCTAATAGAATGTACAGCACCTGCGGCTTGCAGCTCATAGGTGCTAGCTTAGATGACAGCACATCTGGATTCTCCCAATTTTTGAAGTATGGGGAATAATTTTGTACAGTATTTTACTGACTATTTCTGTATGCAGTCACGTAATAGACTGCAGAAAATGGAAAACACATAGAATCATAGAATGGTTAGAGTTGGAAGGGACCTTCAAAGGTCATCTAGTCCAACCCCCCTGCAAGAAGCAGGGACCTCCCTGACTAGATCAGGTTGCTCAGAGCCCCATCCAGCCTGGCCTTGAACGTTTCCAGGGATGGGGCATCCACCACCTCTCTGGGCAACCTGTTCCAGTGCTCTACAACTCTCATTGTAAAAAATTTTTTTCTAATATCTAATCTAAACCTCCCTCCTTCTAATTTAAACCCATTACCCCTTGTCCTATCACAACAGGCCCTACTGAACAGCCTGTCCCCATCCTTCCTGTAGGCCCCCTTGAGGTACTGGAAGACCGCTATCAGGTCTCCCCGGAGCCTCCTCTTCTCCAGGCTGAACAGCCCCAACTCTCCAGGACCTTGCACTTGGCCTGGTTGAACTTCATGAGGTTGGCACGGGCCCACCTCTCCAGCCTGTCCAGGTCCCTCTGGATGGCATCCCTCCCTTCCAGCGTGTCGACGGCACCACAAAGCTTGGTGTCATCGGCGAACTTGCTGAGGGTGCACTCTATCCCACTGTCCGTGTCGCCGACAAAGATGTTGAACAGGGCCGGGCCCAACACGGACCCCTGAGGGACGCCACATTGTATACATATTTCAGCATTTCAATTCTATCAGTAAAAAATCTCCACCACAGTGTCATGAATTGGGAAGTTATCTGTGAAGGAGATACCTGTTTAAAAGGAAGTTTCTGTTGCCTTCAGTACTTGACAAAATGACTATTTTCATTTTTCATGGATAACAGATTTAAAAATGAAAAGTAGATATTGGAAGAGACACACAAAACTTCTGTTTAAAAATATGAAAGCGCTGGGTCTGTGTTTTCTGAGATTTATCCCTTTCTCAGCTTTCTCTGCACCCCCCACCCCCTTTCATATGAATTTTTCAGGGAATGCATTTTGTGAAGCCTTTTCGCGCTGTAACTGATGATCCGGTGAGATCCAGACGAGCTCTTCTACACAGCAGTTCTGCAGAAATAGCAGAAATTGCTCTGAGAACTACAGCTGACAAATCCTTTGGGTGCCTTGGGTTGTTTGCTCACGTTGTAGGCAACTTGAGACATCTTTTAAGAACACTGAGCAATGGCTGGATGCTTCTTGGAAGAGTTTGCACTCCAGCACAGTAATACAGTGTTAGCCTTATTTATGTGATGGTTTTTCCTACAGGAGAGAAAGCCAGAAAGCAGATACACTGGAGAGTATTACCTGATAATTTAATTGCCTGAGAATTCCTAAGCCAATAGAAATTTTTACTTTTTTTTTTTTTCTTAAAATTTTTCAATTAAAATTAAAAAAAACCTAGTTTTACCTCTGGGAATGTTTTACTTATTACCTCTAGGTTTCTACTGTTCTTTGGCCATTGTAAAAATGTTTCAGAATTCCAAATTTTTTGTGAATTTGGACACAAAATATGACTGAAAATTCAGTGTAAAGGTTTCTGTTCTTTTTTTTGTTGATGATTTTGGGTCCTATCTGCATCCTGTCGTCTTGTATGTCCTTCCTCTTCCCTCCCCCTCCTAGTTTAAAATGCCTATTGTCTCTTCAAGAAACAGAAACAGTTTTTATTATCCATGACGGTGTCATGGCAAACCCCAGGTTGTGATGCAGATGCTACGGGTCATGCTAACCAAAGTCATTTGGCAACCAGGTGAAAATACTTGAACACTTTCAGAAACATGTGTCTTAGAAGCAATCAAATGTATACATGGAAATTGCCCATTTGGGTCGCACGGAGCTCTAAAAAGAGTTTGAGTAGAGCCATTAGCGGCATTACGGGACAGAATGCCTTCCGTCACTGCAGCGAGATGGTTTTGTGGAAGAGGAGAGGTACCTTGAAAGTGCTGCTGTGGGGGTTGCTGGGAACTCGAAATGTGACATGCGTGTTTCCAGCCCAAGTTACAACTTGTGGAAAGAGAGCCGGTTCCTTGAGCATCTCTACGGCAGGGGCAACGAGCAGCTGGTAAGCACTGCCCACAGTACACAGAGAACTGGAACCCGACGTGAGCAGGAATCAAACAGGCTGCCAACGGCCATGGGGGTGCCGTGTGCGTTGCCTCCTGTCTCTTCCCATGTGGAATGCTGAGTATGGGATGCAGATCAACAGTACCCCTTCTCTTGGGTTTATTCTAGTCATTCAGCTTCCATAGTTTGTCACTAGCGTGAAGGAACGGGGACGGGAGAGTTAAACACGCAGAAGGAGATGAAGCAAAAAGCCAAGTGTGAAGTTTGTGAATCAGTCTGCAATATTTGTGCAAACTGTTAAACGAATACTTGCAAACAACAAATATATTCAGCTTTTCTAAATGGCTCTAAACAAAAATACGCGGTTGAATCACAAGAACTATCCTCCGGCCTCACCGCTACCGAGTTGGAAGTACCCAGCTCTTCCAGGTGAAACCCACATCCAAAAACGGCCAAACACAATTCATAGCAAACCAGCTAATGTGAAACATTTCTGTCTTGCCTCTACGGAAATAATTTTTCTATGTGTGTACACATATGCTGTGAGGGTTTTTTTTATTTTCTTTTTTTTTTTTTTCCATCCCTTCCCCCTGCAAGCTTCCTAGACTTGGGTGGAGGCGGGGAAGATTCAGATGAAAGAATTCGGTCTCTAGAGCAACACTGGCTGGCACAACTGCTGTTGACTCCTGACCTGCTCTTTCTTCCGTTGATCTGTAAATAGCGTGAAAGCCAGGGCTACGAATCTAAAAATGAACAAAAAATAAAAAGCTTCACCTTGGCTATTGTCCGTTTACATTTATATGATCTGGTGCGAAATTAATAGAATGTTGTTGAGGAAATGTCTTTTGTCCTCCTTATTCAAAGAGGAGCAAATTGTTTGATTGTTTGTTAAGGTCAAGTAAAAACACCACCATGTGACTTACTGAAGGTTACAGAGCTCTGAGACCTCGACTATTACAGCGCATCTCTCTGGGTGATCTCAGTACTTAATGTACCAGAACATTCAAATGACTTCTCCCATGAGACAGCTGTGTGAACTTTTTCACGTCTAAAACCGATTCCCACGTGGCTTTGCATCTTCCTCCTCACGAGGCCAACACGACATGTTTGCAAAAGCTGTGTCATAGCTTGGAAAGGTATTTCCCCAAAGTCTGAGAAATAACGCTGGAGATCACAAACACTTTCATAAATGTTCCGTCTAAAAATTAACTGGTTTGGCAAATATTGTCTGACTGGCTGTAATAGAAAGATTTTGCATATCTGTTCCAGGAGAAACCACATTTCACTCCAGGCTGCGAGGCTGTAAGGCGAGAAGCTGCTCTGGTGGATCTGAACTCTTCTTTTTTTTATCTTTTTCCCTTTTTTTTTTTGTTATAAAAAGAATGACATAGCTAGTTTGGGTACAGAGCATGGCTGAGATAAAAGGAAGGGCAGAAAGCCTTGAGAAACAGGTGTGTTGGTTTTTGTTTGTTTTGTTTGTTTTAGCTGCCTCTACCCAAAATGTTTAAACTGAAAAATAGCAAACTGATTTGGGAAGTAGCGGAAGGGTGTATTTTTGCAGCAGAGAGGAAGGATCAGACTGCTTGTTACTCTGGCTGAGCCCATCTACTGTTATCAGAGGGAAGGTAAGGCTGTTTTGGCAAATGAAAACAAATCCTGGGACAAAGAAGGAAGACAAAGCCCTTGAGATGCTCTCCTCAGAGCGGTGGGAGGGAAGCCATGCGGAGGAGATGGCTATTTAATTGCGTGCAGCTTGCAAGGAAGAAATGGGAAACGTGACAGCAAGGTCCTCAGGACCCACTGCGGTAGGACAGATGCTGGTGTGTTTGTCGTCTGTGTCTCGGACACAAAACCTTCTCAGCCAAAATTTCCCAGACTTTACTGTCTTGTCTTGCTGCTGCTGTGACAAGGGCGTGCTGGCACAGCTGGGTCAGCGCTTGTTGTCAGGTTGAGCTGGTGGTGTTTTCAGTCCGAGCTTCTCTTACGCACATGATCTGGGAGAGCGGTCAGAGATATAAGTGCAGGATCTCAGCGTGGAAGTCCAGTGGTTTGAAAAGGAGGCCAAGGTTTGGATGACGATACCTGAAAAAATTGAGAGCGAAGCCACTGGGTTACTGAGTTTCCTCTGGAAACAAGTGTTCTGGGGATGCGGTGTTTGGAGAACCGCTTTGATGCTGCTGGCAGCAGACCATGATGGGTGATATAAAAATGATATCTGAGCACTATGCAAGCAGGACTTTTCCGACTGCTTGGCATGTGATGTTTTGTGGTTGGTAACTGCGAGGAGGATGCAAGTCTGGAAAGGTCCTACAGGAGATCATTGTCTGTCTTTGTGTGAGTGCGGGATGGTGATGGGGTGAGATGTGGGACGGCCCCACCTGCTGTTAACCACTCCCTGCTAGTGGAGGCACCTGAGGCTGCAGGTGGATCTGTCCTGTTGGCAAGGCATTTTCAAAATGCATGGCGTTGCCTCAGAAATGTTCCTAACAATACACTAGAGGTTCAACTTCTGCTTGCAGGAGTTCCTGCCGCCGTGGTCCCGATGGCCGGGTGTTGCGTACTACGGCGGTTGCATGTGTGCTGGCGGAGAGGATCGTCTCACTGCGGAGCTGCACTTAACATTTACAAGGAGTTACTGTACGATAGCGAGAATAGTGCCGGCGAGCCTTCCACATCCAAGATTTGTGAGCCAATCTCTCTCTCCCCCTCTCTTTTCTCATCAAGGAAACTCTGTAGTACCGCGTGCCACAGAAGTAGAGGAAGAATTCCCTTTTGTATACGCTAGAAGTTCTTTTGGCAGCTGGGACGATCTAAAGCAATGGGATGGGATAAAGAAGGGTAAAGCTTACGGCGGAGGAATACAGCGTTATCGAAAGAGCGAGCAGGGGAAGTATCCTGATTATTAAAGATTTTTTTACTGGGAATGCCCTACTCTCAAATCCTTCTCATGCAAATTGTGAGTAGGCAAAAATGGTGCATCAGAAAAACGCGTGCCCTGTGGCTGCTGATGAAAGGGAAAGTACCGCCGGGAAACGAGTGCCCGCTGTACCACGGGCTGGCGGCGTGGGGTGGCAGAGCTGCTGCGAAGGGACAGTTGCAGCATTGTACCGGCCAGATGCGCGTGGATGCATGCGAGCGCGCTGAGAGCTGCCCTAGCGCCATGGCAGTCCTGCAGTTCCTGTTACTTAACGCGCGCCGCTTATGCAACTTCTCTGGATGCGGACTGACGGGAGGAGAGGGATTCCTGCGGGAGACTGCGCCTGAGCCCTCGCGCCCTGTGGCGAGCGGCTGGACGGGAAAGCGGGCGCTCGGGTGCACAGGCCGAGCAAGCGGAATTCCTCGCTTAGTGGCGTTTGTCACAGCGCGTTTAACACGCTGGAGGGGAAAAGGCTGCTGATTTCTGTGTCTGTAGGGAAATGATCTGTCCGTGTGGGGTTTTTTGCTCCTCTTTTCCTGCTGCTGGTGAACAGCTGTCCTGGTAGAATTTTAGGAAATGGAATCCCAGATTTCAGAGTGGCTGGTCCTGTATTTTAGAGAGGACAGAATCGTTCGTTTGGAAATTTTAGCAGCCCCCGAGGGAGGAGGCAGCCTCACTGAG
>WHYT01016787.1:323839-362930 GCA_009806455.1 Tetrax tetrax
CTGGATGCCGCGGCGGCCGCCCGGGAGCATCCCCGCTCCGCTCGCCCGCCACCAACCGCGGGGCCACTAGCCAGTGGCTACCAGCCAGTGGCCACCACCAGGCCCCCGCTTGGGGGGGGGGTGGGGGGGGTGGAAGCGGCTGCGCGGACGCGGAGATGATGCCGCTGGTGCGGAGCGGCGCCGGGAGCTCCCACCAGTGGCTGACGATCGTTTTCTTCGCTTTCGGCTGTTTCTTCATCCCCGGGAGACTGGCCGCTCCGGGTGGGGATTTCCCCGGAGCGACCGTGGACAATTTGGTGGTCAGGAAAGGGGACACGGCGGTGCTTAGGTAGGAAGCGATCCGCGGCTGCGACGGGGCGGGCGTGAGGTGGGGGGGGACGAGGACACGAGTGGGGCCGACCCTCGCCGCCGCAGCATCCCCGAGGTTGGTCGGGGCTCCCGGCGGAGCCCACGGGAGCCCCGACCGCTCTCGGGGATGCTGCGGCGGCCCGGTTCCCCCTCGGGAGGATGAAGGATGCTGGGGTGATGAGGGGAAGTCATCACCCATGGTCCCCGGGTCCACGCCGAGCGCCGTGGAAGTCGGTTCACCCCCGGGGTTGAAACTCCCGTGGAAGTCAAAGCGTTGGAGAGAAGTTGGGAAAGGGGTTTGGGGGGGGGGGAGGAGGGAGGAATATGAAATTGAAGGAGTTTTGGGGTTTCCCGGCTCTGCGGTCCGGGCTGTAGCAGGACTGTGCCTGCCAGAAGCATCCACCTTGTTGTATTTTACATTTTTTTTTTTATATATAATTTTCCTACTTCCCACTGCTGAACGCGGAAAGCGAGCTGTGCGCCATGAGGAGATCGCAGCCTTGCCGTAGCTCCGCTCTTCCCTCTCCTCGCGAACCTTGCGCTTGGCGGAATCTCCTCTTCGCTCCGGGTGACTGGAGCAAAATTTGTTTACCAGTAGTCGTACACCATACTTAATCTACTCAAATCCTTCGTTCTGATTTGCGTTCCTTAGTCCTCTGGTTTGATTTGATTATTTTTTTTCCCTCCCCTTGATTCTAACTTTTTATTCCTATGCTGTACTTTTGCAATTATCTTGCTCTAGTTCAGGAAAAATACATTTTTCCCACTGTCTGGAATACAGTTGCAGCGGGTTGAACCTCCCGCTTGTGATAAATCTGCCCTTTAATCAGGAGTACTTGTAAGCTATGAAGTATCCGGCCGTATTATTTTTTCTTGGGCTGTTGCTCACTCGAGTCTCCAGATTACAAAGTATTTCAGCCATATGCATTTTTAATGACCCTACGAGCTGCTGTAAAATGCTGCACGAGGGATTTTCAGCAGGAATCTGGAATCGTTCTGTAGCAAGTCAGCCTGCTTCTGCTGTAGTAGCTACTGAAAATACAGTAGATGTCTATGTAGGGCAGCTGACAGGTATTTTTTTATGCACATCTCAGTTATACTCTGTATTTTGCCGAGCCCTAAAGCCTTCGTGCTTTCTGCCTGCAGAATTGGAGAATGGAAGGAAATTTTTTTAAAACAAGTCTACTTTATTTGTGCTGTTTCAGACTTAAAGGTTGCAGACAAGGCAGCTCGGTGTGTTCGCGGGCAGTTAGGCACTCGGCCGGTACCAAACGCTCTCGGGATGTAAACAAATGTACGTTTAGAGCGACCTTATCCAAAAATGGGGAATAGCTCTGAAGGTTAGCTCCTGCTGGGTTCCAGCTGGGATGCAGTAAGTGTTCCAGGCTGAGGACTGTGTGTGACACTCAGTGTCTGTGCGCTGGGCAGCTCACGGAAATGAAGGGGAGCTCTGAGATTAAAACATTGCTTCGCCCTCACTGGGGAGGGGGAGCCGCCGAAAGAGATGCTGCTGAAGGGAGCGTTAGCATCGCTGCTGAACTCCGGAGCAGAGCAATTAGACAGTGAAATAACGCGTGTTACATCAGCGCGTTCCTCCTTCTTGCTCTATGATTAACTACTTTCATTTCATGTGCTTTGGGTAGGCTTGCCTTCAAACTGGAGGTTTTTTTGGTTTCGGCTGGTATTGCAAGTTGAAAGGGGAAATGTGGGATCACTGTGGGATAAAACACTTCCCAAAGAGCGTGCCGGAGACGGGCAGAGCTGTTTATCGTGAGTCTCCTGCTGCATGCCGGCACTGCTCCTCCTGAATTTTTCCTCACTGGATATTTGTAACATAAATATATTTCAATATACATTAAAATAATTGCTGTTAGGATCCCATATATTGGAAACTGGCTATTTATTTAAATACAAACTCCAGCGAGCTGGATAAAGCCATTTGGGTGTTAGAAAAGGAGTTTTTTTCCTTCTGGCTCCATAGCCATTGGAATTTAGCTCTTCTCAGTCACTGTACTGGCAGTGTCCTAAGTTGGCCACGCGCTGTGGTTCCTGGCCTCTTACGGCAAGACGGCCATCGGCTCCCTTCTGCTGGCACATGTTGATTCGCCGCGTGGCACCGGGCTTCTCCGGTTTTAGCTGTTCTCCGGCAATGAGGGCTTCAAATGCTGCCGTACAAAGACAGTGCCTAAAGCATCCCGCGTTCCTTTTATTAAATAATTAGTGCCAGAATATGGGAGAATTCCCATGGCTTTGAGTCAGCGCTTGCTTGGCTGCCAGAAGAGTGGGGTGCTTCGCGGAGGGGCACGGGCGGCACAGGGGCACGCACTCCGCACGGATCCTGCGCCAGCTCCCGGTGCCGGAGCGCTGCTTCCCAGGGCTCCCACCCAGCAGCGCTGCTCAGGCACCTATTGCCCCAGGCTTTGAGGTCTGTGAGGAGTGGGGATAAATGGGATCACCTGCCTTGAACGAGGGTAAACTTTGACTTGTGAGTCCCATTTTGAGCTAAAATTTCAGGGAAGAAAGCACAGAGAGTATTTCAGCGAGCGAGGTGGCAGCCCGAGCAAGCCAAGTTCCAGTCTCTGGTCTCACATTAACTTTTCATGGTCTTTACTGAAGATGAGGAATAAAGCCTCCCTTAACTGCTGAGGTTTTCCAGTAAAAGCCTCTCAGTGTTAACACGAAGTGAAACAAGTGGTACAGCTCCCTCATTTTAAACCAGTTAATTCGTATGAAAGCGTAATTAATCACTTCAGCATCAAACGCACGCAGTGTTTTTCTAGAGCGGGGGAAGCAAAGCTGCGAGCATCGCTCCCTGCCCGGTGCTGCAGGCCCCGCTGTCGCCCCTTGCCCTCCCTGTGCCCTCCGGCCCCCGCCGCCCGGACCACCCTGCCCGGGCAGCGCTGGGGTGCTCGTGGTGCCTCCCGGACCGGTGCTCCCCAACGCTGGCAGAAGGCACAGCACCCCGTGCTTCGCACCTCCAGACGGGCTGGCCGAGCAGGGTTTGCCAGGAATTGCCCCTCAGCACCCGTTTTGGTACGGAAAACATCTTAGCAGTCGGTTTTTAAAGGAAATCTCGTTAGCCACGGTGCTCTTTCTGGTGATGAGTTACTTCTGTACTCTCAATAATTAAAACCTGGTTCTTTCTGTTTGTTCTCAATCAGGGGCTGATCCGTGCGGTCCCAACACTATTTGTGTCACTGGTTATTGAAGGTATGAGAAATTATATCGTAATGCAGTGGTCTGTACAGTAAAATAATTTTGTGAAGCTGCTTATTTTCAGGAGTATAGTTCTGTCCTGCATCTCTTCTGTGTTCTTCCCAGGCAACCAGTTAAGATTTAATGAGAACGCGCAAGGAAGGACAGAGCGAGTTATAAAAACAGTATTTTATTAAAAGAATCAACTGCTCCATTGTAAGCTGCTATAAATATAGGAAAGAGTCTGTGTTTTCAGACCTGGGCTTCTGCAGTGACCCTGTCTCCTGGTTTGGGCTGGGATGGAGATAATTTTCTTCCCAGGAGCTGGTACAGCGCTGTGCTTTGGATTTCATATGAGAATAATGTTGGTAGCACACAGATGTTCCCGGTGCTGCCGAGCAGTGCTTAGACCAAGTCAGGGCCTTCTCAGCTCCTCACGCCCCACCGGCGAGCGGGCTGGGGGTGCCCGGGGAGCTGGGAGGGGGCACAGCCGGGACAGCTGAGCCCAGCTGGCCAAAGGGATATTCCACACCATATGGCGTCACACTCAGCAGATAAACTGGGGGGAGCTGGATGGGGGGCTGTGTTCGCTACTGGGGTTGGCCTGAATGTTGGTTGGTGGATGGTGAGCAGTTGCATCACTTATTTTCTTGGGTTTTGTTTCTCTTTGTTTTTCTTGTTTTATTTTTAATTGCAATTTATTGTTATTCCAATATTATTTTATTTCAATAATTAAACTATTTTTAACTCATGATTTTTCTTACTTTTACCCTTCCAATTCTCTCCCTGCTCCTACTGGGGAGGGAGAGGGTGAGCGAGCGCCTGTGTGGTACTTAGTTGCCAACAGGGTTTAAACCACGACACCCTTTTCAAGACCTCCTATAAGGAGAGTGATGAATGTTTGCAACATGTCCGTAACAGCAGAAGCGGCAGTTTTGGAACAGGAATGTTTTAGAAGAGGTAACAAGGGCAGAGCAATGTGCTGGGAGCAGGCATGGGTAACCTGTATTTTTCCCCCACTGCGCCGTGAGCAGTGCATGTACTTGAGGACTGGATGCTCAGGGAGTGTGAAGGCCACCTCCACTTGGGTGGGGGCTGCCCCGTCCCCTTCCCGCTGGCCGTACGTGGGGCGACGCAGGGAGGGCAGCCGGAGAGCTCACCGCCGGGACTGCAGCAAGTGGCGTTTCTGCTTCCAGGAGAAATAAAAGAGAATTTCTCTCTGGTTT
Source organism: Tetrax tetrax (assembly GCA_009806455.1). NCBI lineage: Eukaryota > Metazoa > Chordata > Aves > Otidiformes > Otididae > Tetrax > Tetrax tetrax. The sequence continues at coordinate 328,609 of WHYT01016787.1, forward strand.
TCTGTGCTGATGCTTATCTAGGTTACAGCTGGGTTGTGTGTGTGGCCCCCTCGGCTTTATGTAACCAAGAAATCAGGTATGTGTTTGTTAACAGTTCCTACACGCCTCATCTGCTGTTTGTAAACAAACCCCCCTTAGATATCTCAATGTACAGATCTGAAGAAGATCAAAATGGCTTTCTCTAGAAAGCAAAGTTCTTTTATCCTGCATTTTATTTTTCTTAAAGCTCGTGGATGATAAAAGCTAGTTTACCTGCTAGCACTTTTACACTGTGTAATCAGTAAATGAAGTTTTTATTTTTTAAAAAAGTGAAATATTTTTTTACTGGTATGTGATTATAGAGTGATTTATGAAAGATATGCTCTGCGATATATAAAATAATTTGAATTCTTCACTGCAAAGAGGCACACCTCGAGCTGGGATCCATTGGATTGAGGCTCCCAAAGGCCGCCAGTGAAGAGCAGGAGCGGTGGAAGCTGTAAAGCAGATAACCGTGTCCTGTTGTGATTACAGAGCGGACCTTGGCCCTTGCCAAACCGGGCTGGGAAAACCAGGGGTCAGTGCTAGGCCAGCCTTGTTAACAGGGAGACTGAGCTTCATCCATGTGGTTTTGACCACTGTGCTCTCTCTTGGCCATACCACGTGAACTTTATCTGAGCTTTAGGGCAGCCAACAGTCATCTGAGAAGGGTGGCTATAGGAAGAGATTTTTTTTGGTTATAGGTCATAGGGATTTTTTGGTTTGTGTTCTAAATTTGAAATTCTTCTCATGTAGGCTGGCTGCTTCTCTTCGCACGTCGGAGAGTTTCAGGTCTATGTCATGCGCAGTCACGCCCTCCCTTGCCTGGGAGACTTGGTGTGGTCATCAAACACCTCCTATGAGCGCCCTTAGCCGGGCTGTGCTAAGCAGTGCAGACGAACACCATCTAGGAGTATGTTTTACTGGTTTGTTTGTACTGGCATTAAAAAGTTTGGGCACATGGGAGACAGCTGATCCAACACCATCCACCTTTTTCAGTGGCTGCTTTTAGAGTTACTCAGCTTCTTCTTTTCCATGAGTTTTTCTGCTGGTGGAAGAAGTTGCCATCCGGGTAACGGGAAGAGTGGCTCCGGGCACGCTCTGCGTCTCTCGGTGTCCTTGTCTGGCAGAGCCACGGCCCCATGGCAGTGAGCATGCCTTCTGCCTCCCGAGAGGTACCGAGCTTTTCCACCGTGACACCCCCGGGGTGGCACAGGAGGTGTGCAGGCAGCGTGTCGGAGAAATGCTGTTCCTTGTGCAGCACTGATGGCTCGGCGCTCCATTGTGGCTCCCTCGAGCTTCACAGAGATCACAGTTCTCACCGTCTGCTGAAAACGGCTTTCCCAGCTGCATAGCGTGTTGTCTTCTTCACTCATGCTGGAAAATGGGATGCTCTCTGTTCTGCACCACAGCTCTCCTCTGATGAACATTGACAGTTCAGGGGAGAGATGTCCAACAAACGTTATTTTTCTAAACTTGGTCCCTGTAGGGGTACCAAACAGAGGTTCTCTGAAATCAGACTCTGTTATGGGGATGAACTCTGTTTGTCAGGAGAGGTTTGGCAGCAGCAGTCAAACCCACGTCTCCTGCTTCTCTGGCTTTCAAAAGTCCCGATTTTCAACTCAGACTTCTTTTTTGTTTTGTGGGGGCTCCTTGCCAACACTTCTTGAGCTGTGAAATCCCATGTATTCCCAGATAAGGGGTCTTGAGGAACATCCAGCTGCTCTGGTTGAAATCGCTGAAGGTCCCTGTGTGGCTTGAGAGCCTGTGTCAAGCAGGCTTTGGCTCCAAACCTTGTCAGGTCCTCAGGGCGATCTAGATGCCTAATTCATATTTAAATAGCTGAGGGGGGCTGGTGACTTCTGAGGATTGGGACTTGACAGTTTTGCCTTCTCTTCCAAGAAAAGCTGCTGTTTATAGCCAAGAGCGTTTGCCAGAGGAGCAACAGTGGTCATGGAAAGCTGGTGGCACATCTGGCAAACATTCTTGGTCCGTTGTTATTTGTATTACTGAGAACTGGGCTTTTGGGAAGAAAGCTTTGCAGTATGAACAGCAAGTGAATACCAAGTGTATGTAGCATATTTAGATGTTAAGGTACTATATACAGCCTCGTGTTACAGTCCCTTTGATGCGTGTCCACACGCCAGTGTTGGGTAGAGTTGCCTACACCCATCTATAAATGCAGATACGTCTACAGAGGGACGGGTGGTGTAATAATTGGAAAAGTGTTCTTCTTTCCTTTATGACTTTAAAAGGTGCATTTCTTGACTTCCATGCTCTTTTGGTATTCCTGTGCAGTGCAGGATCATAAATTATTTGGCTGTGTGAAGCTTTGTTCCTCTCTCTCTGAAATGCGACTGTGGTATGTGCAGACATATGCACACACCCCCCGTAAAATTAAGTTGTTGTTTGGGTAAGAATTTCACATTCCAAATCCCTGCCAATTATTAAACAAGCACATTATGGTGCTTGCCTCTTGTCTGTGCAGTAATAATAAATAAATTCAGAGTAAATTAAAATAATTTATCATTTTAAACGATCGCGAATGTTTCAGATGTTCTGCAGAGGAACAAACTAAACGGGGAATCAGTAAGGAATGAAAAACAGGATTTGTTCCAAAGGGCTGTTCTGCTGAGGGGAAAAAACAGAGACTTAAATTACTTTCCTCTTGTCATCTTGCATAAGAGTTGACTGGAGCCGATATCCCAGGGAAACAAGTCTCCGGGGTTCAGGCTAACTCGTTCCGCAGGCCAACCAGCGACGTGCGGCGCTGGCTTACCACTGTCTCTCCTGGCAGAAATGTGACCCAACGCTGTGCTTGGAAGCTGAAATCTGTGCTGCAGCAGGCTCGAGGAATCAATGTGGCAACGTTTCGGCTCTTTTGGCAACTCACAGAGGTGACAGGGCACGGGGAGGCGTGCCCGCCTCCAATGAAGGCAGGCAGGCCCCAGGCGTAGGCTGGCATCTCCGGGTGTGGCCAGGCAGGATCGTGGGGTGCTGGCGCGCTGGCAGGCTGTTCCCCATGTTGTTCCTTCTCCCTGGCATGGCTTTGGCTCGTGCCAGCTGCCGGGCCGGCACACCTGCTCTAGTATTTTGGTGTCATGGGCCATCCTTTCAACGGATCCTCTCTCGCACCCCTCCGTTATGGGGCTGTTGCTCTTTGTGGTAGGAGGAGAAGCAGGCGATGCACAGCATCCTCCCTGCTGCTCTAACCACTGCCCCGCCACCGCCCCCTCAAATGCCCCCAGGGCAGGGTGAGGAGCAGCGTGGCCTGAGAATAAACAACATTTTTTTGTCAGAAGTAGAGGGGTTCAAGCCAGGAGCTGCGTGAAGGCAAGGACAGGTTAATCTGGCTGGCCACAGCTCTGGATAAATTCAGGGAGATTTTGCCGGTGACGGCAGCGGCAGTGGACTTGCCTGCGATGAGGTAACGCTGTACTAATCAATCAAGTTAATTGATCGTATCCATCTGCAGGCCTCTGGCTCCTTTACCTTGCTTCAGCTGTGAGTCACAATGATCGGCAAAGAGAAGGTTGAAAGGCAGAACTTCATCTCCCTGTGAGAACGTTGTTCCTCCTGAGCAATGTGGGGGGAAATGTTTGTTGCACAGCTCTCTGGTAAGGCATGCCATTGGCGGAGGAAGGGCGTTCAGAGTCCTCTGCAGCCCTGGCTCTTTTCAGCCCTTGCACAGAGATGACCAGTACGAAATCCGTGCAGTTGCCTGAAAGAAAGGTCCCACTTGGAAGCAGAGGAAGGAACTCTTCAAATTTGCAAAAATTCCACCTTCCCCAACTCAATCCAGATGTTGGCTCAAGGTTGCTGATAACTCGGTGAGGTGCTACTTCAGTTTGTGATCATTGGGGCAGTGCCTCCTCTTCCTCTCTTGGCGTGGGGCACCCATCGCCCTCTCCGTGAGCCAGCTCTGGAGCGCACACGTGTAGCAGGGCCAGGGTGACCCTTCGCTGGGGCTGGGCAGCTCTGCTCGGTGCGGTGCCGTCGCGCAGGGTGTGGCAGAGGATGGACTGCTCTTGGAGCTGGCGGAGGTTGCAGTGCTCCAGTGTTCTGCTCCGGCATACGAAATCCCCCTCATCTTTATCCTACCGTCATCTTTATCCTAACCGTCAGGCTATCTTCTTTTTGCTTTTTTCAAATATTTTTTAAACTTGGCAGTAGAATAGGCTGTGGCAGTCGTGTCTCTTGGAAGGTTTCCGCAGTGCTTCCTGCACACGTCCCGGCACGTGGAGCCGGTACCTGCCTGCAGTGGCTCCAGCTGCAGCTCTGGTTTTGTAGGATGTGTTCCTCAGGATGCTGGTAGGGATTCGGTGGTGACTTACACGTGAGAATGGCCCAGCAGCGAGTTCTACCCAGGTTTTGATTTTTATACGGGCAAAACTGTTAAAAAATACATGATGAAGCAGACTATTCTGTTTTATAACAGAAAAGCAGTCAATCTATTTTAAAAGATTTTCCCTTGGCAACAGCAGACAATCTGGTGGTCAGACAGCCAAACAGCCATCATTAGTCATGCATAATTAAAACAAAGAGAGAATCCAACTGTCAGCAGTAACAGTTTTGTCTTGGAAAAAATCTCATTAGCATACAATACCTCTTGCAGAAATCTCCAGTAACTTTTGCGATCCAAACGTCAGTGTAAATGAGGGAAATTCTATATATTTCTGTAGATTTGCTGTATTTTTTCTGTACTTATGTAAGCACACAGGAATACGGTAACTGTCGGGTTTGGCAGAGCATCTGTGATTTGCCTGCTAAGTCTGCACAGTGCAATTCCGTCCAAAGTGAGCAGGAGCCTCATTCCCTCCGCAGAAGGCAGGCGTGCATAATTCACTGTACAGTTGTATACCTTTGATATTTCACTGGCTTCGTGTTAAAAATGTTTTCAAACTGAGTATAATTCACCATCGTAAAACACCACTGGGAAGTGAAGTCTTCCCTTCCTGCCCACCTGATTTCCACCTGACGCGAATGCTCCTGGTAAATTTATTCCGGGTACGAAGACGTCGACGTGGACCTTTGCCCTTCGTTTCCTTGGAGAGGACTGACCCACAGGTTTGTGGTGTTGCACTGCACAGCCGTTCAGGCTTGCCTTAGGTGCAGAGGAGACACGTTTCTTCAGAGCGTGGTCCTGGTAAAGAGCTCCAGAGCCACCAACATTGGCAGCACGATGCTGCCGTCAGCGAACGGAGAGATGTGGGATGCTGGCAGGCGAGTTAGTGATTGGAACTGGTGGGAAGCAGGAGCAGGTCGTTACGTTTCTGATAGGGGGAGGAAAAGGGTGCGCTGGCGTGCCTCCTCCTCACCTTCCGCGCCTGCTCTGGACCGGCGCTGCCTTCGGGCTGCGCACTGCATGTAGGAGGGCGATGCTCCTACTGCAGAGAGATCTACAGCCGTTGATGGCTTTGGCTTCTGCAGCCTCGGCGTTACGGCGAGGGTAGATGCCACATGAAAACAGGAAGGTGATGAGCAGCTTTGTGCTGCTGTGGAACAAAAAATGTCCTGGAGTAAACAAAGCGGGGTTTTTCTAAACCATTTTTCCCCTTTCCTCCTCTCTCCTTGGCCATGCTGGTTGCCTAGAACTTTCTCTTCCACCTGTCTTTCTACACTGTGGTAAAAAAAGGGTCCATGTGCCAGTAGGCTTTGTGGAAGAAGAAAGTTCATTAGGGCAGCTGAGCGTATTTAAAATCTGAGCAGGTAGTCCTGTACAAGCCTTGTGTGAAAATTCCAGTGTGGGTTTTCTTTTTTTTTTTATCAGGTTTTAATAAGCTACCAGCTTAAGTGCTGAAATATCTGTGAAGAGGTTTTGCTTCCATTTTACTATCTCTGAGTTTTAATAACACTGGTGGAAGGTTGCAGAGACAACGTATTGGAGCATGTCGTTCACTCGGGCTCAGGAGCACAGGAACAAGCAGGGCATGCTGGTTCTCTGCAGTTTCTGGTCTTAATTCAGGAAATTTCAGGGTGCAGAGCACAGGTGGGTGTGGCTGGAGGGTGCTGCCCAAGCGCCAAATGCTGCTGTGGACACTTGCTGTCTCCAGTTGTTTCAGCACACGTGCCAAGAGTTCTAGCCTGGACTCTGAGTGTTGATCAGAGGTGTGGTCACTGCGCGTTGATGAAGTCACAAAGGGGTCTGGGACGTCCAGCTAGGTGGCTCTGGTCTCCGCATACTTCTGACGTTTCAGCGCTGTTCTGGAGAGCTCTTCCTAGCTGGGAATTACCACGCGTGAGCGCTGCCGTAAACCCGATGTGAAATGCGCGGCGTGTGACAATGAGATGCAGCGGCAGGCGCTGTTCCTTGGAGCAGGGTGCGAGGAGCGGCCAGATGCATCCTTCAGGGGAGATGGTGCCTCCACGGGCTGGCTTCCTGATACAAACCCCGATTTACTAACTTGCAATCATCAGAAAGAAGCTTAACGAGAGATGGTGTAACTGAACATGTTATGTTTGCCCATTCTTTGCGACTGTGATGCTACCCACTAGAAACATCTAGCTTGACACAGGAGCTGCAGACATAACCTTCGCTTTCAGCAAATTGTGGTGTCGCTTAATTTTAAAATAGAGCTGTAAAAGCATGATGGAAAAATGAAAACGTTAAATATTGAAGCCAATACTTTTGGTAAGTGGTACATTGCAGTCTTGGAATAAACGCATTTTGTTTGTGACACAGTTCAAAGTAAAGTGTGTATCATTACTGATGTCATTTATTAGCGGATCGGACTCTGTATCGTGTGTCACACGGTGGTCAGGAGCTCACAGCAGCGGGCGTGGGAGCTGGGGAGGGTGCCTGTTGTGTGCAGAGCGAGGTCTGCGCTCGGTAACGAATGGCAGTCATCGTCACGGCTGTGTACTGCATCAGCCCCTTCCCAGCGGGGGACCGGGACAGTCCATGCCTCCGCAGTTGCTTCCTCTGCTTTTCCAGCCCTGGACCTGCCAACGCTGAGGCTCCTCTGAGAGACCTAGTGTCTGCAATGCATCTCCTGGGTCTGCCATACATCGCCCAGCCGCTGTCCTGGCTCAGTGTCCTCCACCTCAGCGGTTCCTGGCTTGTGACGCGACCTCACGGGTTCTCTGGTGAGGCTTCAGGAAGGCATGGGTGAAGCAGGCGGTGAAGTCCAAATTAACAGGCTCTACTGCACTGAAGACTCAGCAAGGTCTGGAATTTTCTCCAAATTGGCTGAATAAAGGTCAAGAACTTCTTCCTGCCAGGAGGGAAGAGGAGGAGAACAACTCCTGTGCCATGACCCATGGGAGCATGAAGGAGAAGAACAGAGGTTCAGGTGCCTTGGAGAAAGGGTTGAAGGATGGATAATTTTCCGTATAGCCTTTCCGCCAGTTCCAGGAAACCCGGAACTGAAGTGAAGATGGCAGAAATCAGTGATTGCACTGAGCTGTTGGGTTGTCCAGCGTGAGGGGACAGCAGCTTGCAGGGCTCTGACGAGTGCTGTGGAAGCATTGGCCTCCGCCAGCGTGACGTTCGCCCAGCGACCGCTGCAAGAGCTGGAACAGCCCTTTGGTAGCCTGTGCTCGGTGGTGGGACTGGTGCGTTGGTGCTGAGAGGAAAACATGGAGTTTAACCACAGATAAACCTTTAAGTGGCACAGCTTTCAAGAGTTTGGTGTTATGTTTTCTTTTTTTATTTCTAGAAATTGTGTTGACTCATCTTTGTGTCAGTCCCTCAAATGATGCTTCTGTGAGCATTTCCTAATGATTTTTTGTTTCTTGTGTATAAGTGAAGGTAAAGAGTAGAAGACGACTTACACTAGCAGATTTTTAGATTGATAGATGCTTTTAGCTTAATTATAACAGAAATTGGGAAACGGTCCTAAAAGAGGTTGAACACACTTTGAAATAAATCACAGGTGAGGTTGCCGCAGACTTTGAATGCATAAAGCCTGCAGGAGGTTGAATGCAAGTCTTGGAGAAATCCAAAAATAATTTGAAATTCTGAGCTGAGGCAACAGTAAGTTTCCAAAGGCGGGGAGAAGAACGGATGTCTTGGCAAAAATAAACAGATAAATAAAAGCACTGTCTTCTGTGTTTCTCTCCTGTGTCACAAAACCTGAAGGGCTGAGGTCTTTTCTGCAAGATAAATGAACCCAGCTTTATTGAAAGCACGATTTCAAACAGGTAACTCTATCAGGTCTAAAAGCAATTATTTCAGTTTTCTGTTCCTTACCAACGTAATACAGCAGTTCTTAATGAGGGATCTGGATCAGATGAGCTACATTAGTTAAAAAAGGAGTACAACTCGATATGAAGGTCTCAGAAAGGACTTAGGTTATTAAATGTACTTATTTCAGAATCTGTGCTTATGAAGTATTGCGTTGGCTTAGTTCTGTATTTTAATAGATGCGATGAAAAATCTCATACTGTTGGAGTTAAAAATGCAGTAGTTTTGCAGGTGTTGTGTTGCTTACAGAATGGAATAATACATAATACAATAATTAAAACATTTGCTAAATATTTTTGTTTATAAATTTAATATGGTGGTATAATATATTAACAAAATTATAGGTTAATTCATTAAAAGTATGTATGCAGTCAATGTGATGTATTATGTCATAATTATCTTGAATTTATCACAGGAATTAAATAAGTAAATGGGCAAACTAATGTACTTTTAATTGGTTATACAGAGAGAACTGTGAGTGTTTTACTGTCTAGCTGCTACTCTAGGTCATCTGGATGTAAGTTAAATTGGACTGCAGCACTTAAGGCACAGCTTTTGTGATTGGACTCACCAGGCTGCTTCTACCTTCTCATCACACGCCCGCTTCAGCAGCGGGATTCTCTTACAGCTCTGGTTCCAGACAGTTACTAACTAAAGCTAAAATTAAATATGAAAAATGTCATTGGCATGCTAATACAAACAGGGGAAAGAAAGACTGATTACTGTAAAGTTTTCCTTCAGGTATTAAGGGTCTCTCCCATCACAGCTCTTGTTTTGTGATGTGTAAGCAGATTTTTGGGTGCTGTGGGCAGCGATTGCAGGGAAGCCACCGCGACTTTCCAAATCTTGTCAGTGTGCTGTAGCAACCTGTGAAAGCTCACTTGCCTACCTCTGCTCTAGAAATCATCATTATATTCCTCTCCAACTGTTCAAGTTCCTTTAATTCTTCAGGATTTTTTTTTGTAAGGCATTTTAGGGTGTAAATTTACATACTGGCTTGAGAAACATAGCGTGCAGTGTGCAAATAATCCTGAAAAATTCTTCATATGTTGTTGTGTTGAATTACACCGTGCCCTGGTAACTCTGAAGTCCTTTAGGGCTGCTTCTGCAGAACGAGGGGCCATGGAGTAAACTGGTGACAATTCAACTAGAAATCAGATTATTAGTGTCCTGTCCCAACCTGCATGGGACTGTCACCCTCCAGGATTTGGGAAACATATGCTGCTTGTTAGAAAAAAAACTGAAAACTTGTTTACTAGTAAGGCATTTACCTAGCGCTCACCTAGTCTTTCGTAGGGAGGGGCTGTTTGCTCTTTGGTTTATTTGTTAACCTCACGGTTTAAGTACTGCCAGGCTGGAGTGGGAGCACCAGGTCCAGCTGCCGTGGGGACCCACCGCCGGCTCCTCACCAGCAGTGCTCCTCCTGGGAGGGCGCGTGAATGGGGCCGGGCCAAATGCCACAGTTGTTCCTTGATAGTTACTCATACTCAATTAAATATTTCATGTCCTCTGTATAAAGCGATGTCTCCAATTCTTGTAGTATCACAGAACGGTTTGGGTTGGAAGGGACCTTAAAGACCATCCTGTTCCAACCCCTTTGCCCTGCACATGGACCCCTTCCACCAGCCCAGGTCCCTCAGAGCCCCGTCCAACCTGTCCCTGGACACTTCCAGGGACGGGGCATCCACAGCTTCTCTGGGCAACCTGTTCCAGTGCCCCACCACCCTCTGAATACAGAACCATAGAAAAATAATCTGAAAGGCTTTCTGTTATTGGAGAGCTCCGTTTACTTTCTGTGGTATTCATGTATAAGACAATTTTTTAATATATATATTTAATTTTTCTAAAATGGGTAAGAAATTTGTGTTACCTCAGGGGAAGGGATCAGAACATAAGCTTCCAACTTGCAGCAGTGCTCCAGCTGCTTCTCATCCCACAGTCAAGACTGGATTGCAACTTCTGCTTTGGGCAGAACTTTGCTTCTCTGCCTGGCAGATAAAAAGACAGGCCCGTACAGCTGAAAAGAGTGTTTACCGATAAATAATCAATACACCAGACAGAGTGCACTGGAAGGAGTAAGTCCCCAGCGCTGTGGAGGATGACGGGTTTATGATGACCGAGAAGCCCACGGGCCAGGTCCCTGCTCCTCGGCAGGTCCATCACCCAGCCGTGCAGCACCCAGCCCTGCGGCTCCCGCGGGTGAGCGGGTCCCGAGGCTTCCCACCCGGACCCAGGGCGTGCATCAGCTGGGTGACCGTCAGGAAAACCTCATGTACAGCTTCCACGGCCAGGAGAGCAAACAAGCTTTTCTGTATTTCCTCTGTAGTTGGTGGACTTTGCTTTTCTGCCCGTGACCTGTGAACAAGTGCGTAGCGGGGTCACAAACGGGGGAGAGGAGAGAAGATGATGGGAAAATGACCAGTGGTGAAGGAATAGGTCAGCATTTCACAGGTGGGGAGCACTGGCCACATTCACAGGAGACGGGGTGATGATTAAATTTGTTATGAAAGTGGCCTAATTATGACGAGCAATTTTCCCCCCGGCTGGAACAATTGGACTAGAAAATTATACTAGACTCTTCATTCTGAGACTATTAAATAGCAGAGGAAAAGGGAATGAAATCTTTTTTCACAGCTACTTTTTTTTTTTTTATTTAGTGTAGAGTCTTGCACACGGCTGGATATCAGTTTAAAATTCATTTAATTAATTGTATTTAATTATGACTTTTTTATCTGCATAAATCTTCTTTATGTTACCTTTCCGGTAGTACGACGGTACATGTGGTAAAGATAAAACACAGCCTGCAAGTTAAATTTGGATAACCCAGTCGTCTGGGGGGGCTGCAGCGGGGGGCTGCCCCAGGCCGGGGGGATGCGTTGGGCTGAGCATCCCGCGGGTCCTTCTGGGGGGTGGAGAGAGCAGCGCCGCCCGCTCTGCCTCTGCCAGCCCAGCTGGCACAGGAGGTGGGGGCTTCGCACAAAGCAAAGAGGGGAGAAATTTTGCTTCTAATCCTCAACAAGAGGCGGAGCAGCCGATGGGGTCTGCAGCGAGGGCAAAGGGGTGACGGGGCGCGGGCAGAGGAAGAGGAGGCGAGGTGTCGTGAACACATCTGAGCCCGTACAGCAGTATCTATGAAACACCAGAAACTGGTCGCAATTTAAACTCGGGGTGTGGATGCGGAGTGGAGATCCAAGAGTCTTTTGCGTAGATATGGATATGGTAGTTGGCTTTTCTGTTGTGGGTTTGGTTTGGGGTTTTTTTTTTTTTTAATTATTATTTTGTGTTTGGTTTTTGTTTGTTTTTTTTTTGTTGTTTTGGTTTTTTGTTTTTGGGGTTTTTTTTACACGTAGAGCTGCATGCTTTTGTCAGGATATTATAAACTGTACCTCTTTCACCCAGGCTGTGACATCCAGAGGCAGCGTGGTCAGAGCCGCGGTGCCGGAGCGGCCGCGTTAGGCAGCCTGGCGCGGTCCAGCCCGGGTGTGGGTGACAGTCTGGTGACCTGGGGTACGCTCGGGGTCCTGGGATCACTCCCTACACATTGCAGAATTTGGTTTCGATTGGTTTTGCTCTTTCTCGTTCATGTATTCAAATATCAGATACCGGGGTTTTTGTCTCTAACACCCTTGTGATTCGTTCGTACCCTCGTATCAAGGGGTAAGGGGTTTGCAGTGCACCTCTGTTTTGGAGGAGTGACGAGGCCTTTCTGGGATATCCATCTCACCGAGTGCTGTAGCAGGTTTCAAGTTAACACACATTCTTTGATAAATACCAACACGACTTAAGTGGTGATACAAATAATTAATACCTGGGGATGCCTGGCCTTTCTCAGCCCAGGTCACGGGCACAGCTGAGCAGTTTCACTACCGCAATGTTGTTTTTCCTGCCCCTGTGCCCTTCTCTCCCAGCAGTGGTTCACCTTTCCCTCCCCAGCACCTATGTTAGCCTTTCTGTTGCTGCAGGGAAGCTGTCCGTGCCCAGGGAACGCGTTACTCTGGTTATGAGAACAGTCATAACCACAAACACCGCGTGTGTATTTGGGGCTTAATTCAAATAACTCCTGAAACATCCCATTTCCCATGGGCTATGCTGATTCCTGCTTTTTTTTTTTTTTTTTTTTTTTTTTTGTATTAGCTATCTAAAGCGAAGAGCAAAGGTAAAGATTTTATATAAGAACATTTATTTTTAATTCAAATGTGATATTTCTGGAATGACTGCCTTGAAAAGCTTACTGTCTAATATTTTAGACACATTCCAATACATTTTGTTTTTACAAGATTACCCACTGAAGGATCAGAAGGAATACTGTTTTGAAGTGTTCCTGGATAGCTGACCTTCTTGTTAAAGCTACAATAAATCGTGAGGGAGAATCCACTATCTCAGATTGCAGCTCATGATAAAATATTTTTGGGATGCAATGCTTACAATTGTAAACGCATAAACCCAAACAGAGGAAGGGCGGTAGTGGAACAAGCTTTGATTCTTAATATTTTTTGCAAAACTTTCGAATTTTTAGATGCAAGGTAATACATTGCAATAGTACAAAGTAATGTTATTTTTATAGTAGCAGATGATGTGCAGTATTTGCTGTTGATCAAAGTTTGTTACCTAAAACACAGTTTCTGTGCAAAAGCTTGCTGTCTTTGGAGAGGACTTGGCACATTATTCATAAGTCAGAAGCAGATAAATTACAATATCCAAAGCACACCTGCTAGTAAAAAGTTTGGGTGTAGAAGAGCAATACAAATGTATTCGTAGCAGAATAAAGGATTCTTTTTTTCTATTTTTCTATTCTATGATTATATGAAAGAACATTAATTTGACTACACATGTATGCGGTTTAATAATATCCATCTATTCCTGTGCGATGGCAGAATCAAGAGTGTTCTTTCTTTGCCTTTATCTGGATGAAAATCAGTAATGTTCATCTAAAATAGCAACAGGAATGCAGCACGCTGATTATTGAATAAAGGTACGGCAGCGTGTGCATCAGCCAGCGTGATCGGTGATAGTAAAGAGCGCCGCTCAATTAACAAACAAGTGCCGTTGGCAGTACTGAAGTGTGATTTTGGCCGTTTTTAGTGGCCGATGCCTGTCTGGTTGTTGTTATCAGAAGACAGTAGGTCTTGGGAAGGGGCAGTCTCAGGAGTGCCTGCCGCTGGCTCCTCGCCGCGGCGCTGGTGGAGCAGCCGACCCGGGGGCAGCGGGTGCCCGGGGTGCGGGGGGCCGGCGCGGGCCGATGCGCAGGTGGAGGGTGCGATAGCTGCGGGGGACTGTTCCTTCATACCGCTCCGTTTCCCACAGAAAGGGACATCTGCCTTTCTCCTCCTGTAAGTTTCATGTGCTTCTGCAATTCTCTTTTTGGGTGGTTGGTTGGTTGGATTTGGTTTTTTTTTTTTTTTTTTTTTTTTTTTTTGCTTTGTTGTTGTTGTTGTTGTTCTGGCAGCAGTGTATAACACTGCAGATTAAGAGTTATTTTCTGACAATATGTAGTACAGTTGAAAATGTGTCCTATAGCTGACCCCCATCCCAGCAGACCGATGTGGAGTTTTCCTGCCTAGCAAAGCTGTACGCTACTGTAATTATGAACCTGGCACTGGGGGAGCTGTACTTTTTAGCATTCCTCTGCCTTTAACAAAACGTGGATAGTTCCTGTAATGGTTCCAAAAACATTTTCTGTAGCAAAGAAGTTCTCAAATAGTACTCACTGAGTGAAGCCGCTAATTTGCGTGACAGCTTGATTAAGTGTAACCTGGTTCCACACTTAATTTATTTTGAAACCATCCAACATTTTCATTCCATCCCATTAATTTTAAATTAGTAGACTAGCTTAATTAGATTATTTAAGAAAAAAGGTAATTTTATTATCTTCATTTCTGTAAGTTCAGATGCATACTGTAAAGCCGTCCGTAACCGGTTATAAATAACAAACCGGTTTGCACCAGTGTGAAGATCTGTGGAAGCTGTTGGCGTGATGCATAATGAAATGAAGAATTAGGCCTATTAATGGTCTTCTCCAACTTCAGCAGAAGTTGGGTTGCAAATTTTGCTCCATATTACAATAAATATTCCATATTACAGTACATATTCCTGAGTAGGTGGTTTCTGGGAGAAAAGAACCTGAAAAGGTAGTATTTAAGAGTACATTTCACACAGGTCCTCAGGAGGACTCCCCTGGCAGCAGACAGTGACTTTCAGCTGCGGGAAGTGCGTTGGAGCTGGTGCCTAACTGCGCGCGGGATTGGAGCAAGAGCGGTTAATGAGACCGGTACAAGTTAGCATCTGTATGACGCTGCGTGAAAAGCAAAACCAAAACATTGCCAGTAAGAAACCAGGTTTTGGAGGTGGGACGCATTAGTATTTGTTACTCGTTTCCCTGTTCTCTCAATACCTGGTTTTACGAAGGCAACCCAGCGTGTCTGCCAGTGTTCCGCCGGAAGGGCGAGCGAGGAGGCTGCCCTTCCTCCCCCAGCTCCCAACCTGAGGTTTTCAAATACGGCCCCGTCTTTGCTGCCGTGTGGGGGTTTGGGGGTGAAGGAGACCCAGGCGCAGAACAGGGAGCCTCAGATACTCCTTCAGAGGCGTGGTGCTCGCTTTTGCACTGGATCTCTTAGGGAAATTGTGCTTTTTGTTATGCTGGAGGTGGGCTGCATCCTCTTCGAACCAAGTCCTGCAGAAAAGGGTTCAGCCAAGATCTTTTAAAATTTGTTTCTGCATTCACTTAATTAGCTTCTTATTCCAGGGCAAGACATGTATGGCAGTTAACAGAATATTTCAAATTTCTTACAAGAATAGCCCCAGTAGTTTGTTGCCTACAATCTGTTCCAAAAGGGTGATCTCATGAGTACGTCTGTGAACACTTTTCCCAGGTAAAGGTTGTGTTAGACATCACAAAATATGTTCTGACCACTGGTTAGAGTGCTATTGCCATTGTTAGTGTCTCAGCGCAAGAACAAATAAGCATTTGTTATAAATTGTACCTTCAGAGTATTGGAAACAACAGGGAAGTTTCAGTTTGCAGTACGCCTGAGGATTCATGGACAGTGCTAAACACTTCTTTTTCATTTCTTTCATTAAATCCATACTAAAATGGTTTTCATTATTCATTGACTATATTAATTAATATTAAAGGCTTTTTAAAAATTGTCTTTTACTAATAGCTTGAAAATAATCTAAGTGCTGTGGAAGACTACAGTTATTTTAGCAATTAGGAGCATAAATACTTTTTATTTTCCTATGTCTGAGTAATTTCTGGAAAGAGGGAAACAGGCTTCTGAAACTTGTAACCTGCTGATCCGTCACACGCGCTGAGCCTGTGGAGTGGCCTGGAGCTACGGGGTGAGCAGGAACGAAGAGCATCGCTCCCAAAGCCAGTGGCGGCACTCCGCTCTCGGTCTGCGTCCAGCTCACCTCTGTAACTTCAGCAAGTTTGATTTCCTACGTGCAGGACGTTTTTCCTAAAAGACCAGTGGGCTAAACAAGACAAATCAATCCTAGACCCATAACAACACTTCAGAGACAATCTTCTCCTCCTGGAGCGAGGTATGGCAGACAGGAAGATCTCAGATCCACTGAATATTGTCTGGGCAACCAGCTCAATTTGTTTCAGGGAAGCATTAAACCTGAATATCTAGAGGAGAGATGGGAGTTTTGCCAAAACACGGTCAGTTTTCATTTTTTTATGATCTGTCATCCAGCTGCACTCGTCTTGAAATCTTCACTTATCACTTCTGTCCTCTTTTGGTTATTTTTTAAATTATTATAACTTTTTCCTTTCAAAGAGTCCTATTCCACACTTTGCTATGTGGGCAGGCCTTGGATCCTCTCAGTCATTCCCTCAGTTCTTGTCTCTCTGCTCTTGAAAAATCTAACTTGCCATCTCCATGAAGATGACACACGGATACCGTTTCATTTCAGATTTGCATCCTAGATTTGCAAACTAAATCTCCATTTTATCTTCTGAAATCTCCTTGTAGATACCTACCAAGGAGCTCAAGCATGAGATTTTCTAAAGAAGATCCCGTATCTTTCCTTTCTGCCTGTCCCCAATAAATGCCTTTCCAACTATCCATCCTTGTAGACCATCTTGTCTGGTACCCCCTCTTGGGTCTGCTGCCCGTGCTCTAAGCCTTGCTGCTTCTTTCTGCGTAACATCCCAGTGAAATGAAAACTCCTGTTCAGGCTGCTTCATCTTGGTCAAGGAGTTACTTTTCCTTCTGGTTCTAAGAAACACCGCCTTGCATTGTGACATTTCTTCAGACCTCTACGACAAATATTTTTTCAGATTGTCCTCTTGGTATCCTGCTTCAGTTTCCTCTGGTTCCAGCCTCTCCATCTCATCAGGAATAATGTATTTGTCTCAACATTCAGGTTATCAGGTAGTAATAACCAGCCGTGAAAATGAATGTCTTTAATTTGGCCACTGCCCGGGATGTGACAGTGACAAAGACAGCTCATTGTCGGTGCTGGGGAGGAGAGCACTCCATGGGTCTTCATTTGCAGCTCTATGAGGTTTACTGTTGCAGAATGGAAAACAATGAAGACAGAGAGGAGAACATTTTACATTTGAATGAGAGGGCCAAGACATGTGACACTAAATATACTTCTAAAAAATAATTTATTTCCTAAATCGCTTTCACTTTTGGATTTGAATAGCAGCTATGGAGGAAAACCACCTGCATTTAATCAGGAAGTGAGTGAGCGCTGAAAAAAATACCATGGGCGTGCGAGTAAATATTGATTTGTGATAGATGTGCATAAGTGAAAGACAGAATTCAGCATTCACTGGGGCTGAATCCATCTCGTGATGTAATTTACCATTTCCAAATTTATGAATATATGTATGAGTGACTGAATATAGACTCTGCTGTGAGTACTGGTAGTTGAAGGTCGTGCCATATTTCACTGGAAAGCTAATTTTCCTGATGTATGTAACAATGTTTCACATTTGATCTTTATGTAATGATTACTGGAGCATTTTAATAACCTTTTATTGTGTAAATAAATGTGAGTATGTAAATATTTTTCTTACCCTTGATGAAGCAAGTACTGTTTCTGTTATGTATCTGAAAGCAGAAGGCGTAGCTGATCCCAGGGATGTTTGTGTCTACAAAACCATAACAATGGGACAGGCTTGTGCCAGAAAGAAAGAGCAGGTTGCCTGTCTTTGCACCGTTGTTAATGTTTTTCAGTAACTTCTCCACTTTTGGAAAGAGTTAGACTGACGTCCCTTGGGAATCGTTAAGTACTTCTGAGGCAGATGGTGTACACTTATCTGTGAAGGGTGACCATCTGGGGGCCGGCGGATCCAGGTGCTCTGAACCCTGGAGCGCTACAGGACTTGGCTGAGAAGATCACCAGTCCATAGATGTTATTCCGTAGTAATATACAATCTAAAACATGTCAGTGAAAAATCCAGCAGATTTAAGTAGTTAAGAAAACCAATTCAGTATCTTTTTGCATTCTTTTGTGAGGAAGGAACTATTTCAGATCTATCGCAATCTTTTAAGATTTCTCAGAAAGGCTACATGTAATAAGCACGACTGTTACTGCTGTTTGATTTAACCCTGTAAAACCTCTCGTTTCTTAAAAAAAACCCCAAAAGGCAAGTTCAGTAAGGCTGTGTTAAGTGGATTAAGATCTGGATAGTTAACAGACTTGAGAAAAATCATCAATGCATCTGGGTGGAAAGGGTATTTCTGGTGGAGTTCATCAGTAGTGAGCAATGGGAGAAATTCTGTTTGGTGTTTGCGTGAATATTTTGAAATTCAATATAAAATTATTGATGATAGAATTTGAAAATGACACAGTGGTGAATGGCATAGGATATAATGATGAGGAAAGCTGCTCAAAGGGAACATCTCCATTCTAAAACAAGGCTCTAAGTTGGGTCTAACACCACGCTACAGCAAACCCCACACCAACGGGATCCAGAGGTGCGCGCATTTGGAGAAATGAGTGGGAACACAAGCCTTGCTGAGACAGGTGGTGAAATACAACGTGCAGTTCTGGTGCGTGTTTTCTCAAAGATGCTGAAATAACAGAAAGATGGCAGAAGAGAGAGGAAAAATATTGTATGGGGAAATAAAAAATATTTCCAGGGAGAAGCGTAAAGAACTCGGTCTAATTAGTTTAGCAGAGTAGAAACAGGCAACCTCATTGTGCTGAAGAATGTTTTTCTGTCAAAAACCCTGAGAAAATTAAATCTTGGCAAAAAATCATAGTGAAAACTAATGACTAAAAGCTGAAATGGAACAATTTCAACAGAAATGCAAAGCAAGTGTTTTATAGGCAATTAACTACTGGAATTAGCTATCAAAGGAATACAGGACTTCTTATCTATTGTGGCTGGCTGCCTCTCCAGAAGATATATTTAGGGTTTGTTAACCTGAGTTATGTCAGAAAGGTGGATCTTTCCTCCGACGTAGTTACGGGAGATACTCCCATTTACCCGGGCAGAAGGGGGTGAAGGAACCTCAGCGCCCCTCACTGGCACTGCCCTGTGTCAGAGCAGAGAGCCGCCACGGGCTCGTTTGGAAATTGCCTTTTCCTCAGAGTGTTACTGGGTGTCTCTGTGAAATTAAGTTCTTTAAGATATATAAAATTATTTAAACTTTATGTTAAAAATTGGATTTCTTTAATGACGAAACAAATTCTGTTGTGCGTAGGAGTGTGATTGAGAAGATTTTAATGTAGGTTGTAAGCATGGAAAAAAAATGCAAAGAATTTTGGAGAGCTGCTTGGCCTTGACTTGGTCCCACCTGCGGCACGGGGTTGCAAGGTGCGGCTGTGCTGATTCGAGCTGCTCTGGAGTCCACCTGGGAAACCAAAAGCCTTGCTGTGCCTTTTTTTCCCCCACAGTTATTCAGCGAACAATTTATTCATGTGTTCTCTGTTCAACCCATAAATCTTTTCTATAAGTAAACAGTTCCATTTAATAGTCAATTTTAGCTTTAGATTGTGGAAGGCATGGCTTTTTAGAACCAGTGATTTCTCTCAGCAAAAAAGCCGATGCCTTTCGACCGCTGTGTGATGGGCTGCTGCTTCCTTCTGGAAAACCTGGCTGTGTGGACGTTTCCTGGCTCCAGCGTTCCCGAAGAGTGCTCGTATAAATTATTTCACTGACAGCTTTCAATCCCGTAAGCATATGAAAATATTGCAAGGAAAAAGAAAATCCTGTCTGGAGCAGCAAGCGCTGCTCTGTTTTTACATCCCTTTTGGGCTCTTTTCTAGCTGGCTTTGACTTCGTCACCTTCCTGGCTAATGAACGCTGGGAGAGCGACTGCCGCTGCCGGTTAGCCGTGCGGGCTAATTGGAGGGGACTGCATTGGCGACAATTAGGAGGAAGAGCAGCGGAGCAGATCAATATCCTGGAGAGCAGGCTTGCTGTCCTTTGGGAATCTGTGCCGTCTCTCCGGGGGGTTAGGATACAGTCCATGGCTGCTGGTGGTTTATTGGCTGTAACTTACAGAACTATAAAGTATCGGATATATAGTTCATACAACAAACTGCTTTACAGGTTCAAGCACCAGATTTTGATGGATAGTCTGCCAGCAGTCTGAAGACGCTGCGGTGATTACACATTGATATTATTTCCCTCGTAAGAGTCTAAAGTTTATTTGCTGGCTGTGCCGCTGAGTACTGTAATGCGGTGCGGTGCGATGCGCTGCCATCCAGCGCGGTGTGGTGCAGCCCATTGCAGTGCATGCGGCGTTGCGCTCGGGGCAGGGTGCAGCCTGGGAAGCCATGGCTGACAGCCACAGATGAAGCACAGGGATCCCTGTCCTTGGCTCGGGACCCCAGAGAAGCCTTGCACTCGCTATGCGCAGCACCTCTGCACTGTGCTCACCTCCATCCCTTTTATCTTATAAAGAGTGAGCGTTTTGCCTTCTATATGAGATGTACCTATGTATTTTTACCCTGTTACCTGGAGCTAGCTCACTTCGTACTCCTTTTTCCCTGCCGTGCCATCTCGCAGTAGCTGACCGCAGTCCCCCGTTACGGTACCCGATATGTAAAATTAACTAGTTTGTGTAGAAGCACCCACATAGTGTGTTTGGGCAGAGGCTGCAGGAACACGCCTCTTTCTGCTGACTCCACTGTGACGCATTTGCTGCGTTTGAGGCTGGTGGAGATGCCCATGAGCTCTGTTTTTCCGATCTCCTCCTGTGGCAACGCTGCTGGGGAGCCGTTCTCACGGCTCGCGAACGGCCGCTGTGAGGATGGGCTGGCGGAGGGCAGGTCCCTACGTAGCCTGGCGCAGGGTGAGCCAGGTAATGCTTTCTGTATATTTTCAGAGGTAAAAATGTTGCTGAAAGTTTTCAGAAAGTTTCAGCTGGTACCCCAAGAGGGCTGCAGCAGTAGCGATAAATCACATTGTGGGGTCCTGACAGGCAGCGCTGGGGTGTTTCCAGGGCGATACAAACCTGCCTGCTTAACCGTTCCCAGGTTTAATGAAGATATCCTGTAATCTGAGGATCCAATTTACCGATTGTCAGAGTTAATGTAAGCTCTAGAGAAGTAAAACTGTGGGTTTGACACTCACGTGGACATAGACAGAATCCCATTTCAGGTGAGCGTAAAAATTCACTCTGTGAGGTACCTGTGACTGTCACAGGTGAAAATGTTTGCTAATGAAGTGTGTATCACTCTTAGACAGGTAGAGAACTCCCTTAATCTCTTAATTTACTTTGAATAATTCATTATCTAGCACTCTTCACCCATGGCAGTCACAGGTAAATCCCAGACCGGAGCTGCTAATTAAAGTTGCAAGATAAAGGGAAGCTACTAACGAGATGCTAGACAAGGCCTCAAACAATACAGAGGTAACTTTAAGTGCATAGGGTTTTATTGTTGGGTTTCCCACAAGAGTAAAGAAATGCTGAAGAATTTACATTTTTTTATGACAAATAATTAGAAATGTGTGTGAATGCAGAGGCTGGAGGAGGGGAGCACGCTTCCCAGGACCAGCAGCTATTTGTGGCATGTAGAGTGGTCCTTAGGGACCATCCAACATATTGATGTGAAAAAGTGTTGAATATTTCACATTTAGCTTTAAAAAAAAAAAAACGATTAAAACATGAATCTATGTGGATTTTGTCAGACACATTTATGGATAAATATATTGCTAACATATGACCTGTGTCTGCCGAACAGAACTTGGTACCCATGTGATGAACTGTACATGCGCTGTCGTCAAGTAGAACTAAACAGCTTATGGAATGAAAATACACAGATACATTTTTGGATAGTAGAAATTAATATTTCTCATTGTTTCTTCTGCAGTGTGAAATGTAGAAATTGCCAAATTAATGTTTTGTTGAAGAGTACAGGAGATTGCATCTGTGTTGTTCCCGTTGCCCGGCTGATTCAGCGCACAGAACGTTTGCTGTTGCAATACATGTAAACGTGGTTTGTGTCAGTTAGGAGTGAGATCTCTAGAAATCTGCATGGGGACAGGGAGGAGGCTGAAATCACGCTTTTAAAGATCATTTTCAAGATACAAAATACAGCACGCTGTTCAGACAAAATAAAATGTGTCAAAGCAGTTTATCTTATTAATGTCTAATGGGAAAATCTGTATAGCAGAGCTTTGCTGAACATGGGAGAAGTGAGTGTGTAGAGGGCCTTGTCTGAAGGGAAAATAAATACAAGCAGTTAGACATGTTTGGTGATTCCACGGATTACGTGGCCACAGCAGCGGCTCTGGCACTGCAGGCTGAAGTTGGCAGGGACTCTCCACAGCCCTTGCAGAGCCGGGGACCAGCTGGCACTGGGGCCATAACCCCACCAGCCTCTGTCTCGGACAGCCAAACCCACAAAGATCACTCCAGTCCCCGCTTTCCTCCTCGCCCTCCGGAGCCCGTGCAGCCGCATTGTGCTTTGAATGGGCAATCCAGTCCAGCGTTGGAGGAAGAGCAGTGGGTGATGCCTTCCCTGGTAGGCTCTTCCTAACCCGGTTGTTTCTCCAATGCACTGCTCAGCCATCCAAGACGTGACAGCTGGCTTCAATAAAGCGAGAGCAGAGACGAAGCCTTGGAGCTTGTGCGAGGGCAGGGCCCTGTTGAGGTGTTCCTGCGGCTCAGGGCTGCATTTCAAAACACTGCAGGCATTTGTCAGGGTAGGATCAAAAAGTTGACGTGCTAGGAGAGCAGGATATGCAGTGTTTGACATAGGAAAAGTGCGGTGGTGGTGGTGAGGATGTTGAGATTACCCAAAAGTGCATCTTGTCTTGATGAAATACTTGGTAAAGCAAACAGTTTTAAAGCACTTTGGTTTACTAGCTGCAGCAAACTCTGTGTTTGGGGTGGGGGAAAGAAACATAAGCTATGATATAACTACACCTAGGTCAGATGCGTTGAAGAGTAAATCTCGTCGTGAATTATCTGTGATTTAGTGCATCTTGGTGTGCTGGAGGGATTCTGGCCGGTTCCGCTGGTGGCTCCTCACTGAACGTGTCTGTGCCGTGCGCTGTCCCAGACCATAGCAGCTGAGGAGCTGGCGTTCCCCTTCCTGATGTGCTTAGTCACCATCCATAACAGATGGCCAACTGTCAGGCTGCTCCAGCTGCTCACGAAACTTGGAGCCTGGAGAAGCTGAGCAGAAAATACATTTTCATTTTTCCTGTGTGATACCAGCAAATACAGAAGTAAAATTTTAGAATCGGCGTGTTGGCGCTGAGGAGGCTGCAAGGGTGAGGCTCGCTGCGGATCGCTATTCTGGTGAGTTGCAAAGTGGTCCAGGAAGGCTTTCCGCTGCTCCGCGCGCCGGTGTTTGCTGAAGGTCCAGTGCAGCACTGCTCCACCCAGTCGAACGTGACTTTCTGGTTTCTGTCATGCAGCAGGTGATTTTGCACTGACTGAAAGTGACTTCGGCAAAAGCCACGTTATGATTCGTTTGCCGTCTGTGCTCAAGCAGGCTTTATTTTTAGGCTTGCGTAAAGAGTGGGGAGACTATGGAGGGTTTGCATGCTCCCCTGAGAGTGTTTCCAGCTGCAGGTGATGGAGATGAAACTACACTGTGTCTATCCAATAAATAAGACAAATATCCTTTTCCCTACGTCAGAAGAATCAACAACACATCTAAAAACACATCTAAACTATTACATCTGCTCAAAAAAAAAAAGACAAAAATATTTAGGGGTTTGGCATATTACTCAGGTATTTCAGAGAGGGTTTGTGTGTGAGGGAGTTAAAAACAAGTTAGCTTTCTGCTGCAGTTTTTGCTATGCAGAAATTGGAGAGAAATTCAGTGAATTAAGGGGGAACTGAGTAACGGTTACTCTCTGAGCACCATCAGCAATGCACGGTATGTGTGGGGTCTGCATCTCTGCACTATGCATAGCTCTTGTGTTTGACCTAGAAAACTTAAAAGAAAAAAAAGCTAGTCACAAGGACAGTGTGTTACTTTGAGGTTTGTTGGGTTGCTGTACCTGCAGCTGCAGGTTGTTGATTGACAGCGGGGACGTGCCCCACTCCTTATTTTTAAAGAGACGCCTGAGACCCCGGAATAGCTGCTTCTGTCGTGACGATAAATCGGCTTTTCCTGTGTCCTCCTCCTGCTCTCCCACTTCCTCTACAGAAAACACTAATTGAAGACACTTCATGTTTTCTAGATTCAAACTATTGTCACACAGAGCCTTGTAATAGGGAAAGCACAGACAGTTCAGTGGTATGTTTTTATGCCTATAAAGAAACTTAGAAAATTCTAAAGTGTAGTAATGATTGTGAAATGGTCCCAAAAGCAAAGGCAGCCTGGTAGCCTCACAGTCTGTGTAAATGCTGACCCGTGCGAAGCCCGGTACTTGGCCTGAGCACAGAGCTAGGAACTGAAAACCCTTTATTTTGCAGCTGTTTCCATGCCTAAGGCCTGAGGCGGTAAAGAAGCAAACTTCCCCGCAGATCCCCTTTGGTTTGACAGCTGAGTTCCCTTTCAACAGCCAGACACGTTGTGGAAACATTTAAATCATAGATTTGATAGCAATTTGTTCAGGGGTTTTGTAGCTTTCTTGGATCACTTAAAAGGCGCTGAAATGTTTTCTTTCACTTCAATCCCACTTTGACTTTGAAGAGGATGAAATGTGGCTGCATGCTTCAGTGATGACGCTCTTCAAGAGGAATCTCTGTATGTAAAGCACCTATCGCACCGGGAAGGGAGGCACCATCAGAGGTTCGGAAGCATCGAATGGTCCGATGCCGCCTGCTCTCCTAGGTCGGGATGAGAGCTGGCCGGAAGCAGTCCCCGGGAGAGTCTCTCCCCCAGCCACCGCTCCCAGTGAAGCTTCTCGGCATCCCCTCCCCGCGCTCCGGTTAGCGAAACGCCTGGTTCCCAGCCTCAATGAAGGCCTCACGTTCAAATGTGTATGAGATATTTGGCACGTCTTACCCTGGCAGCTCAAACACGCAGATGTTAGGTACCGTGGTGCGTGACTCCTCACAGCATCCCCTTGATGCTGATGGAATAACTATTAGTTTTCTCTTGTTAAGGAAGAGGTTGATGAAGTCCTGGAGGGTGAGGGATCTTGTTTTAACTCCTCTAGATCGCTTATTTTCCAAAAGCAATATTTAGAAGATGTATAAACTCATTGCCTTCTTACCCTACAGCCCTACTTTCCATTTAAGTGGTCTCATCTGCTGAAGCCCGGTCTGAATGCCTAGTTCCAGTTAGGTTGCATGAACCACGTCGTTAAACTGTGAAATAACTCAAACGAGTGTCAGCGCAGTGGTTTGTTATGGTACAGCCTGGCTCTGACCGTGCCTATCGTTGTTCAGAGTCAGTTTGTAACTCAGCAGTTTAAACCACGCTGTCCCCTGGCAGGCAGGGCTTGGGCTAGCAAACCTGGGAAAGGGCTTGTGCGGCAGCTGACTCCTGTGAAAATGAGAGAACGTTAACACCGCCCCTCTGTAACAAAGTACATCGAATTGTAAATGAAAGGAACATAGGTGTGATCTGAAATGCAAGCAGCTCCTGCAAATCAATACTAGCTGTATCAAAAGAGTTCAAGATGATAACACAAATTAATCCTGGAGAGAAATATTCATCGTAGTCGTGACACACTGATTTCTGCCAGTCACAGCTTGATTGCGGTTACGGTTACATTTCTGGTACTCCTGATCAATCCGTGATTGGAAGATAATGCTCCCGTTTGAACCGAATACATCTTTGAAGCAGCCTCAAGACCGTGAAACGCAAAGTAAACCCCATGCTTCGCCCCGTCGCTCAGTTCCAGCTTTAGGGCTGAGGGTTTTCCAGGCCTGGCCCAGCAGACTTTGCGCTCCAGCAGCGCCTTCAGCAAATCAATTCCAGTCCCAGGGGAGGGCTGGACCTCTGGCTTCCTCTCCCCTGAGGCTTTTAGCCTCCTTTGACCTCGGCAATCCATAAGCCTCAGCTTTGTTTCCCAGCAGTGTATTAAAAAATAATCAAGTCAATAGCTGGAGCTGTCGATGGGAAGGCACTCCGGTGCTGGGCGCGGAGCAGGCTCCTCTCTCCAGGTAAACTGAAACTTCATCGGAGAGAGGACCTTCTCCATCAGGCTCCTGAATCTATTGCATACACGTTCCTTTTCCATGCCGAAACAGAGTAAGGTAGCATTTTGATGTGCAGGCAATTTGTGAGGCTGTCTCTGCAGTCTGGGAGAAGCAGGGCTGCTTATCTGAGTCAGCCGGTTGCATTAAACCGTTACCTGTAAGACTCCTTTAAAGACTGTGCAGTCATCCTCATTTCTCCTTGGCACAGACTGGTTTGGTTCACGGTGAGCTGCTCTCACATGTGAAAAGGAATAGATCTCTGTCCAGGTACCCCAAGAAGAAACAGTTTGCCTTAATCTGATATTATGATCTTTGGGAGCGTGCCGCTCACTTTCCACGGGCTGCGACACTCCTGTTCTTCTCCTCTAACCTAGAAAAGGAGGTTTTCTGTCAGTACTCGTGCATCAAGGAGGCTCTAGGGAGGCGGGTGTTGATCTCTTCTCCCAGATAACTTGTGATAGGCAGAGAGGAAATGGCCTTAAGTTGCCTTTAGGAAATGGCCTTTAGGCTGGATATTAGGAAACACTTCTGTACTGAGAGAGGGGTCAGTCACTGGAACAGGCTGCTCAGGGCAGTGGTGGAGTCACCATCCCTGGAGGTGTTCAAAGAACATGTGGCACTTCAGGATGTGGTTTAGTGGACATGGTGGTGTTGGGTTGACGGTTGGACTTGATGATCCTGGAGGTCTCTTCCAAGATCTATGAAAATTCAACTTCTAGTGAATATTTTCTCTCACATACTTTTTAATCAGAGCCTTCTAAATTACTTTAGCTTACATCCTACTACAGTCTACATCAAGCCCTCTGCTAACATGCTTCCACACCCATGTGTTTCTGGGGAGGTGTTTTGCTTTCCTCTCAAGGTTGGCACGTGGATGCAGTAGATCTTGGCTGGGCCTGGCGCCTCGGCCGCGAGTGGCTGTTATGCGGGCTGGGGCATGGTGGGTTCAGCGTCCCTGCAGGAGGAAAGCTGGGAAACAGCTTCCCATACGTAAGTGCTGCTAATGGTTTTAAAAAGATGAAGTCAGTATCTTCTTCTTCTCTTTCTTCTATTATTTTTCTTAATATGAGGGGTTTGTTTTGTTAATTCCTAGGTTATCTAAATACGAATAGGTTCACATCAATCAGCACTGCTAGTACCACAAAATGAATATGAATGTTGTGTTCGGTACTTTCCTAACAGAGTGAATGTGTGTCTGAAATGTAAATCCGCCTTCTGCAGTTTTTCTCATGAATCTTTGAAGCCCAACTCTTTAGGGTTTTTTTAAAACAGTAATCAATTATTTTGCTTTAGACTTCAAAATCGGCTCGCAAGAATGTGTTATCTGCGGCATTATGTTAATTTCCAGTGGATGGTAACAATCAAGTATTATACAAAGCATAAAAGTTCAAAATGAGAAATCTTGGCTTGCTCCTCCAGATGAGTGTTGGAAATGCGTACGGTCTTTTACGATTTTCTATTTATCCAGTGGCCAAGCTTTAAATTGCACATGGCAATTACTCAGTGTTCCTCATACCAAAGTGTTCTGGAGCACTCAGGGAAAATTATGGTGTGCTCTTGATTCTTCAAGAAAATGAACCGAAGCGAGATCCAGGAGCATTTTGCACTGCGTGGAGACTCCAGGAAGAGAAAGAGCCCTCGTGCTGTTGCAAGGACGAGAAAGAATGCGTGCTGATTTGTAGCAGCTACGGTTGTCATTAAGATATCAAAGGTCAAATTAAAGTTTCCTACAACTCCCTGTCGTAAAACCAGACAAAAAACCTCCTTGAACCTAAGAACATTCCTCTACAAATTGAGGCACCTAAGTGTTAGTTCAAAAGAAAAAAGCCCAATTCCTAATTCCAGTTTGGCCCAACGTAGCCCCAGATTTCCCCGCTCTGGCTCAGATGCCTGCTGTGGGGTGCGTGGGAGATTTGCATTGGTGACCGGTTGTGTTCTCTTGTCGTCTGCCAGTGGGAACCGACCCAGCTTTGGTTTTGGGGGTCACAGGCATGCCTGGGGTGCTGCTCTGGTGTGGGTTGGCCTCACCTGCCTGGGCGACACCGCGGCTGTGATTTCCCGACACACTGTGTGTGTGTGTGTGTATTACTGGTGAAAAATCGTCTTGCTTACAGCATCTTGTTTATGCTTTGCAACGTCTTTACAAATATTTGTGTTTAAAGCTTTCTTATTAGAATTAATGACAAGTAATATGTACAAGGCATCATTAGCAGAAAATGCAATTATTGCATCTTACATTTAAAATTATTTAAGTCAGTATTCTTGACAAATAAAGCTGCTGACCTTTTATTAAAAGGGATGATTTGTGTTAGTAATTAAAGTAAGATGAACTAAACATAATACATCTCCAAAGTATCTCTGTATAGTTTTTCTTTTCTTCCCTCATTTGAAAACATTTCTTGCTTTTTTGAGGTTGCTTTTCTAAGGGTTCTGAGTAACTGAAATATTTTACTGTTTACTGAATTGAAATAATAATCTTCTAACCTTAACCATAAAAGTTCTTGGAGATATGTGGGTTTCTTTAAAATGTGAGAAATCCACTTCATTTCAGCACTTTTGCCATTTTAAAAAGTGTTTTCCCTAGATATTGTTGGAAAGCAAAGTGATGATAGATGGTATTGTAGAAGTCCAAGAGCTGAGACACTGGCCATCCACCACTGTAAAAAAACAGTATTTTCATCTCGCTTGTGCTGTCCCTTCTCCCCAGGACACAGCAGCTTTGTCATGTACATGGGCAAGTGAGATGCTGCAGAAATCACTATTTCCAGTCAAAGAAGAAGAAAATATGGCTGAATAATCTGTGTGCAGTGTAGGACAAGGAGCTGCGCGGCTGATACTGTAACTTCAGGGTCGTTGGCTGGTTGTAGTTACAAAGCTGTAATGGATTTTTAATCAAATTGGCAGTTCAAAAAATCTGGAGTGTTTTGACTTCCACTTCCAAAAGACGGAAGGTCATTGTGATTATTTTAATTTTACAATACTTGTATGTAAACATATTTTTCCCGTGTATTAATTTAAATTGTCATAGGTAAACATAGGGCTATGAAGATGCGGAGAGGGCTGGAGCAGCTCTGCTGTGGGGCCAGGCTGGGAGAGCTGGGGCTGTTCAGCCTGGAGAAGAGGAGGCTCCGGGGAGAGCTGAGAGCGGCTCCCAGTGCCCAAAGGGGGCTGCAGGAAAGGTGGGGAGAGACTCTTCAGCAGGGCCTGGGGTGACAGGAGGAGGAGCAATGGTTTCAAAATAGAGGGAGGTAGATTCAGACTGAAGTGGTTGCTGAGTGCCTTGCTGGAAGGGGCCAGACCTGACCACGGGCAGCAGGAGAGCTCGGGCTGGTGTCAGCAGAGCTGGGGTACGCTCTTCAGAGCTGCCATCAGTGGAAATACAAAGCAAGTCAGGAACAGGGTGAAAACCATTTTTTGGTAACCACATTCAAAACAGTGCAATGAATTATTGAGGAGACTGTGGAGGTTCAGTCACAAAAGGCGTTCAGAGAGTTGGTACGTCTTTCAGTGGTGCATTGTGGTTGCTGTTGATTTTGGATAGGAAAGCAGATCTCTGAGTTACCTTTTGTATTATTTCTGATGAGTTTTCTCTCACTCCGTGCATTAATCTGGAAACAACATATGGTGAGCACCCTGTCTTGTGAGTGGCTTTCTGTAAATTAAGACTGATTTTTGTAGCCTTTGAGCTCCAGCTGTTAAATGGCAGTTCTCACTGCCATTCCTTCCTGTGGTCCTGCCTAAAGCACTAGTGCCAGAGTTTAAGCTGTTTCAGAGTGCCTAGAGATGAAGATAGATGCCTGGGGGACTTTTATGCCTTATTTCAATGAGAACTAAGTCCATCCAGCTGAGTAGCCAGTTCTTAAATTCCATGGCTGTCTTTAGGCAGTTTGGGTGTCATTTTTAATCTTGCCACTAACACACTCCACGCAACAAACATTTTCCATGGCGAGACTAGCTCCTCTCTTACTTAAAATCTGCTGAATTTGTTCCTATTGTCCTTGACACCTGACTTTTCCACTTCCTTCGTAGATTTTATGGCAATAAAGTAATTGGTAATACAAGTGAAAGTTTTGGCTTGTGTCAGAATTAAAGGGAATAGATTCAACTGATCCTCATCATCTGAGCTCAAAAGCAGGCTCTTTTTTGTGTTGTCTAGCATTGGTGAACCAGTACATCTGACTTTGTATTTTCTTGGATTAATTTCTCAAGCAAGACCTGAAATTTCTCAAGCAGTACGTGAAAGTCTGAAGCTCAGTGCATTTTTATTTAAGTTAGCAGCTTTTGACATGCAGACAAACATTCACCGAAGATCTTGCTCCGTCTCAGGGGATTGCATTGATTGAGGAACATTGGGTGAATAAATACCAAGAGCAGACTCTAAGGCAGCTTGATATAGCTTCACTGATGTCGATGAAACTATGGCAATTTAGGTGACTTAGAGGGACAATAAGGATAAAAAATGAAATAACAACATGGAAGCGCCCAGAAATATGAGTAAATAGAATTTCTGTTAAGGAAAGTCCTGCCTCGCTGGGTAACTACAGCTGCCAGATGCCCACACGTTAAGCATTGTAAGGCGAAACTCGTGTGTGCTGGTTCCTAAGCAAATTCAGAAACATAGGTTCAGATGTTCAGGCTTTCAGTGAGCGGATGGGAGGCAAAGTTCCCCGAGATGCAGTGCAGGAATTGGGTGTGCAGAGCAGAGAGATGCTCATCACTCAGGGTCTGCTGGCTGCTTGGCACAAGGTGGAGGAGGAGATAGATGGTCCATTGCGGTTTGGGGGTTTGGCAGCCCAGATTTGCCACCCACACACTCATTTATTTTTGCATAATATGTTTTTAAATACTACCATTTGAATATGCTAGCATTTTTAAACCATATTATCTGCATTTAAATACATGGTTGTAGCTAAGATGCCCTCAGACAGGTTCACAAGTCTGAAAAAAGGCACAGTGGTATTACTGCCTGTCAATGTGTTCTGTGTATGTGTAAAAAACAGGTATTTGTGCTTAGCTTTACCAGCAGCATTGGGGTAAAATTTCATTTGAAGGTACCACCATGGTGTTTTGAGAGAATCTAAGACTAGCTTGGTTCGCAGTGTGTTGGAAATCAAATTTTTTCTCTTGTCATATGAACAAAACTGTACTCTTCTCTTCTTCAGGAGTTACATGTAACACAAAAAAAGTATAACAGAGCTAAAATTGTCAGACTTTGTATGATGTATTACAGTTAGCAAATTTTGCTTATCAAAGCATGCGCTCAAGCTTACCCTTACGCTCCTAACGAGGAAACGCTACGATGAGCTGTAACGGAGCGTGCCGAGCAGTCCTAAGGAGGGTGAGCTTTGGGCCGTGAACACCAGACGAAGACAATGGCCGCGTTAGGGCAGCGCGCTTCGCGTAAAGCTACAGCGAGGTTCCGCGTGCTGTGTCCAACGCAGCAGTGCCCGGCTCTCCGAGACACAGCTCTGTCCGTGGACCGGCTTTCTCAAAACCGCGTGCTGAAGTGCCTGATTTTCAGGCAGTTCAGTGCTGAACTGAGTCTTGTACTTTTATCAGTCAAGCACCACCAGATATTTTTATAACCCTTTATATGCTTCTCAACTGAGTCCAGAGAGGAATTTTTTAAATAAATAATTTAGGTTCTTCATTAGGTTTCTGTTAAGTTTACCAGCCATCAGAGAGCACTGAGGAGCGTTGGGCACTTTCCTGAACCCAGATCTCCCAAGGGCTGCAGCTCCGTTGGGTGCCAGCCCCCCTGTTTGCCCGGCATCGCCCTGGGGCGCGGATGGGGCAGGGGTGAGGATGCTGGTCAGTGACTCATGGGATGGGAACGCTGAGCATTCCTGCCGTGCGAATTCAACTTCTTCCTGAATAGAATTCGATCAGGGACAGAAAATGTCGTGTTTCAGTGTGTCACAAAGGCTGCATTGACTGTCACTTGCAGAACAGTTCCAAAATGAGCAGTAGCTGTTAATTTGGGATGACTAGCTGTACTTGTGTAACCTCATGAACACACTGGGGAGCAAATCCCTCAACAAATGACTGAGCACTGGATTTTCTGCGGTGAAGGCTTCCCATAAGTATTTTGTGAGATCTTGCATTTGTTTTCTTCTTTATTTTTCCCCACTCAGACACAAATACTTATGATGAGTAAAGGGAGGAGAGCAAGTGATGGCAAGACTGTCAATGAGAAAACAGATTTACTTCTGTACCTCTCGCAGAAATGACAATAGGAACAGAGCGGTGAGGCCACGGCAATCAGGTGGCAGGGCTGAAGTGGAACCACCTGGCACTGAGGGATGTGCATGAGGAAGTGTGGGTGGGACAGCCTTGGCCTTTCTGGGGAGTCAGCACACTGGGTGCCTCTCCAGAATGCCCTGACGCTAACCCACAGCGTGGGGACTGGGCAGGAGGAGCTGGAAGTCTATGCAGGAGCAGGGCTACGACTTCATCTTCTTAGAGCTGGGGGCTTGGAGCAGACGACCTCCGGAGGTCTTTTCCAACCTCAACCAGTCTGTGATGCAGTGATTCCATAACACCAAGCCCGTACTGAATTTAAGTCCATTTTTTTTAAAGCTTTTTCCATTTGTTGTTTACAGTCACAAAGCTGCAAAAATAACATGCAAGACGATGTCTATCTTCACTTGCATTGCAGACAGCGAAACTGCAGGAGTTTAAAAGACAGAATGTTGCTGATAGAGCTGGGTTTTATTTACACAAAGACATGCATTATATGTTACACCAGGGCAAACCATCCTTCTCCTGGGCAGAAATCTGGATAGTTCTCGCCAAGTCCATCTGTATCAGAACTCAACAGAAAAAAACGCAGTGAGACACGCGTCCCTGTGAAAGGCCTGTGCTGTGAAGCTTGGAGCATGAGCGAGTGTTGTTGTAGGAAATACTATTTTTTCCTTCTTTCATCTTAGCTCTCTGCCTCTTGCAACTTCTCCCGTCACACGGTATCCGCAGCGGGGGTAAGTTCAGATGGTGGAGCATACTGCGAGACAGCCACAGCCTTTGTCTTTTTCAGCTGCCTGGAAGAGGAGCACGCTCAAGGATGATTTATCTTAAGAGCGAGTTTTTAGAATAATTTTTGTCCTTTCAGACCTTCGTTCTCCCGATCCTTTTGGACTGGAGACCGTGCCCGTTAGCAGGGAGCAGGGTGCGGGTGGGAGCAGCGGGCGTGATGTGGACCCTGAGGAAAGGCTTTTGGCTGGCACAGTGCTTTTTTCACTGTATCATTGCTTTTTTTCCTTTTTGTTCATGATTACTAGATTTCCCAGAGCCTTTCAGATTATTAACATCATTTGGATCAGTTTCCCTTTTCTTATGGTCAGTCGTGTTCTTGTCAGAACCTCATCACTTGTCAGTATTACTGCATGCTTTAAAACTCTCTGAAGTTGAGTCCTATCAACATCACGTTATTGCTCTGGGACTGAATTTCCGTAATCAACAGTGGAACCAAAGCCGCTGAACAGGTTTATGGTCAAGCTTTGGTGGGATGCAGGTGGAGGTGACCTAGGAGCACACAGAATAAGCCTCTGAGATCAGAGTTGCTGGTCCTCGAGAAGATCTAAGTGAATGGTAAGGCAGAGTCCTTGCTCCAGGAGGTTTGCAGTGCAAAATAAAAACTAGGGATACACCAGAGATGGGAGGGGAAGGGAGAGGCACCAGGGGTGAATCAATTGCTCGTGATGATGGGAAGATGGGCAGGAGAAGCCCTGGGCAGAGCTGACCACAAAGCCAGTGCCGTGGTCATAGGCGGTGGAGAGCAGAGCGAGGGCACCGTGGGTGGGTGTGTGGGCTGTGTCCTGCCCACGGTGGGCTGTGGGGAGGGGGCTGCTGCCAGGGCCCAGGCTGAGCAGGTCCCTCCGTCTGGCTGGGGAAGGTGGTGGCCGCGGGGCTGAGATTTCCCTTCTTCTTCGTGGTCGTGCTCTTCAGCTCATCACGATGCAGCGGTGCTCCTGCGTTGCTCGTTTAGTAAGAGTGCAGCGGGCAAATTTCTGGAAGGAGAAGGGGTCAGACCGCAGCAAGGCTCTGTGCTGGACCCTCCCCTCCCGCCGCCTGCGAGGCATGTCCCAGGGACACCGATGCTACACAAATACGCGTGTTGAGCTGCAAGTGCTGGCTGCTTTCAGCGGCAGGGTCCGTGGGGAGGGCAGGAGTGCAAACATTGTTTGCTCTCCGCAGGGTAAATACCTCTGTGTTGCAGACTGTGGTTGAAAGTTTGTGTGTGCATTGCTCTTACCAGCAAGCACTTAAATCCTGAAGCCGTTAGACTGCCACTAATTGCCTCGGCGATGCCGTGACTCCTCGGTACTGCTGGCTCCCGTTTCCATGGGAGACGGTGACTTCTGATCCCGAGAACCTGAGCTCAGGCATATTAATGGTGTTCGGCTCTCGGGCGGTGGCTGCTCCATCACTGCCCGGTGCAGAGCAGGCGCACGCGCCGGCCGGCCACGGGAGAGCAGGGCCACTCCCGACCTGCGCTGTCCTAGGATGGTGCTGCACTGGAGATCAGCAACGGAAAAGGGAACATATGCCCCAGGAGAGCTGGGTTGTAGCATTTTTTTGGAAAAAAAAAAAAAAAA
>WHYT01016787.1:375010-481543 GCA_009806455.1 Tetrax tetrax
AAAAAAAAAAAAAAAAGCAGTTTTGTTTCATTTCCACAGCAAAGAAACACAGATAGTTTTGAACTGTCAACGCTTTCCATAGTTACATCTGGATAACATGTTCTCTTGGTAGTGGGTCCCAGGGATCACAAGCTTTCCCGCGCTCGTTAGCTGCGTTTTGTTTCCAGCGTACTGTTAAATAAACTTTTTTCTTCAAAATTAATGGTCCAGTAAAGGATATCAGCAGCTACCTGGCTGTAACGATGTGTGGGATTTGTTGAGTTTTAATGTACTGAAGTTCAGGATTGAAAAACACTCGCAGACCAGCGTTCTGTAAGGGCCTTGGTCTCTGTGGGGCTCTCGGGCAGCAGCTGGGGTAGGATGGAAACGAACCAGAGAAAGAGATTTTCTCTTCAGAACAGCAGATTATGGAAATCAAGTTATCCCTACATCTAGTGACGATGCTGCGGATAAAATCACCTTTTCTGGTTTGCAATAGCAGGCATTACGTTTTTGTTCTGACTGCCAAACCAGCCGGATTTCTGGTGATTTTCCTTCTCAGTAAATACACTCAGCTGGGGAATTCGAGGGACTTCGAAGGCTTTCTGTGTGCTTCCCTGCCTCCCTCCTTTTCTTGCTGCCAGCAAAGGGAAGCCCAAGCCAAATGAATGCTTTCACCATCCATTTACAAACTGGTCCCAGTGAGAAACTTCTGAAAAGTTTGAACTTCCCATCAAGCCTGGAGACAGCCACCAATTAATTAGGACAGCTGGAGGCTTTACATGAAAGGTGGCATAAGGTCCGGTGCATTTGGTGGTTGTGACTGTGTTCCGCTTTGCAAGCTGGAATTTGATAGAATGTGAACATTGATTTAAAATCACAAGTGAGAAGTGTCTACACAAAGCCCTCCGACACCACGGCGGGGACACGAGCGTGGCTCTGCAGCCAGCGATGCGCCCGGCGCTGCTTTGGTGATGCGCGAGGAGACGTTTGGTTCGCGTGTTTGCCCTTAGATATCCAGAGCAGGCAGATTAACTCTGTACCAGCAAGAACAGAGGTATCTAATAAATAAACCCCCAAATGTCTGAAAGCTAAGTGTGTCACTGAGCTTTTCCATACGGTTATTTTCTCCTACAGGTCCAGTATTTGACCCGTGGTTGGCAGAGCACTCACAGCTTCTCCGAGAGCGCGATGCTGCGGTGCTGGCTCTCCTGTCCTCATTTTTTAATCTTTATAATGCACTGTCCCATTTCCAAAAGTATTTCCACATCTGTTGCCGGAACAAAGCAAAGAAGCCTCTGAGCCTGATTTGCTCTTGGATGCACGGATCGTAGGGTACCACCACGCTGGTTAGGGCAGGTGGGCGCTGATGCGGCGTTGGGCAGGGCAGCACGCATGAAGCCTCAGCCGCAGGGCGACGGCCTCGCTGCCTCAAAGCCCGCGGGAATCCTGCAGCTTCTCTGACTTCTGCTTTGCGCAGTAGGGAGCCGGGTTTCGGGCTCCCAAACCACCCAGGGGAATGGCCATGCCGTTGCCATCCAGACTGGTGTCAGGTAAAACAGTTCCCTTGATTCCACGTGCACCCCAAATAAATTACAGCTTCGGACAAGCCATAGTGGAATGAAAGCGAGTGAGAAAAATGTTTCTTTCTCTCCTCTTCTGTCTCCAAATACATTTATTTTCTTTAACTTCCTCTCCCAGCTGAGCACTTTAGGAAATTTAAAATACGGTGTTCTAGTGAGGGAAGTTATCACCAAACGGCCTGTTCCTTTAGCGGTAATATCGTTCCTGCATCAGCACCTGCCTCTCCGTCCCTGGTAGCAGCTGTTTGAGTGGAAAACAGGAATGAAACCTTGATGGCTTCCAGCCCGCGCTGTTGTGCGTGGCACTGGCGCAGGCACGGCCGCGCGGCTCGGCTCTCGGGGCCGCTCCGAGCGCTGGGGCCCTTCCCTGGGATGGGCCAGCCCGTGTGTCGGAGGGCTTTGGGCAGCTCTGCCTTAGAAAAAGCAAAGAAAGCTGATTTTTATAGACAGAGTTCAGTGTAAAATTAGTCTAAACTGAGTTTAACTGCGAGCTGTCGGTCCCGTGCGGGATGCCGCACGGGCGGCACGTGCTGCCCGGCTTTGTCTTGCAGCTCCACGTGAGAAGAGTTACGTGCCCAAATCCCTTAGGTGCCGTGCGGTTCAAAACTCACGGCATCCCTGCACCGAACAGGTTGTGGTTAGTGCTGTCGAGGCAGTTAAATGCTCCCCTGAACAGCTTTGCAACTTTGTTTTCCCTCCTAAAAACCCGTAGTTTTGTTCTGAAAGAGCTCTGATACTCACAGACGCAGCCAAAGTGATTTTTCTTCATTAGAGTGAAATCTCATTCCCTCCCTGTTGCTTTTCCACGCTGGTTTTTATAGCCTGCTTTGCAAAGATCCAGTTATTTTATTCCTACTCTGTTAAAAAAACGAAACACTGGTGCGAGTTAAATATTATTTTGAAAAATAAGGTGTGAGGAATTGACTGTGACGGCACAGTGTTGAAAAAAATTTGCATTTTATTAGAAAAATAGCAAGTATGGATCGTTTCTGCTGTAAGGAACACGCTAGTCTCATTAAAGCAATCTAACTGCACGTACAGAAAGGGCAAATATTTGTCGAGATGCTGCAAAGAGGAACTGGGCTTACACTGCCTATCACCGGCAAAATGTAATTTTTAAGGTTCATCTAAATTATCTTTCTCTCTCTGAAAAATGGTTAGTATTCCTTGGAAGCTCTATTGATCAAGGAACTCTACTCAGAGTTGAAAACCATCTGAGCTGTTTTTACAAATGGGTTTTGTAAATGACAGATGAAGTGGGGATGCCGGCTCCCGCCACCGAGTCAGCCCCACCGCACTGCTACAGATTTTCCTTCACTTCTGCCTTTGCTCATGTATTCGTCTTGTGCTGAGGTGGGGAATGAACAAAGTAAGTGGTAGTCATCAGCGTAGAGGAAATTTTTCTGTCCAGATCAAGGAATTAAATCTGTTTTGCTGACAAAGAGCTGGATTTTTTTTTTTTTTTGACAAAGATCTTTTCCTGTTTGCTGTCAGCCCATGCTCCCCGTGCCATTATTAAATTTTAGAGAAGTTGTGATTAAGACCAATAACTTCCCATTAGTGTGTGTTAAGCTTCAGAGCCGTGTTTCTCCGTGACGAGTTTCAGCGGTGCCCTGCTGAAGCGGTACGAATGGCTGAAACCATCCTTGGCTGTCAAGATACTGTTCACTTAATCAGAGCTTAAAGCAAGGTTTTCTGTTGGAATACTTAATGTATATATTTATCAATATTTCTGTAGTACCTGGCATTGAAGAACAAAATCTTATTGCTGCAGATCATCCATGTATCCTTCACAAATCCACAACTTGGTATCTTTTTGGAATTAAGTTGTTAGAAATTTGAGAGAAACAGAGAACGCAGACAGAAAATCAGCTCTTGAGAGCATCCTACTTTGAGAATCTACAAAAGAAAAAGAGAGGTTTGACAGTGAGGAGTCAAAATTATAAGGGAGATATTAAAGGAAATTAAAATATCCTCTTTGACACAGAAGGATGTCTGGAGTGCGAAGCAGATTATCAGATGCAAGGACTAAATCTGCCAAGCGTTGATGGTGGCATTACGATACCGTCCGTCTGACAGTGGAAACACGGCGCCGTGCTAAACTGGATGGCTGCAAGCTTAAATTTCCAATCCAGGCTTGCACTGAGTCCTCTTAAAATTGTCGTCGTGTTTGGATTTGCCTTAGTGTGGAGCATTTCGCTCTTTTCATTTATGACTTCTGCTCTTCTGAGCA
Organism: Tetrax tetrax; assembly: GCA_009806455.1. Taxonomy (NCBI): domain Eukaryota; kingdom Metazoa; phylum Chordata; class Aves; order Otidiformes; family Otididae; genus Tetrax; species Tetrax tetrax. The sequence goes on from WHYT01016787.1 coordinate 378,806, forward strand.
ACACGGCTGTTTCTGCTCTCGCTGTGCTGTTTGTGCTATCCCTGGCTGTGCAGAACATGGATAACCTCTGCCATCCATCTGTATTTTACCTACGTGACAGACAGACAGCTGTTAATATAGACTAGACTTCAAGTTAGAAATGGTATTGTATCACCAAAAATGGGGAAGGATCCAGCAATGAGATTGTTAAAATATTGCACTGTATCTAGGGGAATTGCATACCTTATAACTATTTTAGTGGAGTTAGATGTGCTGCATTTGAGGATTTGGCCCTTTGTGTTTGATTATGGCACTAAGATAGCGATAATTAAAATACAGTGGTTTATCTCTTTAATATAGAATCATAGAATCATAGAATGGTTAGAGTTGGAAGGGACCTTCAAAGGTCACCCAGTCCAACCCCCCTGCAAGAAGCAGGGACATCCCTGACTAGATCAGGTTGCTCAGAGCCCCGGCCAACCTGGCCTTGAACGTTTCCAGGGATGGGGCATCCACCACCTCTCTGGGCAACCTGTTCCAGTGTTCTACAACTCTTATTGTAAAAAATTTTTTTCTAATATCTAATCTAAACCTACCTCCTTCTAATTTAAACCCATTACCCCTTGTCCTATCACAACAATATAGAAGATTTAAAATATTTTTAAAATAACAATACTTTCTTAATAGATCATATTGTTTCATGCAAAGTAACTTTTCAATATATTTCTATGCTACGTATTTTTAAACCTCAGATTCCTGAAGGAGTTAAGTTCTGATGTTGATCTCGTGTCCATATACTTAGTGATACCCCTTACACTTCAGACACACTGGGGACACGGGCTGAAGGGAACCACGTTGTCTCGGAGCCAGTTTTTACTCCACGTCTTGCCCATAGTTGTACGTCGTTCTGATTTGCACGTGCTCTGATAAAGGCAGATTTAGAACTGCTCAAGACTTGGGTACTTTCCAAAGGTCCACTGGATTTCTCACCTAAGACTACAATGTATGTGCTCTGAAGTATCACATTTAACATCAGAAAAAGAAATTCTGGACTGGAAAATTTGCAACTATCAAGCAGCTCGCTCAGATGTGGCCTAAAATTTGCTTCATACAGTCTCAGAAAATCCTGCCGTTTTAATCCAGCTCCCTTTCTCTGCAATTACTTTTAAGCGTGGTTAGTGCAAAGATTTTCTATTCCAATCACTTAAACCACCATCATTAATGGAGAAAGCTCAGCCAGGATTCTTTTTTCATTATGCTTTCCTTTAAAAAAAGGATAAATAGCTTTTTCTTAGTGAGTCAGAGCGTGTCAGTTACAAATTCATGGTATCTTTCCAGGTTGAAAGGCTGCTTCTTCCCGACAGGTGTCAGGTTCACTGGTGATGCAAATTAAAATTAAAGGACAATAAATGAATGGCAGAGGAAATCTTGAAGATCTCGGCCTGAGACACTCAGCTGTGGACTTTTAATGCCTATAAAATATGAATTGCAAGTAGGCAGATTATGGAAGGATTCAGAGAACAAGAAGATCCAGCTGACAGGCTCATAGAAGACAGACCAAAGCGTTTTAGATGCCACCTGGACGTATAAATAGCTTCCGTACAAGAGCGGCACTTGTGGTACTTGGATGGGTTAGTGCAAGAAATAAAATTTCGGTCTTTATCACTCAGTTGTTGCTTCTTATACTTTACAGCTAAATTATTTTAGAAATGCGTACCTCTGAATGCTACTGTTTGAAAATACAGCTTTTGTCATAAAAAACAGGGATGTGTATTTAGGACTGAAATCAGAGTAAACTGTGCTAATTACCAGGGCAATCTCGCATTTTGAGGATGTTTCCTTTGCCCAAACAATTTTTAGCATCATTCTGTGTATTTGACACTGCATTGTCACTTTCTTGAGCTGGGTGGTTTCCTCTCCCGTGCTGAGATGAGTCAGTGCCCCAGGGTCCCAGCTCCCCCTGGCCCGCGTGCGGGTTCTCTGCTGATTACGTCTCGGAGGAGAGTGCTCCCGCGGGAGTGGTCTTTTTCTGCAGAGGCAATGTTTCCTTCGTGTGAAATGGTTCCCTCATGAGAGATGTCTGATGGGTTATTGCTTCTGGAGCACAATAAATATAACGGTTGAATCAGGCTGTGCATAGATGCGGGTTATAAATGTGACAGCAAGTGACTCTCCGTGATAACTGTAGGACAAGACAGAAGAAGGTGCTCGTTACTGGTGGTTATTGTCCATGGCAAATTGCTGAGCCCTTATTTATATTTTCCAAGATGTTTTTCCAAGGCATGCTGGAGGCAGAAGCCATTCCCTGCCTGTGTGCATACGTGTGCACCTGGAAGGTGAGCACAGATTTGTCGGGCTCCCAGGTTTCTGCACAGGGCATGGGAAGGGGTTCTGCACGGTCATGCGTGATGCCTGGGGCTGTTGGGATGCAGGTGGCAGCCCAGAGGTGCTGGGCTCGTAGGTCGTGCACAGCTCACTCGATCAAAGCACGTGTTTCCTCAGGACTTCCAGGGGTCTGGTCTTCTGCGTGAAGTCAGAGACTTTCAGATATTCACGTAGTCCAATGGTAGGTTTGGTTTTGTTTGTCCAAGGCAGATTTTTCCAAGTCCAAAAGGGAATCTCTCTGTGGAAGTCTGTATTTATGATGATTTTAAGACATGGCCAAATATCCCATCTTCAACAATTTCTTTTATGATATGTTGGTAACAGGAGCTGATGCTGTACAAACAGATACAAAAGATTATCAGCCAGGAGTGTTGATAGTGTTATTTGTGTAATGTCCATAACTGCTGGGCTTTTGGTTCCGTTTCCAACGGTAACACACCCTGTTAGATCTCTGACTCTTATCTAAATGCTGACGACTACAGAACCTTGAAAATGACATTTATCTTACTGCATTTCCTTCTACATCATCGCAGAAAAAACAAGTGCAAGTCAATCGAGCGACATGGTCAGCAGACTGTGTCATTTTTCATGAGGAGGGGAGAGTTCATGATCCAGTCTCACCAGACCTTGTGTCACAAATAACTTAAGAAAACCTTCTTAAACCCAGATAATATTTCTGCTATGACCATATCCTCTCACAAATAGTGTTTGCTTGCACTGCCTCCACGCCGTCTCGCTTGGATCTGCCCGTATTGTGCCGTGCAGTTTCTCCAGGGTTTTTGTGGCACTGCCTTGTTTTGGGTTACAGCCGTCGGCGTCCAGCACAGGGAAGCGAAGGCGGATTTGGGCAGTGTCAACTGCCACTGGCACAGCTTTCCTCCAGCCCTGCAATGAAAGGGAGCTTCTCTGCTCTGTGTTTCTTCCCTCTGGAAACAAAGCTCCAGAGAAGTACGTTCTCCATTTCTGATTGCCCATGGTCCAAGCGTAGGGGCTTTTCTGAGCCGGATGGCATGAGCTGCCTGAATTAATGCAGAGAGGCCTGAACAACGTCAGTGTCCTGGTTTGTAGGTTGTGAGATGTTGCCTGGAACTGCTTTTAATGGTTTAATTGACAGTCTGCTCCAGCGCCGGTAGCATACATATGTTCACAGTGGGGTTACAGCGGTCCTCCTCATCTCACCCGTGATTCTGCTCGACGCTGAGCCGCAAGCTCAGGATCTCCACCCCGGATAACGCTGGGAGGACAGACAGATGCCACTCCAGTAAACTTTCACCATCCCCTGCGAGGTGTCTCTGCTCCTTTGTGAGCTTTTTGGGTGTGTTTACACCTCTGCAGGCTCACAGTCCTTCTTCTGCGTAAACACATCCAAGTATTTCCCATCCCTTGCCTGCTGTTCCAGACGGATTACTTGCATTGCGCCAATAAAGTCATTAGCTAAGGGTCTGTGTGCTGCAAGAAAGCATGGAAACGGTGTGGGGAGCAAAAGATGTGCATTTAATAATTTGCTACAGATCACTCCTGATATTTGGGCTTAATTGTTCTCTGACTCTTTAATGCAGAGATGCTTTGAATAGATGGCTCTGTACCTCTTACGAAGATGGCTTTATATCTTTTACAAAAATGACTGCCCAAAACCCATTCACAGGGGTAGTTGTTACGGAGTCTTTACATTGATTCATCCCTTTTTCTTTTATGAGGCACTGGCTATTTTATGGTCCCATTCACCCTCTTTTTTAATGTGAATTTTTAATTATTACCTCAGTGTCACTGGGAAAAGCTGTAATTGTCTGAGTATTGGATATAAAGATTTACTTTTGTTGGAATCCTGTGGTACTTTACTGCTATAAAATGCAGTATTGTAGAATAGCACAGGAAAATTGAGGTTGGGTAATTTTTTAGAATCAATAAATGCATCCATGACTGCAGCTGCAGGTATGTTTGGAGGCTCACAATACCACATCCATCATCTATACCGAAACCCGTCAGATACACAGAGCATTGTTATCTCCGCTCGCATTGTGGGGACAGGACTGCTCTTGCTTACAGAAAATAAATTTATTGACATTTCTGTCTATTGATGAAAGCACAGCCCTTGTCTGCGCATGCGTTTTCCTGTATTTTAACAAGAAAACACCGTGGACAGTAAGCTGACACAGTGGAGATCGGTTTAAGTGGCAGCCCGCGCCCCTACAAATCCGCAGGTGCGTAGTTAGCGTGCTGGCAGGTTCTCGTTTGGCTCCCACCGAGGGCTGCGAGCGATAAGCGCTGCGAGGCACGGCCCCTTCGGCGAGGGGCTCGGAGGCCTGGCCGCGCCGTTCCCCTGCTCTCGCCATGTTACGGTGCAGCCCCGCGGGACGGTCACGCCGAGTGCGGGATCAGTGCACGCAGCTCTGTTCTCCAAAAGTAACCGATTTTCAAGACGCCAGTTTTTACACAGCGTTACCTGGGAGTGCTCGGTTTAGTTTTCCCTCATATATTTTTAATGATGTAACTCCTGAATTGCTTCTGGTCAATAACCCCTTTTCATTGTTGGTTTTCTTTTATACGTAATACAATGAATTAATTACAATGGGGAAAAAAAATATCTTTCAAAATATGGTTTTTGTGTGTGCTGCTCAAACGTATACCCGTTTAGTGAGCCAAAATAAAGTAAAATCTAATAGAAAATAAAACCAAATCTTGAGCAGGGAGTACTTTGTTGCCTTGGAAGTTCAACATAAATATGTACACAGCTAATCCCAGATGTTAAGAAATAAAGAAAAGTAAAAATTACTAATATTTACCATAGCCCTTGTCCCGCTTTAACAAAATGATTCTGGCTGGACCGTGTTTTGTGGTGGTGGTGTGTAGTAAAGAAGCGTGGTGGTGGTGAGGAGTGCTGCTGTGTGTGCTCTCTTCCCAGTCTTCTGCTTGAGGACATCTGCCTAAGGTTCCTGTCACATCCAGACTGCTTGTAAGAATTTGAACTCACGGTGCGAAACGTGTATTTGATGCCTATGGGGCAAGGAGCTGTTGGGTTCAGAAAGGTTTCCAAAAGACATCTTAGGTCTGCCTGTTCTTCACACCTCCTGGTACAAAGCCAAATTATGTTCTCATGCTTATATGTTAATCACACGCTATTTAGTGCGCTGGAGATATGGGGTGTGAGAGGTCAGGGTATGGTGTAAGGCTCGTTGGTTCAGCTGTGACTCCGCAGTCGCTGAATCCCGCTGAACGGGGCGCTTGCACGGCTCCTGCCCAGGCTCCACCAATGCAGATGGTTGGTCTCCACAGCTTTCTCTTTGGGTCCTTTTCTGGGCACTGCGTTTGTGTTAAACTTTGAGAAGATGAGAGCCTAATGTTCATTCCCTTTCTGCGCTGGACAGACCCTTCAAAATGACACCGAAATTCTTCCTGAAGCGACGCCTTCATATTTTATTACATATGCAAATCATGTAATTACTTGGTAGTATGCAATTGCATGCACATTTTTGCATGGGTAATTCTGAATATTGTGCCTCAGGTGTTAAATGTTAATCTTTTTCCACACATGCCACTCTAATTATTTATTTTAATACATTTTTTTCACATACAAATCTATGCATGCCTTGACACAAGCAAAAAATTGCATCCCTTGAACATTCAACGCTGTATTAGAAGAGAATTGCAATTTCCCATGGGACGGAAGAATAGTTATTTTAATTTTTATTCTTGATCCACAGTTTATTTTATAATAAGAATAAGATCTTCGTAGAATATTTGCAATAAAAAAGCTTCGAGATTGATTAAATGCCTTAGGTTCCTCCTGGCCATTAATCAAACTTGGCAGTCATTTATTGCTTTGAACAGTGCAAGGCGGTGGAGATAATCCTTTAAATATAATAAGTCCCTTCAATATAATGAAGTATAAATACTAGCATGGTGATAGAGAAGTTGTGACTTTTAGTAATGACATGGTAATTACATACTGCTAGTAACCGATGCTGCTAGGTTTTACATTTCTGACAAGCGTAAATTGTTTAGCATTTATATGTAAACAATTTTTACTCAGAAAAGATCTACCTTTTTACTTTTGGTGAGTAAAAAAAAAAATAAAGAAATAAATGGTTGGTTAAAAGAAAAGAGGAAAAACCAAATCTGCTGTTACGGGCCCCCCCCCCCGGAGAGCAGGCAGCAGGGGTGTTCAGATCACCGCGCGAGGTGGGCACGGCCCGCTGACCCGGCAGGCAGGGGGGGTTTGGGGACGTGGTGGTCCCCGTCCGCGGCTCTGCACCCCTTGCCGCAGGCAGGAGCAGGGCTGCGGCCAGGCACACGTTGTCTGGGGCGCTCGGATAGGGTCGCTCGCTTTAGGCGCGGCGTAATCCTTGCTGTAACATTTAGATAATCTGGGCAGTGGGGGGGATTAACTCGCCATTAACCACCTCTGTCTTTGCGTCAAACGGGATTCCGCAGCAAGCCCTGCTCTCACCGTGAGATCCCTACAGCGCACGAAGAGGGCCGTATCTCTCGGCTTTATTTCTCATGGAGTTGTGGATTTATTTTGCCATCCCGCTGCGTGCCGAGCTGTAACGTGCGCGTACCTTGGCCGGTGTGCTTTCCCGCGCCCGGGGTGCAGCCAGGAGCACCGTCTGCCTCCCCGGGAGAGACACCTATCGCCACCTCTCCAAAATACGCACCTCACCCCGCCCTGCATGCCGTTTGTGGTGCTATGTATGGCGGCTCCATTTTTTTCATATTATATTTATTTTTGTCTTAACTTTTAAGGACCGTAACATTCTTGATTATTTATGGTGGCAGACTGACTACCAGCACGGAACATTTGAGATAGAATCACAGAATGGTTTGGATTGGAAGGGACCTTCAAAGGTCGTCTAGTCCAACCCCCCTGCAAGGAGCAGGGACATCCCCGACTAGATGTGCAGCTGTTTCAGTGCAGATACATTCAAACAGAGACAATTTTCCACATTTAACAGAAAAATGTCTTTAAATATTTATAACATTACCAGTGAATTTCAAGTATAAGCAGTAATAATTAGGCTGGAAAAAAATCACAGCCCCGTGGCATGGGTAAACTCAACCTGTATCAAGCTAAACTTGAAAAACAAGATCTGTCAAAGTGATATTTGATTCCTTTGCACTTACATATTGACAATTGGTGAAATACTGGACAAATTTTGCACGTTGCAGTTTAGTTTCATGTCTGGCAATCCGGGCTCCTCCCTTCTTGCTTCTTGCATAAGCTGAGTGATTTAATTTAGGACAAATGGCACCTTCAATAGGAACATTAACAAGCTCGCTGTTTTCAGAAGACGTGTTCAAGCTTCGGTTATTGTGTGTCGTTATGGCACCGCTGCGAGACTGCAGACAGCCCAGCCCTCCTACAAGGACCCATTGACTTTTGAAGGCGATACATCTTCTTCCTCCTTCCCCGCAGCCGGAGATGGGTTCCCTGCCCAAGGGGACAGCTGAGCCCTTCTCCCTCTGAAGGGGTGTGGGGTGTGGATTTGTGGTCAGTTCAGTGGGAGGAACGATGGATGGGGTGGTGCCAACCAAGGAGTTTTCTAGCAGCAGTGTCTTCACAGCTGCGTGCCCATGGCTGCCTTCTGTAAGGCTTAACACGGGAATAACCTATCTTTCATATGTGATAAGGTGTTTTTTGTTTTGGTTTGGGTTTTTTTTTGTTGTTGTTTGGGTTTTTTTGTTTGTTTTGTTTTTTTTTACATAATTCATTTTTTACTTGCTATTTCATTGTCACATTGTTCCCTTCAAAACTTAGTGGTGGCCACTGGCTGGAAGCATGTGTGTTATTTTGAAACTTTGAGATAGAAGACGTGTTGGTACCAGGCCCAGAAAATACATAGGAAATCTTAGAAGTTATTTGTCTGAGAAATTAGTCATCATACGGAATGAACAACATTTACAGAATCTTCAGAGTTTTATTTCACAACTTTGGTGTAAATCCTTACTTTTGCATAAATTTATTATTTACCTTTGTCACTGGAGACCTCATCTGACATTATTTATCATCGACATTGTGTATGATTACATTTCAGCTTCAAATTATTGCTGGCAGATATGACTGTTTCTTGGCACCTCTCTTTATTACGCTTTGTACTCAGCAATTCGTTTCTCCTGATCAAGCCAGGGTGTCAGACAGGCAGGTTCCATGATTTATTACTATGCTTCAGTACTCTTTGTCTTGTGTATCCAGCTGTTCTCCAGCTGTTATTTTAGCGTGTGTCTTACTTTTAGAAGGTTTTAAGCGTACTGGAAAAGCTCTGATGGAATTCAGCTCCGTAATCCAGTATGATTATATCATGGACTCTAATCACTACTGGTAGGCATTTTGCTCTTAGTTTTTGCTTTGAAAATGTATATAGAACCTTTAGCAAATGACAAATATTTCTTGCTCTGCTTAGTTGAAACACCAAAGAAAACTCTAATTTTAGTTCAAGTAGTCTGGAGGTCAAAACAAACAGTAGTTAACTGTTCAGAAAAGAGCGAACAATAGCATCGTGTCTGTCACGGGGGAAATTGCATTCACAGAGCACCAGTGCCTGTAGAGGCTTAACAGCGATTGTTTAAAGACATGTTAATTGTTACAGGTATTAGCAGACGCATTTATTTAAGTACATGTACTTAATTTGGGATATAATTTTTAAATTTAACTGTATTTTTACTTGGTCACCCTAATTCCACGTGTGATACATCCAAGGAAATTCTTCCTTGAGAGGAAGGGCATTTTCCCCTCTCAGAGTGTTTAATAACTCTGATTACATTAATATAGATACAGATGAATGCTCCTAGTTTGTGTCTTCAGAGAAGACATTCCATCCAGCTGATTGCAGATGTCAGTTTTTCTGCCATATTTGATCAAACAGCTAATTTTGTTTTATCCAGGGGGTTTCTGTTAGCTTGTGCCCATGACGCTGCTCGGTGGTGTGGGGATTTTTTCAGGACAGTGGGCTGCCTCTATGCAATAAAAGAAGAAAACCTGTTTTACGATGAGAATGCTTGAGCACTGAAACAAGTTGCCCGGGTTGCAGCAACTCCACCCGTGGAGATACCCAAACCCCACCGGACACGACCCTGAGCACCCTGCTCCAGCTGCCCCAGCTTCCAGCCGGGGTTGGACTCCAGGGGTCTGTTCCAACCTCAGCTCTTCCGTGATAAAAGATGATAACAGTTTCTTACTAAGAGGTTTTGTAGGGTTTTTTTTTAGTAGAAGTACATTTTTCAATAATAGGTTTAAAACCACATTTAAAGCTTTGCAAACAACAGAAATGTTCCTCATCCACACTGTAAAACATTAACACTTAGAAAGATATTTTATAATCATTTGGAAAAATTTGTAAGTCAAATGATTTCTAATTGTCAGACTTAATATTTCATTTCTCTGCCAACGATGTCGCCTACATTTCAGTCCCTGACACTCACGGCAGCTTTCTGTGGTTTTGGTAGATGTGTATGATGCTACACGATGGACCACAGCTTGCTTCTCTCTCCCTGGGGGAATTCCAGCTCCGTCATGCATCAGCCCTGGGGTTTGCCGTGGCTGTACTGGAGCCACGAGAGCATCCCTGCTCTGGGTGGAGGAGCACTTGCCTGCCAACAACTTTTGTACTGAAAATTTACTTTTTCAGCAGTGCAGCACAGCTGTTTGCTGACCCTTGGGTCGAAGAGCACAGCTGCAATAGTCTGGAAGGGTGAGTGAGAGCACTGGAGCTCGTTACTGGTATCTTGAGGGGGTTTGACACCACAAAAAACCTGGTGTTGGCTTAGACATGATTTGTTGTGTTAATTCTTGGTAAGTTGTCCTTGGCACTATTTACAGAATAAACGCATGTGTACCAAACCTTCATCCTGGCTCCTGAGGACAGAACTGTTTAATGACTTTGGTATTAGCGTAGTAAATGGTGATCATGTCCCTTTTGGCATGTCACACAGAATGCTTCGTATTTAACAAAGATATTTTCTACAGACCATCGTGTCAAGTTCCCATCGTTTTTCTAAAGTATTTTCTTTAGAGCAGTTACTGCTGCAAGGTTTTCTCTCTACAGCCAGCACCCAGCCAAGTACTTATAAATGTCATCTGCGTGGAAAAAAATTCCCCCCCTGTGCGATGGTGGGGCTGGCGTGGAGGTTGAGCACGGTGAGCTCTGCCGATGCCGTGGCCGGGATCAGCGACTTCCCAGTGGGCCAGCCAGCAAAGCCGGGCACTGCCGCGCTGGGTTTGGGGGAGACACGGGGGTTCACCAAGTTGTGTCTGCTGGCGCGGTCCTGAGGGCCTGAGCCACAGAGTCTGTGCTCAGAAGAGTCGGAGCTCCCTCTGCTTGCAGGCAATTTTTCCGTTGCGTTAACGACATTTACGTTCATATGTAAAGGCATGCCGCGTGATGTTTAGATCTGTAGCTGTCCTAAAGATAACTCTAATTTAGAGTAAAAATAGTGAGAGACAAGGATGCACGGGATCTTTGGAACAGTATGTAAGTATGAAGGTTTCCAACACATACTAAGGTTTCCAGTAAATTTAAAAAAAAAAAAAACAGCGGAAGGTATGAATCTTTATCTGCTTTGCAAATTAAGATTAATTTCTAGTTTGTAAAAAAACTACTGTATTACTCTGATCAATTTAAATTAGTGGGTGGGAAACATTCTAGTCTAATGTTAATTAATGACTTTGCTGATACGATGCTTATCATCAGCTCAGGATACTCCAAAGTCCCCTAAGTTAGGGTTTTTTGCTTTATCTCAAAATATAAGAGAAAAATATCGTGTGGAAACAATCTTGTAGTACCAGATTGGAACTGACTCGTGTATTAAGCTCATAAGAGGAGTCTTTCTTGTGCTTTAATTATACAAAGACAGTATGTCTGCAGCGCTGTCACATTGCGTTCAGTGAAACGACTTGTCTGGATTGCTGTTCCAGTAAATCAGAAGTAATTGAGCAGGGATTATCCATGGCAGTGGAAACAGCCATTCCCTTTGCTAAGCCAGCTCTACAAAGGCTTTTTTTGTGAATAAGCATCAAGTTTTTTAAAGGAACAGAGGCTGAAATCTGCAGCCTCTCTGCCCCGGGCTCAAGCTGCGCAGTGTTGCAGTGCGTGCGAGGCCCTTTGGTCACAACCAGGGTCCCAAGGGGTCGTTAGCGGGAGATGAGGGTTTCTGTGCACTCACCAGCTCCGGGGTTTCCCGTTTGCCAACGCGACGAGGGCGTTGTATTATAAACGAGAACAGCTTGCCGAGAGCTGCGGTTTCTTCTTCTCTGGGAACAGACGAAGTCAACGCGTTCTGATAAATTCACAATGATGTCTAAGAGCGGGGCGATTTCACACGCAACGCCGCTTCCATGCGGAGAGGAATTCTTCTTGAGTTACTACTTTCTTACTACGACAGAGAGATTTCCAAATGTGTTCTTGTGAGATTGTTTGCAGCAACTTGTCGACATTCGAATTTTGAAACTTTTCTGGGGGCGTGTGACAGCTTCAGCAAGTTACTAAAAAAGTCCACCTGTGTTTACAATAACCAGCCAGTGCCTCTATTTTGAAACAGATTAAATAAAATCCGTATAATCAACTTCCCCACGCTAGGACTGTTTGGGGGTGGCAGCATCTCCAAAGATACAGGTCTGCAGAAAGCTAATCACTCAGTGGGAGAAAAACACATCCCTTGTTATTACACACAAAAGCAAAAAAACCCCACCAAACAAACCAAAGCAAAACAGAAACAACAAAAAACCCAAACAAACAAAGAAGTATTCCAGGTGTGTTTTCAGGCCTGGAGGGGGATGCAGCACACTTCTCTCTGCCATGGACGCCGCGTTCCTGGGGCTTCTCTCTGAGAGGGTAACGGGGACCGGCAACGGGCCGGGCCATGGGAAATCAGGATCCTCTGGATCCTATTCCATAGCATTGAGGTGTTCTGGAGAGTCTGTCGAACAGCACGTGGCACATCATTTACCGGGTACCGTGGGGAATTGGCAAGCAAAATTGCATCTGAATGTAGGTAAACTGTCGTCTCTGGGGTAAATCTGCTGGGCTCCTGTCGGTTTGCTAGGCTGAGGACTTCACGTTCCGTGCGTAAGGAAATAACCTGCCGTGAATGAGAGAAACACTACCTGCACACGGGAATTCAAAGGAAATTCATATTTTCAGGCTTAGGAAATAAATACCGTTGAGTTAAATGTGTCCTTTATTTTCAAAATACATAGGAAGAATGTAAAATCCTGGTGTGTGTTATGTAAAAGGTTTCTGTGATCTCAATAGGTATTTTTCGTAAAAGCTGACAAGAGCAGCCAACACGCTGGCAGCGAACCGAAGGGAAATGCCATGCAGCGTCAGCCGGCAGTGCTTCCCTTCCCCATTGGAATTCCGGTCAGGGCTCTGCCAAGCAACGGGAGTGGGGCACGGATCAGCGCTGCCGAGCACGCGGGGCGGGAGAGCCGCTCCCTGGGCAGAAAACGAGAGGGACTGCCCGCCACACATCCCAAAACGTGGAGTGCCAATTTATATTTATAATGGTTATTAATTGCTCAGTTTATAACCCAATTTACAAAACCTCAGTGGAATGGTCAGCTTAATTAATCAGGTTATAACTGCTTGGCACTGAGGAAGATTAAAAAGGGAGAGACATTGAGGAAAAGATGAGAAAATGGACAGAAAGAAGTGTCTTTCAAATGTTGCGGCCTCTAAGCGTTTGAATATTCAGGTTAACAGTGTTGTGCAGCCATGGTGAGCATGCTGGTGGAAACAAGCGATGAGGTTTGGCATTGGCTTTTCGCCATCACACTGGAAATTATGTACACCATAGTGAAAAATATAAGTCTCTTGGAAATGTTGTTAAATTTCCAGCCACTCTGTTCTATGTGTTGTGTAGATGACTATCCTTTGCTGTGCCGGATCGCATGAGGGCTTTACAAAGGCTTGCTCACGGGGCGTACTTCAGGGCAAAGCACCCCTCCATCGAGAACTTCATCATGTTTAACCACTGAGGCCTTAAGCAGGAAAATCATGCAGTAAAATGTGACCACCTGTAGCCTTTTTTGTAGATATAGTGGCTTGTGACCTCGAGCAGCCTTTCTCCTTGTCACAAAGGTTGCTGTATGTTAAGGAGGGCTCCAAGGTTTGCGTATGGCGGGTCCGCGGGAGGATGGTAGGCGCGTCATGCATGGTTCTGACCTCCCAACGAGTGGCCTCGAGGCACCGTGCTCCATCTGTGCTTCCTCAGCAGACTAATAGAGATCTCGCCAATAATCATGACGAATATCTGACCCGGATGGTTCTGCTGCTGTTTCCTTGCGCTTCTCCTGAGCGCCTGGGTTTCTGTGCTCCGGGTGAACTGTCCGTAGGCTGCAGAATCGGCAGTCGCTGCCGAAGGAGCGTGCAGCAGGTATGGGCAGAGCTGGGGCTGCCAGGCAAATATACCCAGTGGTCTGATGGGAAATAAGGTAAAATAACCTTCCAAGGTAGAGCTGGTTTTAGGATACAAAGTCAAAATTGTTGATTTAACGTCAGTACACAGAGGAGCAGGTGCTAAGAGAATTGCGTTGCTGACAATTTCAAAGAGTTTCTGGCCCCTGGCTTTAAAGACCTTTCTGATCAGATCCATGTTTGTTGGTTTGCTCGGTCCATCTGTAAAGCTGCTCCTCTGCTCACCTCCTGCCAGGGTGCCGGAAGCCTTGGTGCTGCTCATCTGTGGAAAAACAGCCAGTATTCCTCTGCTGGGAAAGAATGAGAGAAAATGTAATCTACGCAGCCTTTGGGCTCAGAAAATATTTAATTCTGGAAACGACGTAGTGCCACACTAGGGCATTCACATTTCCAGTATTTGTTGAAGAACTTGTTGAGAATTTGTTTCCTGTTGTGAAGTGAGGAGTATGTAACCTGAGACAGCGCTGCCCTAGGCTTTTAGTGTTGAATTTGCAGCAAAAAATCAAAACAGAGAAGAAAACAACCAGAAAGAACTTCCATTTAGCTGATGTAGGACTTTATTAATTTTCATTCTTTTAGCAGAAGTGTGCAGAAGTATAATATTACACTTAGAGTGAAAAAATTATTACATTTTCCTAAATATCCTGTGTGTTTAAGGCCACACTTGCCAGCGTCCACTCAACCTGATGAATAAATACAGTTCGAACTGCAGCTGAAGCCAAAGCTGTCGTGCCCAAAGGAGATGTCCTGTCCCTGGGCTCTGTCCCCCGGCTCGTCCCTGCACAAGCCAGCCCGTGGTGCTTCGGGGTCCCTGCTGCTGACAGGGCTTCGCCGGCACTGGCCATGGTGGGGCACGGGCTTCCCGCTGGGTAACGGGTGCCTCTGGCACTGGGCTACAGCCCCCGCTTCTGCAGACCTCCTCGGTAACTCACCCCTTCGTTTTCCTCACTCCTTAAGCACAGTTTTCCAAGCATATAGGAGAGTTGCAAGGAGAAATACACATTGCTTGATATTTCTTAGATAAAAAGAGTTTTGGAAGTCATTTTTACATTTTACAATTCTTTTTCAGCAAATTACCGAAATAACTTTTTCTACTTTCAATTCTCAAATATCTCTGCATGCGTTATATAGGACTCAACCATATTTATTTTAAATCCATAGCCTTTGTGTTTATCACCCTTTCGTAGTTTAGCCTCGTTTTCCAAAGGTAAAAGCAGTAAACACGGTATGCTCTGCTCAGCATACGTCTGATTTACGGGTGGTTTGCGTCCTCTGTGACTTCAGCCTGGTAAATCCGTCCAGGTCGCTGCCAGGGTTTTGGTTTCCTATCACGCTGCGCAAGTTTGGATGTATGGAAGTGGATACCATTTCTGATCTCCGTGCTTTAGGAGTAATTTGTGAGGTGCAAAAAGATGAAATTGTGCTGGGACCAGAAGTTCAGGAGCTCCTGAGAAGAAACTTGCATGAAGTGACGTGAGCTGAGTTTTCTCCCATGTCGTACATATTTTGGAGGAAATGGGATTGTCAGAAAAGTTTTATTGTATCTTTTCCTTCCACAGAGGTCAAAGCCTTGCTTGTATAAAAGCAGGATATTCTGGATCTAAGCAGTATGCCCCGACAGCGCGTGGTGCCTACAGACTTTGGTTATGGCACAGTTTGTTGCTCTGGATCTACAAACAGTCTCCCTGCACACATGCAGCAATGGTAAAACAATCGGTTTTCAATATAAATATATCTTGAGAACCCCGTTTGAAGATAAATCTGCTGTAAGGAAGCAGAGGAGGGCCATGCCCTGAGGCTCCGCGGGCCTCTTGCCCGATGCGCTGGGCGATGGCGCGACGCACGCGTCCCTGCGAGCCAGAGCCTCCCGTGTGCTTTGCGCGGCGGGGAGCACTGGGCACCCGTCCGGGCGCTGGGGGCAGGAGGGCTTTCCCTGACCCGTCAAAAAGTGTCTGCTTTCTGTCTGATCCGCGCTGCTAAAAATACCGGAGGGTGAGGATTTTCTAACTATTTTTTAATTTCATGACAAAAAGCACAGTTAAGAGCGGATGTCCGAGCCCCCGTGTTTGTTAAATTTCTTGGGATCCGATTTCACCAGATTCCTTTATTTTCTTTGCGATAAAGGAGGAAAGTCCTGTGTCTGGGAGTGCTCATTTTTAAACACAGGGGAGCAGTTTTGGGGAGAACTGTTTGGGTGGGCGGCATCTTCTAGGACCACACACACGAGCTGCTGCCCCCGATTCACCTCGCCCTTACTGAAGGGGTCAGCCCACCTTGTACCTGGCATTGTTTTTCCTTCTGTTATCGGGTGTAATTTTAACAAAATATAATTTTATGTGAGTGGTGCCAATGACCACTGGCGTTTGCTGCAAAGCAAAGAAAGGTTTCTTGCGAAAATCTAAAAAATGTTATCAACGCACCATATCCCACAGCTGTGCGAGGAGAAAAATCTCATTTTTATGGTAGTTTAATTGTTGGCAAACTGGTTGTTTGTGAAAAGGTAATTCAGCATCAGGAATGACTAATGCGAGCGAATTGCCGTGCAGAGCACAGAGCAGTTATTTGCCATGGTTACCCCGGGAGATGAAGAACGGTACAATTATCCTGAGAGGTACTGCGGATCCTGTTTACTTTTTATTCTTGCCGTCTCTCAAATGTCCTTTCCCCCTATCTTTGTACAAATAAACAAAAAAACAATTAGATGTGTTTATCCCATTTTGGAGCATAGCGTTTGCAATTAAAAGCTTTCTGCTGACCTGGGGCTCGGCCAGGGAGGGGTGGAAGGCGATGGCTGTGGCCGGCGTGGTGTCACACGGGAAAGCCACCTTCTCATCGTCGTGAGGTCTGCGTGAAAGCTCTTCTGGTTTGATCCCTGTGTTCTACCGAACGGAGGAGGACACAGGTTCTGATCTGCTGTCGCAATCTTTATTCCCTTACCGGTTTGCATGTGTCGGTTCCCACAGAACACAGTGTATTTCGGTGGTGGAGGAACCTGTGGGGTGTTTGGCTGAAAGCATGCTTTGAAAAATAACAGCTACTTGGGAGGAAATGCATCTTAACACAGTAATGCAAAAAAAAGGAGGTGAGAGGCATGTCGGAGTGCAATAATCCCAGAAAAGTTTCCCTGTGAGACCTATGTACTTTTTGCTGTTGAGTTTACAGCCTACACTTTGTGCAAAGGCTCCGTTGACTTCAGCCTTCTTTGTCTTGCACCCTCATTTAGTAGACATAGGTTTGAGCAATCTCACTAAACATACAGAAATAAACGGATGCTTTCTTCCCTGAAAAAAAAAAAAAAGTCACTGCATAGTAGAAGGTTAGTGGCAGAATTTCAAAGGAGGTGCTCTCCTTGGTGGCCCTTCTCATTTGTCCTGAACATCTTCTAGTCAGCAGAACAGAGAAAAGGAAGATGAATTTGTCAAGCAAATAAAAATTATTGGGTCCTGTCTCCTCAGTCATCGGGAAGTCGATGGTTATTGCTGTAATTAAGTGCCAGTTATTATCCCTGGGTTTTTGGTAAGTGCCTAAGCCATTCCTGTTACAAAACGCTTTGAGACAGAATTAAGTGAAATAATAGAACGAGTTGTGACTTTTGCTTCACTTTCATCTTGTAGAAGTTTTGGTTTAATATTTAACAATATTTTAATATTTAATGTAACTAGAGCTTTTATATAAGCTTGTTATTCCAGACCCTCTGGTGTGATGCCCAGCTAATGGGATTATTAAGATGTCTGATAGGTGGTTGTCTGGCTAGTTAGTGATGTACCTGTCTGTGAACGCAGCCGCTCACGCACAACCAGGTGCCTGCTCTTGCTCACAAAGTTCCTTTGCCAGCCACCCTTTAAAAAGTTTGGGCTTTTGGCAGAGTTGTTCAGCCGGTCATTGTCAATAAAGACGCGGGGTGTTTTCTCACTCATCAAAGGCCAGTTGCCCTGTAAAAACTGTAGACACATGGTGATAAAATCTGCCTGCAAAATGATGAGGACTTGTTCTTCCAAATATTTTCTGAGCTATATTTCTTCCCGTGCAAAACTCAGACCTGCAAGATGGGAATTTGTGCTCCTACCGCCTGCTGTTGTCCATCCTAGTGCCACGGTCGTTGTAAGTCTGCACAGACACAGTGAGAGAAAAAAAAAATCTGAAATCAAAACAAATAATGAAACTCCACCCAAATTTTGTGAAGGATCTATACGTTCCACAAATATCTGACATTTTCATTTCATTGCAATGTTTAAGTCAGCGCGGTGCAGGACGCAAAGAGGGAACTTGGTTTTTCTTCCTCACACACCCCAGGCTGTTTCTGTCCTCCTGCCCCAGCAGATCTTCAAGCGATTCTGTCCCGGCTGCCCCGCTGACTCCCCTTTCCCTTTTCCTGTTTTGTTTTCGGAAGCTGCAGGGAGGAGTGAGTGATCATTTCTTATGAGACACACTTTCTAAAAATTTCAGTTTCAGGATATAGAGATCATTTTTGGTCCTATTTTTTTTGTGTGTTTGTTGGAAACAAAAGATAAAGAAGAGCCAGTGGGAAATATATTAAATAAGCGTATATGGGGAGGCTTCCCGAGCACCCATCGTGGTGGGACACGTCCCATCAGTAGAGCCGTCTAAGGAATTGCGTAGGGAAATTTTCACAGTGGTTGTACGTGCATCGCTGCTCGCTGAAATGGAATATGAGTGGCTGAGCACATTTCTGCTTTTTACTGTGACAGAGCACAACATTTGAAAAAAATGCCATATAAAAGTCTTCAGACATATTGTAGCAGAGAAGATGCGTTTTTCTCCTCTGCCAAACCATCTTTGGTGTTTCATAACCTTCCAAATAAGCATTCCTTTTTCAGTGGATTTATAGTGAGTTGAATTCATTCTTTCAAGCGGTGTTGGTCCTTACGCTGCCTCCAGTCCAGTATTAGCAAACTCATGAGCTGTTTAAATAGAATTTACTATGAGAAACTCCAGCACCGCTCTCCATCTGACATTTTTAGACTTACCTCATATTTGAAATAGTTCAAGTGTATATTTTATTCCCCAGGTATGGAAAACAGGGAAATCTACAAACAGCTGTTATTTAAAATACAATTGAAATCAAAGCTAAAAAAAAAAAAAAAAAAAAAAAAAAAAAGATAATATTTACTGTTCATTATTTGTAAAAGTTTTAGCATAGTAGCAAAAGAAATCTTTTTAGATAGTTTGCTTTTGTTTTCTGACTTAATAGAATCCTAGAATATTGATTTCTTGGAGTAATATCTATATGGACATACAAATATATACATAGGATAGTATATATAAACAGATACTATATATGAATTTTAATAACATATAGCTTTTAAAAAAGAAATAATCAGAGCCTGTTTAAGCAAAAAGGAGTGCTTTCCAACACACCTGCGTACAGGGTGTCTTTGGGAAGAGCCCAGCTCGTGTGTTCCCCTGAGCTGAGCTGATCCAGCCCAGATGCTGGATCGGAGCTCAGCACGGGCTGATTCCTGTCCGTCCAGCAGTGACCAGCTTGCTGCTAATCCCAAAGCTGGCACGCTCTCCGAGCGGGACGCGCACCCTGCGGCGTGTTGTGCCCCGCACGGCAGACAGGCTCGCCGCGTTAGATAAATACATGTCTATCCAGGCAGTTGTGAGAAGGTGGATGTCTAATGGTGGGATGAAGGCAGCCGATTGCATCTGGAGTCAGAACGGAGTAACAACTGCACGTCCCGGTGATTCTGGAAAAACAGCCTCAAGACCAAGGAGGTCCTCTTAGAGCTCCGTGTCACTGGAGATCACCAGCTCACCGCGAGCTGGCAGTGGCCAAGCATGCCAGCTCCAGGGACGCTCGGGATGCTGATGGATATACGAAGTTGCTCTTCTTCTCTGAAGCACTGTTTTCAAGATTTGAAAAATTACTTAAGAATCCCTCCAATTTTGCTAGAATCCCCCTTATTTTTTATGCCTTACTGGTTTTAATTCTGATATTTTTTTCTTTGTGAAAATGACAATTGTTGATGACTCTCCTGTATCTTCTTGGGTTTTGGCACCAGGTACGGACCGATAGTGGCTCCACCCCGTTGCTTTCACAAGCCATCACGTACTCTCTTTGCTTCTCCTCTCTCTCCCAAAAATAAAATGGTTTTCCTTCTTGACTTGTAAAAAGCTATTCTTAAATCTCCCTTCCAGTCAATTAAATTCATTAATTAAAAGAAGATAAAGATCAGTGAGTAAAGGCTGAGCTAATATATGCTTAATGCATTGTTATATCATGCTTTGTCAAACACACTAGTAATTGCTCATTTAATTTATTCATTTCAGCGTTACTGATTTAAATATCTTTCTGGACTTTTTGGAGTCACTTGTCATTTTTTAATGTCTGCTGGTTGCATATCACAATGTCAGTTTATTATGCTCAATACATTATCTATGACTTCAGTTTCCGTAAAACCTCTAATTGATATGACAGTTCTCACAAAAATTTAGTCCTGATCTGAGCACTATTTCAATCTTAATATGAAAAGACAGCTCTTTTTGCCTAGGAGTTTTATTTATATGTCACCTTTGCATAATTGCAATGTCATGGGGACTCTTCCTCTCTCAGCTACTTCACTTTTTAAAGCATTGTTGAAGATAGACACAGCCTTTATACTATGAGGTCAAGTTGCAAAGTCCTTCAAATAACTTCTCCTGGCATGTCATATCAAGTCACTTGCTTCTTTTGCTCATTATTTGTGTGCAAAGGAACATGAATCACCATGCTGCAACGTGACCTGGTAGTCTTCAACAGCTCCTACTGCGTCCAAAGAAGCTAATAAATCTCAAGGACTACGTATGTTTGGCCATGGGAGAGAAAAACCAGAAAGTTTCATGAATTATTTCAATCCTCATGAAACCTGAAAGCAAACAGAATTGCACTGGCAACCACTGAATAATAATGATTTGGAAAGCTTTAATTAAATATATAAATTCGGGAACAATCTTCCTAGTGCTGGGAGAAGAATGTAGGCTACTGAACAAAGCATTAGCTCAAATGCCAACTCTTATCCTGTCTTCAGAAAACATCTAGCAAAACCTTAGCCCACAACAAAAGACTTTATAGAAAATGTTAAAAGAATTATTTTTACAGTAGATGAATAAAAAGATTAAATATTTGATAAAATGTAGGTTTTTTTAAAGGTCTTTGGACAAATCAATCATTGGAGACCAGGGAGTTCAACGTTAGGAGCCAATGGTGAGGAGAATTGGAAAGGAGGTTTGGAACTGGAGTCAATCTAAATTACATTTTCTCTCATAAGGTTTTCATAAAAGGATTTGACTATAAACTTCCAGCGACAGGCTATGGGAATTGTATGTGTGTGTTCATACACGTGAATGTATCTACAGATACACGTGAATATCTACAGAAATTATATTTGCACCCTCCTTTTTTCTTTAAGTAGATCCAGGGTACTCAGAGAGCTGTACATAGGAGGTTTCATTGTAAACATCAGTGCACCTCGTTGGAGAACATACAGAGATTTTAATCACTTCTACGCATGAGGTGGCTCCAGAAAACATTCTGTTTTGGCGTTCTGGGAATATTCATTATTTTTTTAGCCTCCTTTCTCCAGGTCATTAATGAAGATTAAAAAAAATAGTGTCTAAATAACATTCCCTTTGGCAAAACAACAAATTCTTTTAATTATATCTCACCAGTCAGGTTTCTAATATCTTTTGCCCTCCTCCAGGTTCTTTCTCGTTCATTTTCCTAGAAGTGCAATCATGGTCAAGAAGCACAGGCATGAGCTGGCTCTTTTTTTTTTTTTTTTTAATAGAAACTGAGTTAAATGACAGTCAAAGGGAAGATACTTGTATCTCATCTTCATTTCTACTAAATTACTTTTTCTTCTGCAGTCTATCTCTGTAGCTTTACATTATTATTTAGATGGTGATTTTAGCCTATAGACTTGTCTGAGGTTTTTGTATAGCTGTGTGAAGCTGTGAACTGACCTTCAAAATACCTGATACTCATTCATCAGCCTCAATTGGCTAAGTATTTTAGTATTTGGAACTAATTAACTATTGAATAAGGGATTTTTAGTAGTGAATGTTGGTGGTTTATTCATTCTCAATTTTTTTCAAGTTTTTTCTTTTCAAAATACCAAACAAGTCCAGATAAAACAGTTACCAATAAAGACACATACAAGTAACAGTTTGGAAGACTGTCAATTTTGCAACTGCCATATGCCCAGTCTGCTGTTCCTTGTAATTCTCTCTGGCTTTCATCACAAATTGTTTGAGCCGAGCTATCTTGTTTTGGCTATTTACTGATGACTGGACTTGACTTTGTTTATAACTGACAATGGTAGCAATCAGGAGAACACCGATGGCCCGGTGCTGAAGATGCAATCCCAAGAATAAGTATTATTTTCCAAATGTGTATGACAGAAAAACAAGAAAATTCATATTAAAAGTAGTCTGTGACAGCGAGAGAAGTGCTGGAGTAAAGCCTAACCTTAGGTTTCCCCACTTAGCGCATTGTGTTTTGCAGAGACTGTTAGAGAACAGCACCTTGTAACGATGCTGGAAGAGAAGGAAGGAGCCAGTAGCTTGCACCACTTGTCACCAGTATCTCCTGCTCCACACACTGACCATGAGATGGTCATGAGACAACAGTTTTTTGGAGGATGAGTCACTATATGTCATCCCTTCACAGAAGCTAGTGCAGTTGGGAGAAGTTGATGTTTTAAACCCATATTCTTAACAAATGTGAAAATCCTTTTTCTTGCGTCTGTGTACCTTCCCTTTCTCCTCAAGCCGAGTGCTGACCCCCAGCAGTTGGGAAGGTGCTCCCGGCAAAGACCACGAGATGCAGAGGGACAGTCCATGGGGCCTTCTCCTCTGCTGGGCCTGCTTTTGTCCTCTAAGACAGGCTACGGGCAGGAAGAAAGGAGCACGAGATAACGATCAAACATCACTGAACTGTGATATTAGAGGAGGGTCTATGTATTGATGAAGTTGAAAAATTACTTCTGATTTTACTATTTCTTGTAATACATTTTTGTGTGATGTCAGGTTATGGACAAGGGCAAATCTTAACCAAAATGCTAAAATTCTATAAAATCTAACAGAAAAGTTAAGAAGGGGTCACAGGCATATCTAAAAATAGATGGTCCCATGATTGCCTTTGGTTGGACTCCATTAACCTCAGCAATTTTAGATTTTTCTTTGAAATTTCAATTCACTTCTAAGCTTTTTATCGGCAAGTATAGGCTTTTTAAAGGAAGAAAGCAGTGAGACCGGTGTAAGTGTTATGACTCATAGTGGAAAATGTAGTATAATAAGATTTGAAGAAACACAGGCTGGAAATAAGGGATCGGCATAAAAGATGGACAGAAGGACATTCAGAGATGGAAAAGGCGGGTGTCACTGGCGGTATCCCCTTGAAGAAAGTGCAGAGTCTAATTGCTGTGTCTTTAACTCAGGCCAGTAAAGAGACCGTCCCTGCCAAGGTCACTGATGTTTTGCTCTGAATGTCAGGCTTTGATTTATCTTCCCCTGCAATATTACTTGAACCTGGGATTGTAAACAATAATTACATCCCGTCCTCTTGGCCAGTGTCGCAGTACTCTATGCATATCAGCGTCTTGCAGACTCCTCGGCCACTTTTGATCCGCCTCCCATAGCCTTCCATATTTCTGTTTGTAATTTAAAAAATATTAATACACTACCTTTGTATGTTGGTTTTGGTATCTCAGAGGTGGACTGCATCCAAGGTCACCCTGGCACTGAAGAATTCATTCTGCAGGTATTTTCTTGTTCTATTTTACCATTGGTCATCTTAATCCGTTTTCTGTAAAACCAAAGCCTGCTTCCTCTATTGGTGCTTTTTTTTTAAACAGGTATTAAACTGCTACTGGAAAAATAAGAACATTCAACCATCAACCTTGAAATGTGTACACTGTTTGTTCTCTCATCTGCAAACACACAATATGTGTGTTATTTTGTTCTAATTCTCACTTTGCTTCTATTAAGGAACAATTTAAGTACTATCGCTTTATGTTGCTGCCAATTTTCATGGCATTTAAAAAAACCCAGACTACCAGGTGCAAAACCGTGCAGGAGCCATCTTAGCTGGCGAGTGGCTTAAATGAGCTACGTGCAGCCTCTGCCTATTTCGGGAAATTTTGCTAGTAGTCTTAGAAACTTAGAGAGTCATCCCTCCAACAGACGGGGAACGTTTTCTACTGCGGTATTCTATTTCTACTGCGATCAAACATTCCTGGATTTGAGCTAATATCGAATGTGTGAGAAAGCTGATTTCCTAATACTAGATTGCAGTAAAGCAAGTGGAATACTTTCACAGCTCTTACCTATTTCAGGGATCCATTTTAACATGTAAAGCTGGTTTCTTACAAAATTGAGTCCTGTGTCCTCTGCCCCTCTTTTTCCCACCTGTTGAAACACTCTCAGTTTCTTCCTAATGATCTTTCTCACTCCCCTCTCCATAAGACTTGCCCACTGGTAGCTGGTGCTGAGATCAGGAGGTGTTGGGATCAGGAGATTCTGAGATCAGGAGGTGTTGGGATCAGCCTAGAGATGCCTACCCGTGTTGAGTTTTCAGAAAGCCTGACCATGTTTTCTTGTTAGCTAGATACAGTCTGTCAACAGGCGACGGCAAAGGCTGAGTTGCCTTTCACTGTTTGGAAGCATTGATAGGGTCTTTTTTCTCATTTTCATGGAGTTTTCCTCTTCGTTGAACCTCCCATCCTTCAGTGGGATTTGATGCAAACAGTGGGTTCAAAGGCAACTGAGAGGGACGGGGAGTCGGGTATTGCACAATTACATGCGCCTGGTTTTGTCAGGAAATGAGGTGAAAAGGATTTCCACAGTTGGTTCATGTGAAGAATAGGAAAAAAGCCAGTTTCTATGGAAATAGGGAAAGTTAAGGCTTTTCTCCTTTGAGTTTCAGAAATCTCTTAATTTGTGTTGCAAATTCTTCTGCTTGCAGGATCATGCTCTTCCTTGGTCCACGTCTGTGCACAGCAGGATTATGTTCATGGAAAGATGAACCACAGGTTTAACAGTTGCTAGGTTTGGCCTTTATCTGAAGCCAAGCCATGCCGTCCTCCACCTCCATTCCTTAAAACAGGGAAAAATTGGGTTTATTGTAACACGAAGCACCTGAAGAAAGAGACTTCTTAAAGCAATAGTGTTTGTGTGGCTGCAGAGGTGGGGCAAGCCCTGACCCCCTAATTCAGTGCTTCAGTAGTCGGAGATGCTCTGTTAACCTGCACGATTGCTGGTAATTACTGCTCTTCTGATTCGTTTACTGATACTGGATTTCTAGGACAGTTTGTCTTTGGTCCCCATAATGAGTTGTACAGTGATGCCAATGTCTTTGAAAAAGATCTGAGGTTACTAACTCTGTTTAGGCAGTGAATTGAAATTACTGGACTGTCTGATTGGGACCGTTTTGGCAAGTTGCTTATTTGTAAGTAATGAGAAATACGCGTTACTGGATTTTCTTTTTTTTCTTAATTTTTGCATTACAAAGAGAAGTTGTTAGAGGATAAAGTTGTTGCGTAGGAAAAAAACGAACGTGACAGCAGTATTGCAAGCTTAGTGATTGGTACAGATTAGAGGAAATGAAAAATGACAGAATGCAGAGTAGCAATTCAAACATTTGACAGTTTTTTAAATAAAAAAGCAGTTCATCTCATATTGAAAGTCTCTAGTAAAATTTGTAAAAGTTCTGGAAGCAAGCCAGGCAGCGTCCTTAAAAAGGAGTGAAGTATCCAATTCGTTTGGACGAGTGCAGCCAAGGTCTGCGACAGCACCTGCTGCAGATGCCGTCTTCACAGCGCGAGCGCAGAGCATGCTGGGTCTGGTGGACCCAGACTTCGATGGATGAGGACAGGGCGCAGCACTCGGAGGTGCAGACAAAGGGCTGCTGTAAGGGATTTTTTAGTTCCCGCTGAAGTTAATGTCAGCCAGTTTGGGTCCGTGCCCTGCCGCGGAGACCACGACCACGCTGTCGCAGCATCTTGCTGCAGCACGGGTACCAGGTTTGGTTGCGGCTGTTTGCGAGCCTTACGGCTGCGCTGAGGCGATGGCTGTCTTTCACCGACATCTCTGCCCCCTGAGTTTCACCATCAGCTAAAAGCTCTTTCATGGAGTGGAGAAAAGGATCGAATTTAGTAAGTGGAGCAAGAGGCATCTAAGCTGTCATAAGCTGGTGGTGGTGGGACTGCAAAATGAGCAACCTGGAAGCAGCAGCTGCTGGACCAGTAGAGCCTGGTGTGGCATCGTCCCACGCTGTGTGTCCAGACCGCCCCCCCAGCCCCCGAGCGGAGCCGTGGCGGGGGCAGCCAGGTTCACAGCAGCGGGAAGTTCAGGCGCTAGTTAAGGCAGTGTTAAGGTTCATGAGACTGGAACGAGGGCGAGGAGAGCAGGTGTGGACCCAGTCTTGTTCTGCTTTGCTGGATAAGTGAATGCTTGGGAGCATGAGCAAATACTGTCAATATTTTTGTTGTTGTTTCTATACTGATAGAAAAATATAAGGGCAAAAATATACTTCCATACATCATAACATGATTTCCATGGATGTTTTTCAAGATGTGTTCAGATTAGGCTACCCAGTCCTGATCAAATACAACCTGATGCAGTTTTGGTGAGGTATATATGAGTAGTGAACAACATCTTACATGGGAAACTTCATCTACAACCTGTGGGTTTATATCACTGTGCCAAAGAGCTGAATGGGTTGGCATTTTTTAAACGTGACAGCTTGCTCATGGATCATTCACAACCACAGAATAATTGTGGAATGCATTCTCTGGTTTGAAATATTTGCCTAGTTAGCCACATAGTGAGGGAAGTTTAGCATTTCAGAGTAAATCAGGAATTGAGGAAATAAAGATTTAATCCAAAGCAATATGAAAGATCACATTTATTTTGGCAGACTAGTTTTTAGTATGGTTAGCTAAATGGCTTTCCTTCAGTGCTACAGGTGGCCAAATACGGCATACTGCAGTAAGCGTTTCAAACCGCTCGTTTTTAGAGGAACTGCTGTTGAATGAAAATGTGTCATCGCTGTGTTACCCTAAAACAACACCACAACTGTGCGAGCCTGGTGTAATGGAGACCAAAGTTTGGATTCGTCATCGCTGTTCCTTCTAGAATTTGTAATTAATAGCATCATGGTTATCTTCTCAGGGAACAAAACATCCCTGTGACCGCAGTGCCCAGTCCTAACAACCTGGCAATCAAAACAGCGATCACCTTTGGTGGTGTGAGCTACTCGGTTCTGGAGAGGAGATTGCTCGGTGTCAGCCCTTCATGAGAGCTAACAGAGGTTTAACAAGTTAATTTGTTCTACCCTTGTTCTTCAAGTGTGTCTGAATCCTTTTCTTTTATCTTTGTGCTGCATTTGGATAGGTCTGATGGTTCAAAAATATCTGAAATTTCTTTCTTACAGGGACACAAGACTTTTAGATTTTTTTTTTATGTTCTTAGATGATTCCTTTAGAAATGTCTTTTTCACCTTCAAGAGGTACAACAAATGGCATATATATCTAAATATAGGAAATAATCCTCAAAAAAAAAAAGGAAAAGGGCAGACTGAAAAAAAAAGTAAGCTCACCATGAACTCACACAGGTCTTTACAAAAGAAAATATCTGATTTTATTTTACACCAAACATACCTTTAGTCTCAAAGTTGGAAATGCACAAAGGGATTGTTGGTGGATGGGCAAAAATCTACACAATGGTGACATTCCAGGTTTTAAAAGAAAAGTGATGAAAATACGATAGCCCAGGTCCTGGTAGAGGTATGTGTGTGAGACGCTGGAAGTAGGTTTGGAGAAAATAGAGGTTCATGTATTGTTTGCTTTAGGTATTATCTGATGACAGTTCTTATCAGGAAAAAAAACAGACAAAGAGGAAACCAATCCCAAAACTAGTAAGTGTGGTGGTGCAGCAGGAAACTAGATTCACTAAATCTCTAAGAATTGCATCTGTCTATATGGGGTCTGCACGGGTCAACAGAGTAGTTTCCTTCAACACTGCACTCTTACAAACCCCTGCATCCTGACAGCATCGCTGTGCAATTCATTAACAGCCGTGTACATTTAGTGTGATCGCTTTTGTTTAATTTCAGTGAGGGAACATGCTCAGACCTGGCCCAAACACAGGGCAATTATGCTAATGACATACCCTAGAAACTAATTTAAAACATAAATAATGTATTACTGACCGTAAGATTACGCGCAAGCCTAGATTTGATTCCTTCTTCATCATTTTGCTGCTGGGGCAAATCAGCCTCGTGGGAGGATTAATTTGGGCCCCTTTGGGATCCTGGACTCTGGCAGCAGAAACAAATCAGCTTTATGAGTGACATAAAGCTTTAGACAAATGCCTTTCCCCGCTTGCTAACCTCAGCAGTGAAGTAACTGCGAAGGGACGCCAAACTCCAACTCTGCCATGGCATGGCCACACCTCTGTAGTGAAGTGGGAGCCAGGTTCAGTGAAGACCATCCTCCATCCCACGTCCTCTGGGCCCGTGCCCTCAGGGCTGCGGCAGGTGAAATAGGGTTTGAAATTCTCCGTGATAGCAAGGTTGAGCCACCAGCTCCGTGTTTCAGCATGAGGAGTGGACGCTGAGATGTGGGTGCAGTCAGGTGACAGACCTGCCACCCAGAAGTGGGAATTGCAAATTTAGAACTGAGCTAATATCCCCTCTTTTGAGAACATGAAGTCTCATGGTAAATACCAGAGGTTCATAGGTTTAAGCTGCCTAACAGCCTTGTAAGCAGTTATTTCATCTTTCTTATCCATTGCTTTTGATGGAGCAGTGACATTTCAGCTCTCGTGGTCCTGAATCAGGGGTCAGACTGTTGTTTGTCCTGGGCATCACTTGTCTTCTTAGGCAACATTGCTTGTTAGACAGGAGTCTAAATCACAGGCAAAGCCACTCTCCTGCTCATG
The DNA here is from genome assembly GCA_009806455.1 of Tetrax tetrax. NCBI lineage: Eukaryota > Metazoa > Chordata > Aves > Otidiformes > Otididae > Tetrax > Tetrax tetrax. Next base: position 407,521 of record WHYT01016787.1, read on the forward strand.
CCAGCGTGGCCTGGGAAGGTCATGGCTGATGACGACCCTTGTCACTGGCCAATGCTCGTTGCCTCCCAGGCTCCCATGGCCAGCCTGTCTTTCAGCCGATTAGGAAAGTGCAAGACATTTCTTCTGCTTTCTTTTCCTTTTGGTGTCAAGGCCAGATTCTCCACCTTTCCTTTGTTTAAGCCTATTTGGCTACTTTTGAAACTAAATTTTATTGCATTTTCCAACCAAAACTGGCAGTCTTTCTTCTTCTCCACCAAACAGAGAGAGGATATTCTATTGATACTTTATCTTGTTTGGTGCCTGCACTCTTGTATCTTTAAAAAGCAGTACCAGAACTTAACAAGAGGCACATGGCAGCTGGAAATGGTTTGCTCTGGGCCATACAAAATGTGGGTTTTCTGTGTAGGCATAAGTTTGGAGAAACAACTGATGGAGAAAAGGCACTATGTTCTCACACATGCACCACTGTTTTCTATAAAAATTTTTACTGGGTTGTGTTTCTGTGTTTTCTGTCCTAAAAACAGCATACCTGTGGTGAGTTGCCTCATGATATAAAATTAATGTTCCGTCCTCACTTGGTGTTTCTTCATTGCTATCGATCGATTGCTGTAAATGAGATGGTTAATTTGGTGCGCTTGACCTGCTGCACGATGTCAGAAGAGCAGCTGAGGTGTTTTGCTCTGCCATGACACGAAAGTTAAATGTGCGTTGTGCAGAGTCAAAAGTTTAAAAATAAAAGAGTGCATTCCTTGGTTTTCAGGAAATAGGGAATTGCAATGTTTGTGTGCTGCGCGGGATGCTTAGCCCTCACTCGTATTGCAGTGTCTGCATGCCAGCAGCTCTTACAGTCAACAGCATTACAGTACGTAATTTGGGATAATATTTTATTTAAAGAATAATAAATTAGTACTAGTCTTTATGTTTGATCTCAGGAGTGAGCAACAGACAGTCAATGGACAGGATTGTCCGTGTAATCCTTCCAGAACCAGTGCTTTGTTAGTTTCAAGCTGATAAATGCAGGAAGTATGTCCCTGCTGCATTGTATTGTTTATTAGAATTTTATTTTGGTTTTTTTTGCTAATAATTGTAATGATTTATCACATTTATTTGTGCTATGTAGAAATGCACAATTGACCAATTACTTCAGACTGGCAAACAGAGAGAAAGAGAAAGGGCTCAGGGTGGCTGTGTACCCCTTAGTTCCCAGTAATTGTGTAGTTCTGTTTCATGTCATAAAATGCCTGGCACGTACCGTGTGAGGGTGTGTAACCGCGTTACGGGGTCCACTGCTGAAGTGGCACTTATAGCTTAGTTCTGGTTTAGACACCTTTAATTTCAGAGCGTTTTGAAGATGAAAGAGCATGGCTATCTAAGCCAGCATCACAGACTTGACAAGGCTTTTCCCAGTGCCCTGCATCAAGAAGCACTGACATCAGTCAGGTCATCACATCAGTGCTGCTGAGCCTTGGTAAACCCACCACGACGCTGAATGTTCTGCCAGGAGTATCAGAAATATAAATTGCTAATTTGTATCAGAAGCTCTGAATAAATCCAAGCCATTGTCCGTTTCTGCCATGGTGGCTTCAGGGCAGAATTCAAGGGATTTCTCCCAGAGACTTTCTTGAAAGGAAAGTTCAGGTTTAGGTGTTACGTTTCTGCATCTGAGGAATAGTTCAACTTTTCTTGACTTTCTGAAACTTGTGCTAATAATCTGAAAAGACTTGCCAGTCTTTCAAAATTTTTCAATTATTTCTCCCCACCAAATTACTCGCTAACAGTATGACCAGTTGAAACAAAAAGGTTAAATTGCACAAGGATAAATTTTCAAAGATGGTGATAATTTACCCCATCTGTTCCAGGTCTGGCGGGAAGTCAGATTGTCGGCCGCCATCAACATGCAAACTCCCCAGGCTGTAAAGCTCATGTGCTGGAATTTGTGCATGGGAAATCAAAGCTTGGCAGCCCTAGAAATGTCATTCTAAACTCCGCTTTTTTGATATTTTCTTTAGGAAAGAATTCCATTCAAAGAGAAATGTTCCAGCAAACAAAAATGAAATGTCATCTTTTAGACCCCTTAAAGTCTCGTATGGTGAGGGTGCGCTACGGCCAGTATCACCCTTTAGACTGAGAAAGTTTCTGCACGTCAAGAGTTCGACCATGGAACGTTGTATATTGTGTCCCGCAAATGTCACTCTGTGCACGCTTGCTGACTGAAAGTGGAAATATGAGCTCGCACGAGAACGCCTGCGTATTAATATTTCATTTGCTCTTTGTAGTAATTATAATCAAGATTAATTCATTCTGTCTGAAAGCAGATACTGTGCACCTTAGGAATTCTAAATTATTGATTTTTGAGTGTGAGAATGAAAGTAGCCATGCCGTACTGGTTCAGCAAAATCCGGAAAGGGGGTGAAAATTTTGCTCAAAGGTGAGGAAGGGCATCTCCAGTCCCGGTATTGGGAAGGGCATCACATCCCCAGTCCCAATATGGGGACAATGTGCACTTCCAGTGCCACTTCCCGGCACAGGGTGCATCCTCCTCTTCCTCCTGCCCTCCATTAGAGCAGTTTGGACATTGCTAACTTCTCTGCCTCCAAAACTCAACAAAGAGGGCACAGAATGAAGTACGCAGCCTCTGCAGTCAGGGCAGGAGCCTGTGAAAATGTGTTGGCTCTCCCAAGAATGCTCTTTTCCATTGACTAACTGGGATGGGACTCCCAGCTTGGGCACACAAGTGGATGTCGGTAGTAGGTTATCAGAACATTTTCGTAGCAGGTCTGCATTTTGGAGAGAAACCAGGAAAATGTTGTACTGCACAAAACTCTTCCTGCCTGGGTCACGGCTGATGAGTTGCAACTTCACAGCTTTCTGTGAGTGTCTTGGGGAAAAAGGAGAGGCTGAATATAAAATACAGCCATTGGAAGAGGATTTTCAATTTTGCAAGGGCTAGAAAGTAGCATCAAGCTATAATTAAAAAGTTGGAAACCTCCACAAGGCTCCAGTTCCATTTAATTAATGCAGCTCCTCCTCCAATCAAACAGCAGTAATTATTACAGTGGCGTTTCAGGGGTTGCACAAATCTGGATTTTACCTATTTTGAATGCTAGATGTAATTATAATTTTCTCACATCCATCCCATTTTTCTCAGCAGAAGTTAAAAACTTGCAAAACTGGACTTTCTAGTGGGTTCAGGATTACCCATTTTTGCACTAGCCTGATGATGCCGAGGAAGAAAGTTTTAAAGCATCATGCACAAAAGTTGTTCTGCTTAAAAACAGGGGACAACACAACTTGTGCTGGTCTGCCTATTAATAAAAATAAGAAAACGGGCTGTTGTAGGCAAAATTTAAAGCTCACTGTTGATGAGCTTCATCACTAGCAATCAGTGCGTGTTATTTTTCTGTTCAGCATCTTTCTTCTGCAGACTTTCAGAGACTATTTACCAATTAGAAGAGCAGTTTTTGAAGGTCTGTGGAGAGAAGCACTGTATTTTCCTGTTGCATGTGCGTCTCCCGTTCACCTTTGGTCTGCGATTCTCACAGTGATCCTCGAGCCAGCTCGGCAGCTTTGCCTTCAGCTCTGCTCACTTTGGTGTCACCGTGTCAGTAATCCAGGGCTGTCATTTCATTCCTTTCTAGATTCTAAATTACAGAAAAACACTCCTCAATTCAGCATGATTTTTTAAATCTGGCAAAATAACCCCAGCTGTAATTCTTTTTCCTAAGTAAAAACACATTGGTGTAGGAAGGGCTTGCAGTGCGTTCAGTCTGCACTCAGTGGGTTGATATATCTCAGTGTGATCAGGAAAACATTTAAAACCCTGCAAAGCTATATTGTGTCCTCAGCTAACAGACGTCCAGCATTGGCTTTCTCCCTGAGCTCTCTGCACATGCGGGCAGGTTCCCTCGCAGCCGTGCAGTCGACGGGGAGCAGAACCAGCCTTGCGTCGGCGTGAGTGGAAACCGCGTCGCTGGTTGTGAAGTACCTGTCTGCAGTTTTTCATCATCAAAGCACAGGAAGTTGTCGACAGTGCCAATTCAATAGTCCCTTCCTATTGCCATTCTATGCAGAAATTCCTTTCTTTAACAAGAAAATACAAACAGCATTTATTGTTTCTGCATGAAAAGTAAGAGTAAGCAGCCCTCAGGTTGCATTTCCCACCGTAATAAAGACAGAGAGGTGGTGTTGCTAGCCTGCAGGTACGGGTATCGGCTTTCAGGCAAACCTGAACTCTGGAAGTTCACCTGAGGTTAGTAACAGTCAGCAAAGGTTTTCAATTTTTCCAAGTATTGGTATTTTCCGAGCCCATAATTACTGGTATTTCCAGCATTTTTTATGAGTGTGTGCCATGAATATGTAAGTGCTCTGGGGCTTCGGTGAAGGTTTTATTCTCTGCTGTGGTAAAACCCTACTCTGTTAGCAAGCGGCAAGTCTGCGTACACGTGGCACCTCCGCAGTGACTCGGAGCGGGGAGAAGCGCCCCGCGCCCGGCCATGCCGGCCTCGGGCTGCTGCCGCAGAGGAGGAGCTGCCTTCGCCGCCGGGGCTTGGAAACGACATCTTGGGGATAAACGTAGCAGGGTAGGAGTGCTGCCTGACTGATGATGAATGTTGTGTCAATAGTTGCATCCACGTCTTTGTGTTTAACAGGCTTTGATGGACTTTTCTTCCATTAATTTGTCTAATTGCTTTTCAAATCCATTTATGTGTTTGGCTTCCACAGCATCCTGTGGTAATGAGTTCCACGGTTTAATTACACACTGTGTGAGAAAATACTCCTTTCTTTTGCACCTACTGTCTAATTCTTTTCTGACAACCCTTTGTTCTTGCGTTTTGAGAAACAACAAACAGTTGTTTGCCATTTCACGCTTTTGCTGCCATACATGACTTTCTATATGTCCGCTACCCCGTCCTCCGTTTCCCAAATTGAACACTGCTTTATTTTATCTTACTTGGAACAGAACCTCTTCCAATTAGATAACCATGCTTGTCACATTTTTAATACCTTTTTTCATGCCTTTTAAATCTTTTTTTGAGATAGGATGCCAGATATGCAAACTATGGCTCTCCTGTGGGTTTTTATTGGCATAATGACATTTTCCATTGTCATCGGCGCCTTTCTGCGCAATTCCTGCCTGCACCTTCACTTTCCTTCTCCCGTCCTGAGCACTAAGCTGATGTTAAAAGTACCCATAAAGACTCCCTGGTCAAGGATGTTTTCTGAGTACCACTATTTAATTTAGTGACCTTTCACTCTACGTGTGTCGTTAGGTCTGGCTTGCTCACCTGGCGTTACTTGCATTTATCCATAACAGCAGTTTTCTCCTGCCGCTGCGGCACTGCTTCGTCCCGTGAGGCTGGGCTGCGGCTCCTCACAGCCGCTTTGCCTTTACGTTACTCCACAGAGCCGTGCGTCGCCGATGAACTTTGCCACCTCCTTCTGCACCGCTCTTCAGGCTGGGAAAATGTTGAGGGCTGCCCAGCAGAGATCTCGCTGCAGCCGCACCGATACCCTTCCTGCTGAAAAACCACCACCGTTGTGAGGATGACTACTTGCTAACAGAATAAACCCTGCCTGTGGTCATATATAGATATATATATATATACACACACACACACACATACATGCATGTATATACCCACACGGATAAAATAATAGCTATCTATTGTAAGAAATACAAGTAATTAGTCCTTTCAGATGACAAAGAAATTAAGATCAGGTCACCCAAAGCGATGGGATTTCTGCCGAAGCCCTTTAAAAGCACTGTGTTCTCCCTAATGCGCAGGCAGGGGCAGGGTGTGGCTCTTAGCAAGCGCTAAGATCACAGACGTGCGTCTTACAGCTGATAAATATTGCAATGGGATTCATCAGGAAGTATTTGGTTTTCTTCTTTCCCATCACTGCTTAGCTGAAAAGTACTTTGGAGAGGTTCCTGTCCATTGTCTGGGTTTAAGGGGTGGGGTGGAAAACAGGCAGTCTCAAAGCATGGGCTCGGAGGCTCTGCGTCTGGTGAAAACGCTTCAGCACGCTGAACTTCAGAGTCTGCCTTTATTCTTTTCAAGAAATATCAACATTTTTTTTATATTCTGAAACTAAGTTCCTTCTTTAATCTGATGAATTTTCTGCATAATGATAATTGTGGGTTTGGTTGAAAATTCTCATCAGCTCAATGACTCACCAAGAGGGACATGATTATCTCGGGAAGCCACGTAATCTGTTATTTCAACTCAAGGATGCCTTTTAGCTTATTTGTTCTTATACCTGTTTTTTTCTTACTCATCCGTTACGTCTTCATAGGTTGCAGCTAATCAAAAAGAAACTATAAAGGTCGTTACAATCCCTGTTTGTATCTCTTTCATGAGCAGGAGCGTGTCTCAGCTTCACAGCGCAACCGTAGGTGTCTCCAGGTCTGAGTTAACTGGATGAACTCCTCTTCCTAACTAGACAACTGTAAGCAAAAAGTTTATTAAAGCCGACTGTAAGTGATGCGAGTCTCTCATTAAGGGTTCCCAGGCAGACAGCAGTACCTAGGCTTACCCCGCGAGGACTAGAGGCTGAGTTAGAGGGTAATTGTGTTTTCCATCCAGATGTAACAAGCCTCTACCGCTGGTGAGGGCGTGGGCTGCTGAGCTCTTTGGAAAAGGCGACAGGTTTTAGTGGCAATGCTTGGATTTACCTACACATCCTGTCAGCTGGCCTTAGTTCAAACTTTGAATTTCATCTTGTTACCCAACTGCTGTCATGAAATACGACAAACGACAGCCCCAGCTGCACTGTGAGTGCTGACGGCTGGGGTCCGCAAGACACTTCTGACATCTACGCTGCTAAAAAAAGACTTTGTTTCGTCCTTCCCCCCTGTTTTTGTTTTCTGGTTTTCACAGGTTTTTTTCATTCTAGTTAAACCTGAGCTAGCGACCTTTGAGAGAGAAAAGGAGGCAGGGGAAGGCAGCGGTACACAGAACCAACTTTTTCTTCCCATCCTTTCTTCTCACCATGGTACAGAGAGAAGGTGGCAAATATACAGGTCATTTCCAGCTCTTTGCCTCGAAATCTGAATTTTCAGAAGGACATTGAGACAGTTGCAGCTCGTATAGTAAAAAATAATTAGGAAAGTAAAAGCCATTCTGTAACCTAGTCAATCTAAGGAAAATCTTCTCTTGCATGCAGAGGGACAGAGCATCCTTCCGCACTATTTCTAATTTCTGTTTTAACCCTTGCTACAGTTTGATCCTAATGAGATTAGAGACTTAGAATTATGTGGTACTACAGTATTTAACATACAAGACAACTTCCATAACCATGGTTTCCTTTGTGTGCCTTTTCCACAAGAAGAGGAGCTTTCTTTTCCATGGGGATAAGTACATTCGTCAGGAAATTCTGGTAAATCCTGAGTCTCATCTTGTTTGTTAGTGTAAAAACAACCTAAAACCATTAACAAAACCAACAGTTTTTGTATTCCAGTGTCCTTTTGAAGCACTGTTTGGTCCGTAATGAAGGCTGAGAAGCATTATTCAGAGGGTTATGACAAAAATAGCATATCCGTTGTCACCGAGGGTTTTAGATGCTTAGTGTCATTTCTCAAGACAATTAGGCAGTGAGTGGAGATGTGCTGAGCTTTGGAAATCTCAGGAAACTCGAGCACCAAGTGCAGATGCGGGCGGGAGCGTGGTTTCGGCAGGCTGGACAGAAGGCCGGACTTGGGTAGAGTGCCCTAGCCCCGCTCCCGGGGCACGCAGCGTCTTCTCCTTTGGGGTCGGTCTCAGAAGAAGGGGAAGACATCACCCAGTGCAAAGGAATCGTAATCTGCTCTTCAGTGCTCAAAGTGGCTAACAATCCGAGTAGGCAGGTTTAACCCAGGATTGGAAGGCAAGCAGAAGCACATAGAAGCAAAATAATACCATTTTCAAAAATTCCCATTGAATTAAAAAGTAAATGCATCAGTGCATGAAAATCTTCTCAGTCAGCGCCAGGAGAGAAGCGAGCTGTGTGCTCCAGGCTGCCTGTGCGATACCACACTCATGGAAATTGGTGCCATTGTACCTTTGCAGGGACGGTGTTTTGCTCTTCATCTCTCATTCTTCTGTGTTAATGGAATTGCCATTCTCACATTTAACACGTATTTTTACAACCAGAAAAGCACTTCTGGTCATTTCAGAGTAACTTTGTTTTGCTTTTGCTCTGCAATGGCAAAGAAGAAACATTGCAACTTCTTCCTGTCTAAGAGCAAGTCACAGTGAAATTGTCTTTTGTATTCTTTTCACCTGTTTACATACAGTCTCTATAGCATAACATAACAGCCTATTCATCAGGTTGGGAGGCAGGAGGGAGAACAGCGAACGTTTATCTTGTAGAATTTAGACCAGCAAACTGAAGAAGCTATTCCAACCGTATGGGAGAAGGTTTAACAGCACTGTGGAAGATAGGCAAGCAATTATTTTCCAGTACAGGCACAAGTACAATCCCATCAGATTATGTGAGCCAAGCAGAACCTGCCATGGGCTTGTAAAAGCTTAGCTAAGCTTGTTAAGGACAAGGATAGCGCCTTTGCCAAAATCTTAAGTCAATATGGTTGGAAGCTGCAGAGCTTAGTGAAGGCAGCATCGAGTAAAAGGTCCCCAGCTGCTCTGCGCTGCAGCCCCTGTGCAGACAGAGGGTCCCTGGTGCTCTGAGCCTTCTAAGCCCGCGCGCATCTCCAGGAGGCAGTTCCGTCCGATACGTGACATCCCCCTTTGATTTGTATTGTTTTGATAACTACGTTCTAATACATTAATTTACTGAAAGGCAAAAGTATAATTTTTTTTTTCTTTTGTGTTGGAGAAATCTTTGACGGTGGCTACCTGTGGAAGATAATAGATTAACTCAAATTTGGTTGTTTCCCTTAATATTCCAGAGCTTTCCGGTGCACTAACTGCAGCTGGCACCTGCTCTGACAGTGAGAAAAATTACTAGTTTCAGAGACATTTGTAGTATGCACATTTTCAATTACCGAAAGAAGTACTGGTTAAAAGGGAAAAAGAAATCTCAGCCAAAACAAAAATCCTGCGAAATATTCTATGTGTTAGCTCAAGGTGGAAAATCAACAGACGTAGTTCAGTGAAATAGAATAAGAAACGCCCAAGAGACACAAACCCAGAAAAAAGGGTGTGTACGTGAGAGCTGGTGATCACACGGCTGCGGGGTGGCGTTGTGTTCGTGCAGTGCTGTGGTACCTGCTGCTGCTGTTGGTTTGCTCAGGACACAAAAATCCAAACTCATCATCTCTCTGACCACTGCAACCGCTGAGCAACCTCTGGTACGTGCTTAAGAGCAATGAGAGTTTGGGCTGTTGCCTTCACAGAAACCAACACAGGTTGATTTTCCTGGGGCTTAGGTGTATTTACTTATTGTAGCGGTATTTTTAGACTGCAGGTGATGCCTTATTCTTGGTTCTTTTAAATTTATTTATTTATTGAAAATGAGAATGAGAAATAATGAGAAATTATAAATACATGCACTTGAATGCAAAACTGAAACCAACCAAAACAGTTTCTCCTGTGAAGGATCTCTTATGAAACATTCCCTTCCTAGTGCTGACTATTTCAGTGTCTGGCTGTTGCATCCTGGAGGCTGCTGAGGGGTCTCAAGTTGGGAGGATGGTGTGAGAAAGACACCCGAAGGCATCCTCTCCAAGGACCACCACCACACCCAGCTGCCACTCCTCCCTCCTATCCCATAAGGAATGCTGCTGCCACCCTCCTCAGCTTGACCCTGAGTGTTTTTATCAGTGTGACATCACATTAGCTTAGTAGTCCGTCCAAATATACCTAATAACTCCGTGTGTTACCGTGATACTCTGACCGGTATACTTGAAAAGAAAGAAGAAACATGGATTAACTGAAGAAAAGTTAAGATAGAGCAAAAATACTAATAATAAGCTGGAAGACTTAAAGTTCCTGAACTTAGTCTTTAGCCTTAAACAAAAAAAAAAACAACCAACCAAACAAAAATTTGTCTTGGTTGACAAAATTCTATCTTGAATGGGAGACCTGGACCTGTAAGTGTTTGGGTGGCACAGGCACCAGGAGAGAGAAGCAGCTGAAATGTCCCGTCTATTCATACTGTAATGGGCACTGCACACGTCGTCTTCATCCTTGTACTAATAGCTATGAGATAACTGAACGGAAAACTGGGATAACGTGTGGGACATTCGGGCTTCTGGAAGGAGCGGGTAAAGCTGGGAGGTTTCCTGCGGACTCCTCCTGTGCTCGGTGTCGGCGAGGCACGGGTAGGAAAACCCAGTGGGTCTTTTGGGGTTGTGCTGCATGAGCTCTTCCCAAAGCTGTCCTGGGCTCCCTAAAGAACACAGTCTCTAATGCAAGGGATTGTTTTACCTCATGAATGTTTTACAGACAGCAGGCGGTGAGATCGTGTGCACTGATCTTCGTTAGGAATTAGTGGTTGGGAGGTGGTTGCTTCCAGTTACCGAGACATTTTCAGCAGAGTTGGAAGCAAACTCTATCATGCCGTTTGCTATAGGGACCGTGCTTAGGCCGTTGGAGGTTAATTTGATTCCTAATCTAACCAAGTTGTTTGCATAGCCACCTAATGTCTATTTTTCTATTAGCATTAGAAAAAGAGAATAAATATGCATAAACAAAAAAATTATGTTCAAGTAAAATGAAGCCAGCAATTATTCTTTCCCAGTGATCAAAACCAATTAAATAGTCACATGTGTTGCTGTTTTTCAATACAGGAACTATCTAAAATACCTCTAAAATCTATTTCAATTCCAGTTTATGTATTATTTTAATTCATTATAAAGCCTTTTAGTTAATTCGCTTTATCCTTAAAGGCTTATGACTTTACAATTTTAATTAAATTGCATTTCATATACAGCATTCATTAATATTTTCCTTTAAAAGCATTTAGAATTCATTGTCTTTACCCATTTTGCAATTTAAACTGTTACTGCAGTTTGTATCTCAAAAATAAGCAGCAGCTGCCTCTCCAAGCACCACTAAAAAGGCTCTGAAAACCCTCCCGCCTTATCTCGACATTTCTTTTCACTCCTCGCATCCTAATCCGCGCTCCCAGAGTTCTCGGGGCCTCGTCAAAGGAGTCTCTTCGAGGCAGGCAGCGTCCCTGACCTCGCTAACTCTTCCCATTGCCGTCAGCCGAGGTGCGGTTGGTACGCAGCAATGGCAGGCTCTGTTTTTTACCGAGTAAACCATTTATTTAGAGGATTACTCCAAAATCCTGCTTTATTTCTGAAACAGTAGCGACCGTTTTCAAACGAGGTACCTTCACGGGCAGCTCCGCTGTCTTCGGGACACCTGTGCGTTCGGTCAGGTCCTTTCCAGGACTCTGTTTGCGTTATTAATGTGTTAGTAACAGGTGGTGTGAAAAGAGCAAGCTGAGAATGTTTAGCACAATTACCATCCAAATGAGAGTTACGGAATTTCAGCATCTGGTGTGATTGCCAGTGGCCAGCTACAGAACTCCCGCTATGGGAAATCTGCGCAGACAACCGCAGCTCTTTAGGTGGAAAGGGAAGTAGAAAAGAAAGGATGTGCAAGTCTTATGTCGGGTATAGAAACAAATTCCAGGATTTAGAGATAAATCTAAATACAGAAGACTCTGCATCCAGATAAAAATATCCTGGTTTTAATTCTGAATTTCTGGTTCAAAGAAAAAAGGAAACCAATGCATTTTAGTTTGTCTGAGGGGTGGGTAAAGTCTTTCTACACATCTTCCCTGTAGATTAGATGTGCCGAGATGGAATGGCTGATTGGTGTCTTTGGAAAATTAAGGAAGTACAAACTACAGAACACAATTAATACCTCCAGTTCCCATTTGAGACTGCCTCTCTGATTTGTTGAGGGAGTCTGGCGTATGAGCTCCTGAGTCACAGACCAGGCCATGGTGCAACATCACTGTCGGGGTTCTTGCTGGTGGTGGAGTACTGGCACGCAAAGCACAAGGCTGAAGTCATTGCTGCTCAGATTTGCCATCTGAAGCACAACCTAGACGTGTACATTTGTCTCTCTGTGCGAGGGAGAGGTGGGCAAGCTGGAATTCCCACTGCACAGGTCTGGTCTGAGCCCCCCTTTGTCGGGGGGGCTCATGTCTCTCATGACTTTAAAATCTCACTTTCCTGTCACTTCTGATTATCTCGGCATGTAAACAAATGTTGGTGCTGTGTTAGACAGACACATTGCCTTGGGTTGCAGTGCTGAAAGCCCGAGAAGATAATTGAATTCCAGCAGGGGCACCAGCTTGATCGGTGCTCTAAATGGCCATTCAGGTTAGCGTCTTCCCTAAGGTAGAATAATTATGCCAGAAATTAGAGATGAGATACTGGCTAGTATTTGCATCTCATTTTCAGCCCAAAGGGCATAGATTTTCTGATGCTGATGTTCTGCCTTGTTGAGTTTGGAAGGGTTTTGTTGCGCTCAAGTTGTGGGTATCGGTGCGCACACCCTGGCTTGTCAGTGCTCAGCAGATCCTGAGTACCCAGAACCCAGAACCGCTCTGCTCCATCGGTGGTGGGAGCACTACGCTAATTTACCCCATTGAGAGTCCACTTTCTGTTTTTTTACATTTCTGCTGTGTCTTTTATTTCTGAAAAGCCGCAAGAGCTTCATAAGCTATTTTTCTTTCATGTGTCTATCCAGGTAACACTTTCATCATTGCACTTTAGCATATAATTTCTGTTTCCCCAAAATTCATGTAACTGCAGAGGAGGATCTACACCCTGGTGTGGTGTAGGTACTTCTACCATATGCTCATAATTGTCCTGATCTGGGTCTCGTTGACCCTGAGGACCACCTCAGTCAGCATCAGAATACACGCAGACCTGGATGATCTGGTCCCCAACACTTCTGCATTGCTGTTCTACGTTCCTGTCCCCGTGGGATTTGGGTAAAATGAGCAGGTTTAGTTTTTGACAGTGGAATCATGCGGCTGTGTTAAGGCCAGGTTGGATGAGGCTCTGAGCCTGATCTGGTTGGAGATGTCCCTGCTCCTGGCAGGGGGGTTGGACTGGATGGGCTTTAACGGTCCCTTCCCACCCAAACCATCCTGGGATTCTATGTCAGACAACACGCGTGCTCTGCTGTTCCTCTTTGTGAGTTTGTAGGGTCTGTGATGTTTAGGGACACAATTATACAAAAACCTGTCAAGAGAGAACCACCTGCACTAAGACTCACACACTGACCATGAAGAAGTAATCTCAAACGCAATCTAATAGTTTATTACAGAATTGCAATCAATATGGACTAACAAGTAGTTTTGATTTGTATTAATGTTGCTAAATTTGTCAATGTTTGAGTAGTGAATGTGCTGTTAAATAGGTTAACATGTTTGCTTGTCCTGTAATAAGATGTTTTATAGCAAATAAGTGATTGCAGTAGCAATAAAGTAAATTTATTTGTTATGCATTTCCAACTGCCTTGTGCCTCTTGTTGTTCTGTATTCTACTCAAAACTGACAAACGTCTATTTCTTAGTTACGTTGATCTTTGAACTGTAAAATTTTAGGCTAATTTTGTTAGCTAAGCCTCTTCCTCCTTCTTTGCAGTTAGAAACTTGGAGCTAAGGGATCTATTTTTACAGAAAGAAATTTATAAAACCAAAAAATAAAAAGAGATCAGAATTCTGAATGCCAAAATTCCGTACACCCAAAATACATAGCCTTTGTTTCTTGTATTTATAGCTGTGAACATGTGAGAGTGGCTGTGAAAGGAGGTGGGTTTTGAGGTATACAAAGGCTATCATTGTGTGGCTCCTGATGGAAGTTAAAAGTTGCAATTATGATGACAATAACTATTTTTTTAATTTTACTTTCTTTGAGTCAATGATATTGGACAAGTCTGACTTCATTCGCTTCTGAGAAGTGTAATAATCCCATGGAAATCCATTGGCTGGCATGTCTTATTGGTATTATGTAATAGAATATAGGAATAAAATTAGGTAGTGATTGGTAGGAATAGATACAGGAAAGTGTGGCTCTGTCATCATAGACACTGGCATGAGGGCAGGGGCAGATCATGGGAAGCTCTAGAGGATATTCCATCAACGTGCAGCGCTGCAGGAGGTGCCGATGTCGTCACTGGGCAGTGCTGGAGTTGCTTGGCTCGTGTGAAAATAACAGCCACTTTGGGAAATAACGGTCCTTTTGTCTTTAACAAATCATTTGTTTGTCTTTCATGGTTGATGTTTTAAAATGTTGTTTACCTTCTCACAGCCTGCTAATTTTCCTTTCTTAAAGAACCAAGGCTCTTTGAATCTCTGCAAATATGACTTTATGAGTGTTCCTCATGTTCATCTGATTTGAATAGGAAAGTAAGCTGGAGGACCTTCAGTAAAGTCTCTGATTGCAGGCAGTGCATCCTCGGCTGTTGCAGATTTGCTCTGTAATAGAGTAACAACTAAATCAGTGACATTTTTTACACTTAACCCTTCAGGAAATAATGTTTCTCCATCTTGGTGCTCTACTCCTCCATGGTTCAGCTTCTGGTTGGTAAAAACCCAGTCTAAGTGTTTGTTGTTTTGAGGTTTCTGTGCTACCTTAAAACTGTCAAAAATATCCATCTTCTTTTAAAAACTTTATTATTGCTCAAATTCTTTCATTGTTGTCATTAATAATAATCTTCCAGGTGGAAGCAGGACCAAAGGGTACATCCCTGGAGGTGCCCACAGCACCGCAAGCCAGGAGCTCGCACGCAGCCGAGACTGGAACTCTCGGAGCACGGGGGAAGCTGGCAGTCCGGGATGGCCACTCCCAGCACACCCTGTCCTCTGCCACCCAGCTCCCCTCTCGGGTGCATCGTGTCTTTAGTGCTGTGCCTTACCACATCGGTTAGCTGCTTATCTCTGCACACCATTGCAAATATTTTACATTTTACAGTGCTGGGCAAGCTGTATGACTTTAGTCCAAGGTGGCCCAAGAGTGGACTTACCCTTGAAGTCAGACATTCAAAAGGAAAATCTGAAAAAAGTCTAAATTGTTTGGGTCAGCTAAGGAAAACTTCAGTCTTTTTTTTAAAACAGGATTACAATTCAGCTGTTGCTATGTATCTAATTAGAGAAAACATCCACTAAAGTGTAATACTACCTTACTAGTGACGTCTTTGCTTTTGTTTAAATGAGGAGTCGTGTGTGATCATGAGTACTGGCTTCTGCCCACGCTGTTGGGCTCAGCTTCCCTTGCGTAACTGCTTTTCACATACCTAATTCCACAAATCCAATGACACTTCTGCGAAAAATGGGCAACTCTCATAAATAGGATGGTGCAGCGTAGGCTCCCTTCTGCAAGTCGAGAACATGGAGGAGGTTGTCTTCTCAGGCTGTAGTGTGTTTGCTGGAAGATTGTTAGATTTCATGTTTCTGACTTAATTCCTTTTCTAGAAGAGCAGGACTGAATTGTTTTACTATAACTCTCAAGTGGCAAATTATTTCAACAATTCCATGAACAACCACATTTGCACAGCCTGATTGGCTACCCTAAAGGCAGAACCAATTAATTATGCCAATATGCTAGTGCACACAGAAATCCAGACTCACCTTTCAAGCCATCGGAATACACGCTTCTTCTAAAGCACTGAGGTTGACGTGGTCAGATTTTGTGTTAAAAGTGACGGGGGGACAGGTCTGTAATTGTCAGATTTAGCAAGTTAGCTAAATTCAGTCAGATGTTTCCTAATAGTGATGAAGCATTTAATGGGTCAAGAAATACCATGCTGAGTATAGCGATCATTGTGATGGAGTGTGGTGCGGCTCTGCAAACTTTCCAGAAGATCAGGTTTTGCATCGTTATGTGCAATTCCTAGTAACCTAGGGAAAATGATCTGAAAATCTGGTCATTAGAAACCCACTACAAAACCAACTTGCTGGCATTGCTAATAAAACGTACCTGTGAATACACACTTTTCCCTGCAATGTGTATTTTAGGGCTTAAAATATCTTAGTAGCTTTGTGGGACATCATGCTGAGAGGTGTTACTTTACATCACAATACTCTGGTCAAAAGGAAGATTTGCTCCTAAGATTAAGCAAAGAACTGTGAGCAAACTCCTAGTAAACTGCCTTTATCTCAACCCATGAGTTTTCCTTTTTTTTTTTTTTTTTTCCAATTCTGCTCCCTCTATCTGGGAGGGGAGAGTGAGCGAGTGGCTGTATGGTGCTTAGTTGCTGTCTGGGTTTAAACCATGACAGCTGTAAACATGACCTTGAGCTGCCTCTGCTCTCCATTGTGATGGAAACTATTCCATTGCCTTTAATTTTCTTGTTTCTGTGGGGTTTTTTAAATTTTTCTGCTTCCCCTACCTATATTCCCTTTGCATGCCTGCAGTTGGCCCCTGGGCAAAACCGGGTACAGTATTCTGCGGCATAGGAGTTGATTCTGAAAGAGAAGCTGAAGCATCCATGAAAACGTCCCTTTTCTGAGTACCGCATCACTGCTTAACGGTTGATATCTGAAAGACGAGAGCAGCCCCGCTGGACTCCTGCTTTCCGTGAAATCCTTTCTGATGCCTCCCTGTTTTATTTGCGTTATCCCTCTGCCAGTCTTTCTCCATGCTCTATGAAAATGCTGCTCATGCGGTGTCACCTGCTCGTTCGCCCGCTGAGCAGCACGTCTATTTGAAGACCCCAGAGAACGGCCGTGGGTGTTCTCTGTAATCTCGGCGCCTTTCCCCCTCCCCTTCTCCGCGAACATCCCCACTCCCGCTGGCTGCTCGCTCGCTGTCTGTCTGGCGCCTTGTGCAGGGCCGGCGAGCAGCAGCCCACATAGAGGTACAGCGCACACCGATATTTCCTTCAGCTCCTAGATTATTTCTCCTCCCATGGTCTGTGGCATCTGAATTCTCATCAGCACCAGCCGAGCCAAGATTGGTGTTTGCTAGTTGATCCAGATCACCTGAGGGCGACTTGTGATATGGCAGAAGAACTTATTGGTGGAAAATTGCATCTCTCTACCTCCTTTGCTTTCCTCTTAAAACCCACTGCTTTGCAAGATGTGTGACACACCTTCCGTTGTTTTATTGATCTGCTTTTAGTGTATTTTAGAAAGACTTATCATAATTTCTGTCCCAAATTTGGAATTGAAGCAATTATACTAAACCCATCTCTACCAGATCCCTCCCACCCTCAGTAAAGATGACTCTTCCTCAAAAGATCCAAGGGGGAAGAGTCAGAGAGAACAATTAAAGAGGAGATTTCTTCCATGCAGAAGTCACACCACGGCAAATGTTGATGCCAGTAGACCTTGCAGGAAGCCCACCCCAAGGACACAGACCTCACAGATGCATCTGTGTGGGAAAGCTGGGAAGTGTGAAGCTCTCTTAGATCCTAGAGCCCTTACAAGAGAGCTTTTGGCTTTACAAAGACTCTCTGATCAGAGGCTTTCACTGCTGAAGGGTTGGTACAATGATAAGATAAGTAGGAGCAGCAGAGGAGCAGAGCAGATTGCAGAAGACTGCCTTTCAAAGTGACAAGGTTATTGATGACTTTGAGCAAGTCCAGACATCAAAGGAAAAAGATCCAGTCTCTTGATTACTTGAACGTAGAAAACATACTTCTGCCTACTGCAGCCACATGCAATTCCACAGTTAGAGACTAATCTTAAATAAATATTTCCATATTTATTCTTACCGTCGTCCCCGGGGACGAGTGTATCAGCCAGCCGAGGTGTGACTTGTTCGTCAGCAATGGGTGGTCTGCACATTGCTGAGGAGATCGCTTGTGGGGACAAACACATTTTGTATGACTGACTCTAACATCATGCTGCCGGAGCAACCGCTCTGGAGAATCCTTTTGTAAAGCAGGGCAAAGTTGCATCTTTTCCCTTGTTTGCAAGCAGGTGCAGAAGCTGACTTCCCTCGCTAGCTTGATGAAGTTGTGAAGTCTTCACTGGACAGGGTGCAAGCTGCACCGGTGCTATTTACTCAGGTTTGTTTTCATGACCTGGCCTAGCTCAGGGCCCCGCGCTGTCATGCTCCGTGTTTTACAAAACTGACTTGCATTGTGTGTCTCTCTCTTTCTGCAAATCAGCTACTTTGTCCTTGCTGTGGAGACCTGTGATAACGTAGCGTGTAGGAAAACTTCTGAGAACAAGCTGTGTACAAAGAAGGGCAGCTAGAAATAACGTCAATTTTTTTAGCTTCCTAATTTTCAGTATGGCGCTGATGGCGCTGCAGTTGTGTGTATGTATATTCAGTGAGCCCGTCTGTAATTTGCTCATGGGAATTTTGGCTGAAGAAGGAGTGCAGGCTTTGGGAATTGTCTACTTTCATTTTTAGCCTGGTATGAGTGATTTCAGTGCCTCTGAGGGTTTGTTTTTTGGTTTTTTTTTGGTTTTTTGTTCCCTCCCCCCATTTTGTTTTGGTTTTTTGTCTTGCCTACCATCAAAGCTCCAGTTTTATAACATTTCCTCCAGTCTTTTCTGTTATTTTCCCCTTCACTGCATTAAGATGCAATTATGTACTTTAGCTAATTGCTGGTTACTTAATGTCAAAACGCATGACGTGTCTGAAATGTCCTCTGCTTTCCTCTGTCAAAATCATAAGTAGCACAGAAAAAATGCAAGCTATTAAAGTTATGTCTTGTCGAGAATTTACCTAAAAAGCTAGTTTTTTCCTGATGGAACATAGATCACGTTTTTGGGTACAGCGTTAGGATTATAGGCATTTAAAATGTATAAACTGTTCTATTACATATTCTTAATTCTTGAGGGCCATTATGTGTGGGACTTATTTACTCAGAATTATAAATTCACATTTGATTTGGCACATACCTAGGAGCTGGTAACATTTTTACAGACTGACGTAACTGGACAGCAGTGAGTGCCAGAAAGCGTTAGGAAAATGGAAATCTGTTCTGTTTCATACCGAATTTACCCATTTATAGACACTGAGTGTGTTTGAATATTTTATATCACTATGTCTGAGGTAGGTGGAAAAAGGTTTAAATTAATAAATGACATAATTAATGGCAGATACAGTAATGGGATACCTGGTCAAAATATGATTTCTTCTAAAAAAGTGGATTTTTTTTTTTTCAGTTCACGTTGGAAGACTGCTGTATTTTTCTTTAAGAGCTCTTAAGTTACGTAATTTTTGTCCCATAAAAAATTGCCTTAACTGAAAATTAGGAAAGGTATAGAGTCAGCATTTGGTGAGGGAGCACTGGAAAGGGTGGTCCTGGAGCAGTTTGACATGGACTATTTTGCCAAGAATACATGAAGAATAGTTTCATGCTTGAAAAAATCAGTTCTTCATTTAACTAAACTCTGCGTCATAGTACAGGTAACAGGAGGCCAATTTAAAGCTGTGGGGGAAAAAAAACCAGCAAACCAAACACAACTTAATTCCATTTCTGGCAGTTTACTTCCTACCAACTGTAAAACCTGACTCTCAGAAATGTGGTAGGGCTGGCAGCAGGTCGGTTTTATGTTCTTTGATGTGGTTTCTCTGTAGAAAGAGCAGAGAAAAATCTATTTAATCTATTTTTCAAAGAAAATCTATTTAATTCTGTGGTTTAATAAAAAACTATAGGAAACCTTCAGAATTTGGTGTTCCACAGCTTTTTTTCCATCTGAATTACTAGTTCATGAAAATTTTAATGAGCAACCTACCTAAAAACATAAACCACGTTAAAAGCACGCGGGGACAATGTTGTGCTTCATATCTCCCTCCATTCAGCTGTACATTTCCTAATGTTTGGCATCAGATAATAAAACGCAGTTTTCTCTATAGCTTTCTGTTATATGCACTGTGTAGAGGCATTATTGAAGCTACAGGTAAGTAGTAACATGAGAAAAAATTATTAAAAATATTCACAGATCTCGCAATTTGCCTCCTCCACTTGGCTTCCTATTAGCAAACGTGCCGGCAGGACGGCTGCTATCCCTCCTCACTTCCAGGACCTCTGACCACAAAAAGAAGCCATCCGTGCAGCTGGGACCAGTCTCTGGTCCGTATGGACACATTTTGAGGCTGGTGTGGCATGGACATGGTGCAGCACTTTCCTGGCTCTGAAAGGTTCAGGAGGTCCCAGGACCTCCCTGCAAAGTGCTTGGCCAAAGCACTCCGTTGCAGGACAGCATCCACCCACCATGGGCTCCAACTCCTGCCCTGAACCGTCCTGTTACATGTCCACTTTGTACAGCAGGCCATTGGCAAGTTGAGTTCCACTGAAGCCCACATCTAGGCCAGGTGTAGGAGGATGATGACTCCATGTCCATTGGAATAAAGGGCAACCACGAAATAAATAACACACAACTTAAGTTTCTTCAATTTTGTAGGATTTTTCAGTACTACAGAATCACAAAACATTACTTGATGAAACCAACATGTGTACTTTTTCATAGAGAGGCAAGTAAGATTTAGCTAAAATAACCAGAAAATGAGAGAACCTAACAGCCTTCTCCAGTCCTGGTGTCTCTCCCTGCCATCCCTACGGCTGTCTTCTCCGTTCTCCCTCTGTCTTATTTCTCTTTCAGGCTTGGCATATCCCCAGCATGTGTTTGCAGTTTCTCTGCCTACCTTTCCTCTATTTCACCGGAGCTCTCATCTCTTCCTCCGCACCTTGTTTTCTGTTTCCAAGCTCTTTTTCTTCCCATCTCTCTTGCTTTCTCATTAAACTTGTCTTGGCTCTCTCCAGGCTGACCCGGCGTGTTTGGTTGGCAGGGTACATTTCACTGTGCTGCTTTTCGACTGCTTGAAGTACAAAAATATTGATATTTACAGAGCTTGTTGTAAAAATCAATATTGCACTAGGCAGAGCAGAACAGCTGCTGTGTTGTAAAGCCGGTCCTGTCAACCTCCAAAACTGATAGGGCTTTGAGAAATCGGGAAAAGAGTGAGCAAATCTGTGTTTATGGGGGTTTGGTCTGAAGGTACCACAGTCACACAATGCAGTTTCTTGTCTTGCCTTCAAAGAGATGTGGTCATTATGAAAAAAAAGACATTTTGCAAGCATCATTTTTGGCTAATGTGGGAGCACTGGTGTAAATTGCCTCCAGTTCAGACTTCCTCTGTAGATATCCTCTTGAAATTGTGGATACTAACTGCCTGGTAATTCACACAGGAGAAAATATCAGTCAATTAATTAGCTCAGAGGTAAAGCTGGTAGTAGCTACTTCTTTGCTTTAGAGATCAAAAATTCTTACTTTTACAATTTTGAAAGTGGGAGTATTGGCTCTCACAGAGCACTTCTGGGCCTTGGACTATCAGCTGTCCAAAGGATTGTTAGCATTATCAACCAGATCATACCAACAGCTTGGCAACCACTGGCTAAAATAATTCAGAGTGGGTTTTTTTTGCCAAACAGAACAAGACCACGACTGGAGCTGCCGGTCAGCTCCTCGGGCGGCGCCAAGCCCTTTCTCGGGCAGCGGCCTTCCAGAGTCGTGACGCTCACCCTTTGCACCTCGGAGTGCCCTGGGGGTGGCAAAGGAACTGAATCTGCCAGCGTTCAGTTCTCGGGAAACAAACTCGATTCTTCTGGTTGCACACAAGCTGCCATTCCAACGTGGAGGAGAAGACACAAACCCTTTTTGCAAGTGGTGTTGTCCAGTTCAGACGAGGGTTTAAGCAATTCCTTGGCCCCACGCAGCAGAGCAGACTCTAAATCAAACTGCATTAATTACGTACCTTAATAAAATGTAGTATTGAGACTGGGATGATTTAACATAATTTTGAAATATTAAATAGTTTAAAAATTAATCTGAGGGAAGGGCTTTTTTGCCTCTAAGCAGCATTTCTTAAGCAGTTTTCTGACTCCGGGACTCTGTTTTCAAATATTTTTTTTTACGTGTCAGAGGAAAGAAGCCAGGAGTAAACAAACCTGTTAAATGATCCTGATGCAAATTCCTTACGAATTTCACAGCCATATGAACCTCTCTGCTCTTAAAAGCCTTCGGAAACTTCTTTATCCTGGTTTTATATGGCAACCTATAGTCAATTATATCTCGCAAATTTCTGGTTTTCCTAGGCACTAGCTTGCTGTCCACAATTGTAATTACACTGACTTCCTTTCCTTCAGAATTTGAAAACTTATTCCGTTATTTCTGTTCCTTGCAAAATGTGTTGATATTTTCAATATAATATGGGGTTTGGCCTTTAAGCTTAAGTTTGGTCAAAACAATAAAAAAATTGTCTTTCTTCCCCTCTGCATTATTAATAATTGTCCAATTTTCTATTTTCTCTAGTAGCTTTTTGTTATTTGGTGAGGAAATTAGTTCAGGCTTTATTTCTACATATTATTTAAGAAAACTTAGTAAGGGAGGGACCCTCTGAACATCAGAAAACACTTTTCCCTGCGAGGATGACCGAGCGCTGGCACAGGTGGCCCAGGGAGGTGTTGGAGTCTCCGTCCATGGAGGTGTCCAGAACCCAACCAGACACGGTCCTAGGCAACTGGCTCTAGTGAACTGGAGCAGGTGAGCTCCAGAGGTCCCTGCCAACTTCAACCAGTTGGTGATTCTTTTACAAGATCATCAGCAGTGCATGAGAGCAGAGTCCCATGAGTAGAAGTCAGTAGAAACTTGATTACTGACTGAAATGATATTGATTTTTCCAGTATATTTTATCAAAAGACTTTAAGGCAGGAGCTAAGAATTTACATGGACAATGATTCTTTTATTTTTCATCCGTATGGGAAAAGGTTAATTGTTGATGAAACATGCTGCTTTTCCCCAGTCGTATCCTAGAATTCAAAAGGGCAGTCAGAGCCTGGTGTCTGAGCCAATCATTAATGATTACTAGGATCACAGTATATATAAATTCAGCCTCCATAATTTGCTAAATAAGTCCATATTTCTCCTCTTGCAGCCCCCTTAGGGAAGCTTGAACTAAGACATCGTTTTTTTCTTAATTTTTCTGGAATATCTATATTCAGGGATAGGTACTTCTTGCCCATTTGAGATACTTTATGAAAATTAGATGAAAGTGCTCTAGCCACACTTTCAAGTCTACATTATGGAAATATGATTTATATAGAAACATTCCCTTAGGAATAAAGTCTTTAAAGTAATAGAAACTTTTTTAGCATTTTACTTTTCTAGACACACTGTCACCTTCTGGTTAGCTCTTGTTAACACAGGAGCCACTCTGGGATTTTTCACTAATTCCCTTGGTTAACCTCTATAAAATCTGTTTACAACTGTAAAATATTTGCTGCAGATTCTAAGCACTTCAGAAAATCTGAAATATTCATCAGTATGTGCTACCCTATTCTCTATGAAGCCTCTACAACTGGGATTTTAAAAATCCTGAAGCAACTTGAACATCTAAAGTCTGATTAATTCCGCTCTATCTAAGCGATACACTCGGAGCTGGCGTATTGCTGTCAGGGAGCTCTGTGTTTGGTACTTAAAAGCAAAATTTGTTACGCCCTTAGCCAGACTTCCAACAGTAAATAGAGCCTGGCAAGCTCGGAAGTGCAGTGGGAACTACCAGCTCCATCAATAAATGCCAGGGTGGTACAGGGATAAATGAGATGGGCCTCCACATAGCACACAGATTCTTTTTTTTTTAATTGGCTGTATGAAGGACCAATGCAAAGCTTGTCTTCTAGACCAGGATTAGGATGGGGATTCTTGATGGACTCATGTGGCACTTCTGGAGCACGTAATTTGAATAATAATTATGAATTCTAAATGTCCTTAAATTAAAGTAAGAACAATTAAAATGTAGATAATAGTTAAGCACTGTAAACATGGTACTGTATGTTTGGAAATGACTTCTGTGATTTGTTCACATTTTCTCCTTTCTATTTGGATCTGTTCCATTCCATTCTATCCTTCTGCTTTATTCTTTTTTTGGTAAATGGCCATGCTGTGTATGATGGAGCTAGCTTCTGTCCAGTGACTGTAATGCATTATTCCAGTCATTTCCATTCAAAAAAATACAGAGGTCCAGCACTGGCTGTTGAATGTGGAGCAATACTTTCAAGTAGGCTGTGGGCGTAAGTCACTACAGCCTAGCTGGATGTTAGATGGGCATGTAACTTCATCTGTGTAACTTTATAAAAAGATTTGCAAGGTCCAGAGCAATTCTAGGAGGTGTCTATTTAATACATGCTGCCTGTAGGACTGCTTCAGGCAGATGTCTGCAACAAAAGGAGATTGCTCCTATGGGGAAAGTTCTGTTTTCTGGCTCTTACTTGAGGTTGCCCACTCTTCCTCTTGCCTTGTGTTGTGCAGCACAAGCACCGCTTCTCTTCAGCTGGCTCTGCCGTGGGAACTGGACGGGCCACGGGCATGCCCGCTGCTCCTTGCCGGTTTTTACCACCTCCTTTTTCACTTTTGAAGTGCCCTCAGATCTCTGCAGCCATCCCTTGCCTTTTCCCCATGGCCCATCCTGTCAGTTCTGAGTGCCAGGAAAGGCAGCGTCTCTTCCCGTTTCGGAGCCGTTTAAGGTGGCCAGTGTGAGAAGCTGAGCAGGTCTCACCAAGGAGCTGCCAAGTCTGATGGGCTGGCGTGGCTGAGGGAGCTAAACATGGTCTTCCACACAAAAACTGTTTAAATTGTGGACTGCCAGAGTTCTTTGCAGAAAACTTCTGGAAATGGAAAATCCATTACTCCCTTTGGCTGGAAGGGGCTTTTAATTTGTGAGAAAGGCAGGTAAATGCTGCTATTTCAGTGGAAATAGGTGACAGAAGGAAATAAAGTTTTGTGACAGTTCAGGTGAAGAAGTTTGATGTTTGTGCGGTTTTATGCAGATGAAAGTTTTTGATATGCTGGTGCTATTTGAGAATTTCTGGAATTGCATTTTTAATTATTTGTGAAGGGCACCTAGAGTCTTGGAAATGTATTATTTTATGTTTTATAGGTTGAAATCTAAATAAATAAATGTGGTTGAGAGCTCAAATGACTGTCTGCACAGTGTGCAACAGCAGTTAAAATGCTTTGGTGCATTAGAAGTGAGGAATATATTACAGCAGCATATTGAACAATGGTGCATCTCATCTGGAGCGACGCGTTCAATTTTGTTTGCCTACCCTAAGCGATAATTAAGATTGACAAGGTTATCCAGAGAAGGAGAATAAATATTACAGAAATTTTAGACATGTTGACACATGAATAAGAAATAACAAGAAATTAAATTTCTGGACAACAAATATGAACACAAGGCTACTTCAGAAAATGTAGGAAATATTAGTGAAGAAACACTTGGACTGCAAGCTCCTCAGCTGGATTTTGTGCCAGTTTGGTGGTGTCTTTGTTGCGCTGGTTCAGCGGCTCCAGTAGAGCGGAGTCCTGAGGAGCGGCCCCAGTGCAGATACCAGCAGTGGCAATAATGGAACCGGTGTGAACTGGGATGGGAGAGCAGATAGAGAAGTGCTATGAATAGGTTGCAGAAGGGCTGTTTGTTTTCATTTGTTGCTCTCAACAGGAAAGAACATTTTTTCAGTAGAAATATTGCTGTTGTAAATATTGCCGTTACAGATCCGGTAGGTGTTGGCAGCTGCCTCCCCACCCGCCTTGCGGCGAGGCACTTGGCCTCTGCGCTGCGGTGTGTATGCGAAAGCGCGTCCCAGGGCCCGCTGTCGGTGCTGTTGGCACCGCGGTCAAGCAGGTGCAGTGAGTGATAACTGCGGGATAAAGCATTCTCCAGCCATAGCAGTCTCAATCACCTGATACTCTCCCAGCAGCGCAATAGGTTTCTGTTATTTATTTTTTTTTTTTTTTGCATTGGCCACCTCTGCAGCTGTGCTAGGATGTCCCCAAACTTTTGTGGCCAGTGCTCCCAGACACGCACACGTGGGCTGGTACCGCTCAGCCTTCTAGACAACGGCTGGCCCTGATCAGCTGGGGGTGGAAACGTGACTCCCCATATAACCACAGCTTCTCTTATCTCCCTCGCTTCTACTTGTCTCTCTAGCTTACCTGCTGCCTTTTTTTTTTTTTTTTCCACATAGCCAGCATCACAGACTAAATCCTTCATTCCTCTTTTCCCCCGGGGCTAACCGCCTACCTCCTATTTTAAGATCTATTTTCAGCTCACTCTAGCAATTAACATGCAATATTGCAATAAGTCTGGGCAGCAAAATTATTGGGTAATTTCACCAAAATGTCCATTATAGATAAATATGCAATCAGGCATCTGTGGTGGTGCGGAAAGTCAGCCCTCCATTAGCCTCCAGTACATGGATAGCCAAAAACACACTTCTGTACACACAAACAGAATTTGTATTAAAAATATTGGAAATAATTAAGTCAAGTTCTTCCCTGCATAGAAACACATAGAAACACTCCCACTGGAGTTAATTGGAGCTGAGTATGTGTAACAGTTAACAGCTAGGTCTGTCTTTTACAGTGGTCTGCAAATATGTAATTTTTGTGCCATTATGTATGTAAATTCTCTGTCTTCTACTAACAAACACAACAAAGGTCAAAGATGCTTGCTGTTAAAAATTACAAGGATCCAATTCTCCACTCTTTTTGCAAATGATGCCATCCCTTTAAACTGATAATGGAAATCTCCCTAATTAGGCCCATCGATTTTATTCCTGCAATATGTGTAAATTCATTGTCAGCGTGTGTCAGCCTCCCACCTACTCTCACGCTTCCCCCCCCCCCCAACACGTGCGGTGATTTGGCGTGGCCGTCACTTGGACGGTTGAAGTGGGAGGACGTGGAGCGAGGTTTAATCCTCTCCCGCGTGGGCTGGGGCTGGACCGCGCCTCCCACCAGCTGGGCCGGACGGCCGCCAGCATCCCTCCGCCGGCGTGCACGTCCAGCTCAAACAGTGGGACAGCCGCTCCCAAAGGTCAGTTATCCTGTCAAAATAATAGCATGGTTTCCCTGAAACACAGTTCTGCCGCTCTGCGTTTCATGTTTTGGGTCTCCTCCTCTTCCTCGTGAATTTTCCTACAAGCTCCTCCCTGTACCTGAGCCAGGGAATCAGCACTGACTGATATTTTTGCCTGGAGAAGTCAAGCAAGCGCTGCAATTTGCAGGAGAGCAGTCTCTTTAGATTAATCAGGTTTTATGATTTTATTACTTTATTTAATAAATTTTAAAAATAACCTTATTGCAGGTGTATCTATATCACCACAGTGAAAACAATGATCTTGATATCTCAAAACCACCAATTGTCTAGCAGAGCACTGTCCTGAAAATGTGCATAATTAAATGAAAATAAATCTCATAGGTGACAGTAACAGGTGGGTTTGGTCCATTTTCTTAATATTTTCTTATCTTTTTAAGCAAAAAAAAAAGTGCACAGTGTTCAGGATATGAGCACCCGTAGCTTCAGTCCCATACGAGTTTGAGGATAGCTCTGGCAGGTTTTACGTTGCCATCTTAGAGAGCGGTGGCAGGTTAGCTGTGGGAGCTCAGAGCTGTGCACAGGCAAATTTACCCTGTTTCAGGAAAAAAAGAGGATTTTCCCCAGGGGGTTGTGCAGTGCCGAGCCCAGCACAGCTGCCGGCCCAGTTTAAAGCTCCCTTGGGTGTACCGACGCTCCGCGGCACTGGGACAGCAAGGTAGACCTCTCCTCACTCGCTTTTCTGTTCATATGCTCTTTCTTAATAAGCCAGTAAATTTCAGTTCGTTATCTCTCCTATGTTATAAGTCAGACTAAATTATTGATGTTTGCCTAGTTGTCTTAAAAAATAAACTGTATTTTAAAATTTTATGATGAAGATGTGACTTCAAGATGTGGAAGAGGTTAATGTTCTTGCATGTGCTCTTCATGGAGATGGTTTTTATTCTGGAGTTGCAGATCTTGCTTATGAGAGACAAGCTGATTAACGTCTGTTGTACGTGGCTCTCAAAGATTGATAACCTCACTCTAATTCATGCTATTTATGGTGTGGCACAAATGTTTGGGTTTTTAAAACTACTGAAAAGATGTAGAGCAAATCTCCTCCAACCATGCCAGCCCACCTCCTAGGCTGACTGTACTCCACCAGTTCTTGGAACAGTCGCTTAAAACCATTCATTGATTTCTAGAGCACTCAGCCACAGCGCTACAGCACTGAACACGCATAGGTAGGTGTGTTATTGCCCGTAGAGATCTGCCTTTTCTTTGCTTTCTTAACGTCGTTGCTAGAGCAGGGTTTTTGATCCCCATTCTCATATAAAAATATATTTGCTTGTACTAGGGTCCCTGTTTCTACTCAGTACTTGTCAGAGCAAATGCCGTTAGCCGATGCGAGTCTCGCAGAGGACGAGTTGTGATGTGGGGCTGGTGTTGGTGCTTCTCCCCCATCCGTGTGTACCTGAGGACAACCGTTCCTCAATGGCTCCGGCCGAGTATTTGTGCGCTATCTGCGTGCGGCCGCTGCGTTACTGAAACCAACCAAAAAACGGAAACTTGGGAATCTAAAAATGGCTCAAAGTGGGCGAGCAGCTGAAAGCTCTCTAAGCTCTCTAAAGCAGCGTCTAAAGCGTTTGTCTGGGAGGGAGCAGGAAAGGTGGATTAGCAGCCAGAGGAAATGTAGTTGTTTTTAACAGAGTCACTCTTTGCAAATGTCATGGTGAGGTTCTGCCTGAACTTTCAATTATTTCTGCCCAGAACACGGGCAGGTTTGAGGTTCGGTTATTTGTTTGACTTCTCTTTCACAGCACTCTGAATTCAGCTTACCTCTGAGAGTCAAGCTGAAGTCTTTCCAGTTACATTTAATAAAAAAAAAAAAAAGAAAAGTAGCTGGTTTTATGCTCTGCAGGGCTGTACCCACTGGCATCCAGCGAAAACTCCTGTGGTGCTCCGGGTTTGACAGAGCCATGCTTGCTGACTGGCTCTTGCCTAGCACAGGGAATTGGAGAAAAAACCCCACATTTTTGCCATTAAATAAACACTGATAAATAGATGTATTTGTATGTGTGGGATGAATTATTAAGCAAGACGACGTTGCAGCCCGGTTCTTTTCAGAGCAGTATTCCCTTTTCTCATTGGAGATGTTCAAGCCCACCCAGCACAGAGCAGGTCGGGGGGTTTGGAGAGCAGCAGGCTTTGCAGGGACGGAATCCTGATGAGGAACGGCCTCGCCTTCCCTTCTGCCCTCACCTGGTTTTGCTGGCTGCTCCGGTGTGGGCCATAAAGCGTGAGCCCACGCGGTGTGCTGCTGGGCAAGCCGGGGCCCTGTCTGGGATGAAGCTGGGCGTTAATCTCTGCCTGGCGCAGGCGGGGAGGCAGTGGGTGCTGGGGAGGGACGGGGCCGCGCGTTTACCCATCAGTCACTCGTGGGGGTGTTTGACACCTGCCTGTCCATCACCCGCAGTGTACTGCCCTTCACTGTCTGTGCGTCGGCCGCAATCGATTTCTGGGCGACCTGAGCACCTCCCAGTACTGGCGAAGGCAGATGCTCGCGCCACCCATGAGGAGCCAGCTATCCCCGCTCGACGCGAGGGAATGGGGGGGTGCAGAGGGCCGCAGCCCCCAGCCCTCCTCATCTCTTCGGGATGTTCAGCATCCGCTTCCCTGGTCCCAAACGCCCTTCAGGGGGAAACGGGCTACCCTTGCCTGGGAGGAAAGGATGCTCAGTGTGGTTGTAAATACTATTTTAATTATTAATTTTAAAACAAAAAAAAAAAAATTATTTTAATACTATTCCTTTAGCTATTATTTATAAAACGTACGTGTACTTGTCCATTCTCTGGCCAACAATTATTTTACTTGTCAAAACTGCATAATAAGGCATAATTTAATCTAAGAACATGCAGAGAAAAGTTTTCAGCTGTTCTGCCTAAACATGAATTTTAATGTGCATTCAGTGTTTTCCGGTGTGATTGCCTCACCTGTTAATACACCCGGCATCTCAATGTACCTCATACAGAGGCTGTCAATAATGGGTTCATTTTATAAGAGTCTATTTGTTCTGCTGTGAAATTGTTAACTTTCAAAAGATGTGATTCTATCTTTCCACCTCTTTTACAAGTAAAATGAACAGGCAGCATATATTGAACATGAATAAGAGGCTGGATTTTTTTTTTTTTCAAAAGGAAAACATAAAGGGAAAAGAAAAAAGGCATTCCCACTAGTTGTTACTATTAAAAATCTTTTTATAGGTGATGTGCTAAAGGAAAGTACTCAAGAACAGTTCCTCAGTGCACACAGGTTGTGCAAATGTTGTCAGGTTATATCAAACTTTGCCATAGAGAAGCTGGGCAAGGTAAAGTTATCTCTGAAGAGATTCAACTGGCACAAATGGATTTCCCATAAAAAATAGTTGCATTGCAGGTAGTCAGTGAATGTTTGTTTGGATAGGTTGTTCATCCTTCTTCTGTGTCCACTATCACTTATTTCTTTAGAGAAAAAAAAAAAAAACTGTGCTGAAAAGTGCCATTTTTCCTGCACCCAGTTTCTCTGAAATTAAATACAAACCAAAACTTCTCATCTAGGCTCTGTTTCCCACAAAAGGCTGGACCAGCCGATCTTTCGAGTTGCCTTCTACGAAATGACGTCCAGCGTCACTATTTAAACTGTTTGGGGGCTGTGTGGTAAGGCAGGCATCAACCCAAGCGCCCGGCTCCGCACGCGGGCGTCGGGCGGCACAGTGTTCAGACGGTGGGTTTGCCTCTCCCCGTTGGCAAGGTCGCTGTAGGACTGGGGTGAAATCCTGGCCTTGCTGAAGTCAACGGGAGCCTAGGAAGAGAGGAAGAAAGACCGCGTCTTTTGCCATTTCCCTTCCAGCAGAAGAGTCGTGTAAGGCGGGTTTTCCTTCGTGCAGGAGCTCCAGATGGTGCCGATGCAATATTGCCGGCTCTGGTCTTTGTCGGGGCTTCGGTGTAGGGCAGTCCAGGCGAACAACTGCGTATTTAAAAGTAATCGTCACTCATGCCTGCTAAAATTGTTTGCTATGAACTACATCGCTGTTTCAAAGATGGGATTTGAATGCAGTCAGTGCAACGTCATTAATCACTGCGTGTGCCAGCTAGGCCTGTCTGACAGAGAGAGCAGGCCTACGGAGCGTGCAGACACAGGCGAGCTGGGTTTTGTGCCGCTTTCCTCCAAGCTAGTCGAACGTGCGGTCGTTTCCACTTGTTTCTTTTTATGTTATAAATAAGAATCCCGAGCAACAATTAGGAGCAGACAAAAACTTGGCTATGTGCTCCTTCAGTGGATGTGCTCTGGGACCAGCTCCGCAGTACAGTGGAAGATAGTGGGGGATTTTAGCAAGAAAAATCAGCATGGCAGAATCAATAGCTGTGATTATCCCGCAGTAACTGCGCTTAATGGTCGTGGGCCATGTTCTTCAGACTGGATTACGGAGGCAGGCGTGTGAGTGTCTGCTGCGAGAAGATAAAGAGCACCAGTTGAGCGGAGATGGCGGTTTCGCTAAGTAATCGACTTCCTTGGCTGCCTTCTGTAAAAAGCTGCATTCCTCTGGTAAAATTTCCTTTCACAATGAGTGAGTCAAGTGGAAATACAGCGTGAGAAATGAGAACAGGCTTCTAAGGTGCTCACAGAAATGTTCATCCTATTAGCAGTACAGGGACAAAAAATAGCAAGTCTAGGGATGGCGTTTGAAGATGTGTAATGTATTTAAGGCACCCTCTCAGATTTATAATAACCCGTTCATGTCTTAAACTCGGTCTGGTTCAAAAGACACTCTTTCAAAAGGCCAATTTTTTGTCGTTTTACTTCATTTGTGACTGTGGAGAGCTTCACGTTGCTGCCCGTCTCCCTTCGCTGCCCATGTTGGTCAGGTGTGGCACCCTGCAGCCACACGTACGTATGGCAGCAGTCTCGGTCTCAACATACCTCAGTCTCACCCCAAAGATACAGCAAATGCCACTTTTGCTGGGATAATCAAAGCGCACAGGATTCCCCTTACATTTTGCACCACTAAATTAAGCATAGGAAGACGCTGTTTCAGATTATACATCGTTTTCTTCTATAAAAGCTAGAAAAGGAAGCCCTACACGAACCAAGAGCTCAGGTTCACTATCTTCCAGTGGTTTCAAAGCCTTTTTGTTGTAATCTGCCATTCTAAAGCAAACACTTTATCTGAATCTTTTCCATTATCTTGCGTGGCAAGACTTACTTAAGTCTTAAATGTGAGTAATGTGGAAGGGATTGGATCTGGGCTATATCCTTCAATTGATGGAAATTG
Source organism: Tetrax tetrax (assembly GCA_009806455.1). Taxonomy (NCBI): domain Eukaryota; kingdom Metazoa; phylum Chordata; class Aves; order Otidiformes; family Otididae; genus Tetrax; species Tetrax tetrax. The sequence continues at coordinate 439,565 of WHYT01016787.1, forward strand.
AGAATGTATGAAATGAGATATGATTTCATGAAGTTTTTGGGAAAGCCACTGGAGTGAAGTATGTCCTTTATCTGCCTTTTCCTCACCTCACCGTTGGTACCGGTGCAGAAGCAGGGAGACCAGAACCGCCAAGAGCGATCTGCCAAATGCAGGACGCCTTGGAGTGCGTATCTAAAACTATTCCCTTAGGTACTATTACCAAATACTTGAGATATCCATGCCTTGCATAAAATGCGAAGGTTTCCACCACGTGGCAGTGCCTGGCACAGCTGAGAGCCACGGTGGAGCAGTCCCTTGGTGTTTCCATGGGATGCGCATTCCTGGAAAGCTCCGTTGGGGACGGGGTGGATGTTCCAGTCCACTTGAGCGACAAACGCAGCCCAGCACAGCAGAAGCGTTTCCTCAGCTGTCAGTTCTTTTCCCGAGGTATAGCTCGTTTTCTTGCCACACCAGCGTCGTATAAACACAGTGAGGAAAAGTTACGGCATGGGAAGGATGGCGCCAGCCTCCCATGACCTCGCCCAGGTACTGCGCTGGTGGGGTGGCTGCACCATGCCGAGATCTCCCCTCGGGGAGATGTTTGATAATATTGTTAATAATGTATTAGTTAGTGGTACTGTGGAGCAAGCAGCTGGGAGGTTCATCCAAAAATCTGGGTATTGCTGGCAACTGCAGCCTGAGACATCTGCGAGCCAAGCTCATGTGTTTACATCAGCCGGCACAGCTCCATCTGTAACCTTTCATTCCTCTTTCAAATAAAGAGGTTATTATTTCTCCTGAAAGATTCATTATAGTGAAGGACGGCAGCACAATTACATTTGCCTTTTTTTTTAATTTATTACTAATACTCCAAACAGCAGTATATCAGCAAACTAAATGTTCCAGGAGATAAGCACAGATGAAATCATGTATCAGCCCAGCAGAAGTCATATGAACCGAGTTAGTTAGTTATTAGTTTGGGTGAAGAACTCTATTTCATGAAAGCCTTGGAGATTTTTAAATTTTGTTTTCATTCTGCAGAGAGATGAAGATAATTTCTCAAATATTTTCACAAAAATGGAATTGTTGAAATGGCCTTGTCTGCCAGCTGCACTTTCCAAAATGTATTATGTGCTGACCCGAAACGTGGCGCATCTCCACGTAATCTCTGCTCTGCCTGACATAGAGCAAAGGTCTCGGTCATAGATCATTCCGAGCTTGGAGCAGGACCTAAACCTGGGTCTAAGGCGGCGCCAGAAACTGCAGAGAAATAGGATACAGAGAAATAGGACGCTTCTCTTGTTCCGCTTTTTGGCTTATTTTCATCATGATGAGAAAAACGAGAGTGGCCGGTCACACACAGCATGCTGCCAGGCTGCAGAGAAATTGCTGCAAGGAAATGTGTTATTTGTAAAAATGCCAAAATACGTGACAGTTTGCCAGAATATTTTTTCATTAGGATTTTTTAATAAGTTTTAACACATTTGCTTCATTTAAAAAATCAAGGAGGTACTCGAACTCTTCCTGACACAGAAATGCGGGGTGCAGAGCGTGCTGCGGCCCAGCCCAGAGCCCCGCGCGCTGCGGATTGCCTGATGAGTGGTTGCTTTGTGATCTCAAGTCGCATAAATGGGTTTTTTTTCTATTATTTTTACGTGCTTTCTGCTTCGTGTTTTTACATCTATTTTCTTTCTCTCAAGCACTAGCAGTTGTTATTCCTGTCTTCAATGTGAAAAGCAAAGCAAATCAACCCAAACCCAAGCTACGTGTATGGGGCTCTAAGCAGCAGCCCCACTAGCAGAAATATTTGAGGTGATGCTCATGGAGCACTACTCCTCGGGGAACGGGAGGCTGGGTCCGGCTGGCCTCCACTGCAGGGGGTGAAAAAGCCCGTTCACACCAGCAAGGCCAAGTTTGGTCTTTCTCCATCCATGTCTTCATCCCCAGATGTTTAGAGGTGTGGGAGAAGGCAAGCCCCCAGACCGGGGCTCACGGAGATGCCCCAGCGCCGCCAGTGCCCTCTTTGTGCCTCCGCCCCCAGTCCTCCTGTCGGGAGAGGAGAGGGAAAGCCCCAGAGGGATATTGCAATTTTCTGCTGTCAAATAAAAGCATTTTCCGATGGGAAGGAAGAAGACATTAAAAATTGCTTTCTGAACAGGGTTTTGCATGTTTTGCAACCGAGGGGGTGCAACCCTCTCCCTGCACCGCCCAGGGCTGGTTGGCAGCGGGACCAATCCGTCTCCGCCAGATCTGCCCACTCCCCGCAGCGCCAACAGCTCTCACTGCTGCAAAGCCCAGTCCTAACCAGTGATGCAGAACCTTGGGTGGCACATATTTATACCGTAAAGGAGCGTGGTTGCCTTGATTTTGTGTGTGGGGATGCTTTTCCATGAGAAACAACCCAAACGTTTGTTCTTCTGTTGAGAACAGTCCAACAGTGCGCCTGCTGCGAGGGGTGGCAAAGCGGCGTGTGTGACGCCGTGGATGCAGACGGTTGGGTGGGGCTTCTCCTTGCTTTGTTTTGCTTCGTTTTATTTTCACTGAGCTTTAAGATGTTTTCGTATCAGAGGCTGATAAAGTGCAGGCTAATAACTTTGTTGTCTTGGTTAGACATGCAGATACCTCTGTGGCTGGTTATTTATTTATAAACTTGCCATCTCGGCTATAAAAAGATTTGTAATACCCCAATAATAAATGCGTTCATCACCACATCTTCTGTAATCACTGCAGCTCCTGAGCCGCTATTTGGCACTCATTAGCTGAAACTCCCATTCACCTATAATTTCTGAGAAGCATACAATTATGTGTTATCACTACTTCAAGTGATTACTACACTGTATGGTTTTAAGATAATGGCGTGAAACACTCCACGATGAATTGCACCTCTCTGGGTAGCTTTGCTTCTGTCATTAACTCTATTGTTTTACTTAAACCAACCTGGGGAGAACTGCATGGCAGGGTTGGTATTACCTTCTCAGAGAAGAGTCCCAGGTCAATACGGATCCGATAAAGGACATGACACAGCGCACAATTATCTCCCGCCTCGCATGTCCTACCTACTCGCAGCGCAGATATTATTATAAGGTAATTCTAAAATCCAGCTTGTTTTCACTTGGAAAGAACGTTTTTTTATTAAGCCTTGTTAGTGAAAAAACACACCTTTGCTTGCAGACATTTTTTAATAGCCGAGCAGGTAGAGACGAGCTCGCACTGCCTGCGCAGGCGGATATCACAACATTGCCCAGCGTCGGAGGCCATGCAGGTTCACCGCAGCGTGTGGTCCCAGTGGCCAGCCTGGCAGCAGGAGGGAGATCCTGGTTTTAGGAGAAACGGTTGAGGCAGCCAAGGGAGGCCAGGATGGGCTCCTCGCCAGCAGAAAGGGGATCTCCCCCCTTGTCCAGCCGCTGGTGATGAGGTCTCTGGTCCCTATCACACCTACCTTTGGGTTCTTCTAGAATATTATGGAGGCAAGTGCAGAAATGCAAGCGGAGCACGTTTACATCAAGGAGATTGGTGCACATGGCAGCCTGCCGCACACCTATCTCCTGGGGGCCTCCCGTGGGGCCACCTGCTGACCCCAGGTTCTTCTCCTGGGCCCAAGACTCAGGCGGATATTGGCGTTCGGTGTGGTGATTCCCCATTTTCCCCTAGCAAGCCCCTGGTCAGGGCCGCTCTCCGCTCCCCAGGTGCAGGCGATGCCCGTGAGTGCTCCCCGGCTCCTCTGCTCCCAGGCCAACCGCCCTCTCTCCTGTAATGTGCCGTGGAGGAGTGAGCCCGCATCGCTGTGATGCTGCTGTGCTCGTTATCAAATTACGGCATTTGTGTGGCTGTTGAGTGTAACAGCCACCCGACGCTCGTTGTGTTACCCTGAGTGCGCGTTGTTGTAATAGTCTCCCGCTGTAAGCTCTCATTTTTTTTGTCAGAGCTTATTGCATCCGTGAAGAAACCTTTGTTTCATTTTAGCATTAAAAACAAAGACTGATGTAACTGTATTCTGAAACGAAAATAATGCAGTTAATTAGTATTGTGGCTGTTTTAATTCGGCTGGATGCTAAAATCCTTCAATAACATGCTGTGATATTGAAAATTTGGAAGGTAGCATGGTATTTTCAGGACATTTTCTCATCCTCTAGGCATGATCCTTTGCTGTGACACGGTCTCAGAGCTTATATTGCTTTTTATTCCTTTAATTTGTGTTTCAGTATCGTGTGGCAAAAAAGCACAGGGAAAATTGCTGTCTGGGTTGGCTTGCAGCATCAGAAGAAACAGCTGACTTCTCTGTTCCTATAAAATAAACACAATTGGCTCTTAAATTCTCAAAAACACTCTCCCTTAAGAAAAGTGCAAAATAATAAAGACAAAAGCATACTGTGAACTGTTTACTTACTTTTCTGCATATGCAATTTCTTCTTCATAATTTCTGGAAGTCAGTGTTTCTATATAAATATCAAATAAATATCAAATAAATATCAAATGCAGCAGCCAGCACTTTCTGAATATTTCGAATAATATGGTTAAGCTGGGGGTTGCTCTCCAAAAAAAGAAACTAAGACTATCAGAACCAATAGTGTGGTGTAATATTGTTTCTGACTTTTCAAAGACAAAATGTGCTTCCATTAAGTAATTAAATAATAACTAATAATTCTTAGCTTTACACTACACTGTTTTGATCATTTTAATATGAAAATAAAGCTGTGGAAAGGGCTGGGAATATTTTCACATAAATTCAAACAACAAGTTAATTCAGTGCAGTTGTGCTGCCACTTTCTCTGTCCTTGTCCCTGGAAGGAGGCCGTCCCTTGCGGCAGGAGGGCGATGGGCATTACGGCCGTCGCTGGTGGTTCCGATGAGCGTCACAGGCGGGAAACCCCTGTGAAGGTGCTCTCTGGCCTGGCTCGCGTGGATGGGCAGGCGCTGAGGCTGAAACCCGTTCAGACTGAAATTCAAATACCGTCAGCTGTAGAGCTAATTTCATTTAAAATCTTGTAGAACAGTAAACACTTTTGCTATTAATTACTAATATGCTATTGATTTTCCATTTAAAATATTTCAGATTTAGGGATTCATCCATGTTTTATCTGCAGACAGATTTCCTATAATATCTTAAAGCATCTCAGGGCAGCAGAGTTTATCAAATCAAGAAATAAAAAAGTTTTGTTTTCTTTTACTTCCCCATCATTTTGTCCTGCATTCTCTCTCCATCTTGTCTTCTGTTTCACCCGCAGGCTGGCGGGTACCGAGGAACTTTGTCACACCCACGCTAGAGCAGAAAATCTGAAGGGTTCTCACAGTTGATAAACTATACATCGATTCTCTGGCGCGGTGGAAGTGCCATAGGAGCAGAGCAGGGAGGTTAATTATGCTAATTATTCATGAAAATTCAGGTAGCGTGTATCCCCATTTATTGCAGGCAGTTTGCCAGATAAAAAGCTCATAGTGTTATCTGCTCCTTTTGGAAAAGTCCACAGGCCAGCAAATATTTAAAGAATTATCTCAGTTTCTCCATAATTTGCAGATCTCCAGTTCTGAGCTGCTATTTCAGAAAGCGATGTAATGGGCTGCTGAGAATCAAGGAAAATAGAGGGTAGTAGGTTTGGAAGAACGTCTTTATTTAAAGGAGGTAATTACCAGTGAGTGTATTGATACGGTGCTAAATGAATTGTTTGATGGCAGATGCTGGGTGAAATGTCTCGGGCACGTCTGAGCCGTTCAGCTTGGAAGGGGAGGAGACGCAGCAGCAGCAGAGTGCGGTTTGCCCGCAGGTGTGTTGGAGAAGGGGCAGGAGACTGGAGACCTGGTCACAGCCTGCACTAAGCTGGTGGGATCAAGGAACGTTCTCCTGGAAGGATCTGGAGAGGGTCCAGAGGAGGCCACGCAGATGCTGAGAGGGCTGGAGCAGCTCTGCTCTGAGGCCAGGCTGGGAGAGCTGGGGCTGTTCAGCCTGGAGAAGAGGAGGCTCCGGGGAGAGCTGAGAGCGGCTCCCAGTGCCCAAAGGGGGCTGCAGGGAAGGTGGGGAGAGACTCTTCAGCAGGGCCTGGTGTGAAAGGAGAAGGGGGTAGATTCAGACTGGATATAAGGAAAAAAATTTTTACACTGAGGGTGGTGGAGCACTGTCCCAGGTTGCCCAGAGAGGCAGTGGATGCCCCATCCCTGGAAACATTCCAGGCCAGGTTGGATGGGGCTCTGAGCAGCCTGATCTGGTTGGAGATGTCCCTGCTTCTGGCAGGGGGTTGAACTGGGTGGGCTTTAATGGTCCCTTCCAACCTAAACCCTTCTGTGATTCTGTGATCCCCCGGGGGGGCTCTCCCCTGAGCAGCCACAGAGGGACCCAACTCCTGCAGCGTCTCCTTCCTGATGCGTGGAGGGAGGCTGGCTTTGGAGGCTCTCCATCCTCTGTAGGGGAGACACGCTGCATCTTTTGAACCTGAAGAGAAAACGTGCTCTAAAAAGGATTTGGTACCAACTACGGTTTATGGTGCTTGAAAAGCAGAACCCCTGCAGAGCAAAGATGAAAGGAAAAAGGCTCATTTGTGCGTGTTAACGCCTTGGTGTATAATCAGAGTGCCTTCCACTGCCGACATGAAAAGACAAAGAACAACGGAGACATTGGGACTTGCTGATTGAGGGACAGGAAAACTGGGACTATGGTGGGAGGGAGGAGGATGGAGGGTGGTGGGAGTGAAGCGGCGGTGGATGTGGTGAGACCGGGGCCCGTGCGGAGCAGAGGTGGGACAGCGTGGAGGGGGTCGTGGCGGAACGAAGCAGAGTTGGTGGCGTTTGCAGGGCCTGCCCCGAATGTTGCTAAGTTCACGAATGTTTGCTCTCAGCTGGTGGCTGCACAGGGGAGAGGAAAACCTGAAATCTATATTCCAGCCATTAGCACCACTTTTCTTTCATCCCGAGGCGTCTGGTGGCGTCTCAGGAACGCAGCGCACAGGAACTGGCGGTGGGCTGGGTGTTTGCTGCGGCGTGAGCTGGTGCTGGAAAGGTGCGCGTTCGCGTAAGGAAACCTCATTGCATCTCCGCCAAGCACGGCTGTCGCTCATTAAGCAGAAAACTATTTAAAGGTAGATGGAAGGACTTTGACACGCAGTAGAGATGGCAGGCACAGCAAAGCAGGTTGGTTATTTGAGATCTGGTTTGGCTGCCCTGAGACAAAGTTTTGGGGTTCTGGTTTTAAACTCTGTTTTGAAACAACAGCTTGTCTCTCCCGCTTTGCATAACTCCTGTTCATCAGCGTTTCCAGAACCCGTCTGCGCGGGGTTTTCTGTCCCATTCACGACTCAGCAGTCTCCCTCTGCAGGATAATTTAACGTCTGCAAATTTAACATTTCCAAATTTAACATTTCCAAAATAAATGGAGTCGCTTCCTGGGGGGGGACCTCGAGCTTCAGGCACGGAGGCAGCCAGGGCTTGGCGTACACCAGCTGGGTCATCGGCCGTCAACGCGTCCGCGCCCTGACACTCGAGACTGTTCTGTAAATAAACAGAATAACGCTCCGTTACTATTCTGTAAATAAACAAAATGCTGCGATGATAAGCAGCAGCTGCACAGGTTTCTATGCAGAATCCCATGTTTTGAGCTACAGCTGACACAAGGAAACTGATTTTGATAACAGAAGTAAAAGGATTGCCTGCAACTGCACCTGAGTTATTTTTATTGTTCAGAGAAGTTTCCTTGGCACAACAAACTTTTAAGATGCTGTTTGTAAGAATCCACGGTGAACCCCTAGAAGCCACCTATCAGATCATCAGTAAAAGGACCTGGGGAAAGTTCCTAGCAGGTTTCTGGTGCGATTTTCTAGTTCTGGAGCTCGGATGTATCATTTTATGTTCTGAGCTCCTGGGTGTTTTTCTAGGCTGAACCCTGCCCCTTGTGTTGCTCTCTCCTCTTGCTGCTGAGCTTAAAGCCAATCTTCTTGAAAGCAGAAAAAATTTAGCAACACTGTTTTTTGCAAACGTTTTCTATGTTCTGGAGAAAGTGGCTATAACTCAATGCCAAAACCAATTTCACTGGGAAAAAAAAACAAGCGAAGATGCCGTAGTAAGCAATAACAACTCTGTTAAGTGCTTCACATCTGCTTTGGCGAACGCTCGCCCGCTGCAGGCTGATGGAAAGGGGATGCTCTCATCGCCTGTGGGCGTTGCAGGCAGCTCCTCCAGCACCCAAAGCACCACTTACATAAAACTGAAACATTTTTGAGTCCAGTTCTTCTAGGTTTCCAGGGAAAAGAAGGGATTCCAGGACTTTCTGTAAATGAGATGGAACTTCTAACCAGAACTGCAGCAGGATTACTGGTTTTGGATGCACAGCCTACGCGGAAATGAGTCATGTTCTGACCTGGGATACGTCTCCTGCCATTCGGGGGATGTGTTTTGTGGGGGAAGCGTCTCACAGGACGTCACTTGGTGTTGTCAGAGAGGTGTTTTGAATGACTTTGGGCAGTGCGATAGCCTCGGGTGCCATTTCCCGGCCAGCTTTTCCACTGACGAGCCCCAGTGCCACCCGGGGAGGGAGCGGAGCAGGAAGGATGAGTGGGGTCACTCAATGGAGGCCCTCGGCCTGAATGGGTCTGTTTAAAGGGCTGCATGGGTTGAATTTGCCTACTGCAAGACCGTTTTTAACTTCCTTATCCTTTTGGCTTTGCAATCTGGGTCAAGTAGTTGCACCTCCAGAAGTGAGGATAATGGTAGATTTTGGTCCTACTTGAATGAAGATTTTTTTTTTTTCATTTTAAGTACTGCCCAAGTGCTATCCAGATGTAACACCAGCGAGTGTACTGAAGAGACAGGCACACGTCAGTCATTCCTGACACCCACGGACGTGGGCAGGCTTTGTGTGCGGTCTCTGTGCCTTTTGCTTCAAGGGCAGCAAGGGGGGGACTCCAACCCTGGCTGCACTGCGGAGGCTCTTGTGAAAAGAGACCGTGTGCAGTTTTAATTAAGCAACTGGGAAGAACTGTTTTTACAAAGATTAATAGGTCTATGTTTTAATTATGGGGGAATAATAGACTAGAGAGCTAGGAAAGTGGGAGGTATCAAAAAAAAGAGGATTAAAAACTTTAAGGAAGCTGGATGAGACTATATTTTTCAGTACTTACAAATTACAGAAGATCATCCCCATTAATAATGATTGGAAAAATAATAAAATACCTTCAGCTGTATGACAGCTAGCATTAAAATCTATTTTTTATGCTTGTTGAGTAGAGAATTTCTGATTACAATCATCAGTTAAAAAATAAATTGTTCTTTTATCCAATCTTCTAAGTTTAAAAATAGAATAATTATCTTCTGAGTTCAGCTATAGTTTAATCAATACTTTTCCAAGCAAAGTAAAGGCAAAAAGAGAAAAAATCGCTTTTATTTAATGGTTGTTATGCTTTCTTGATTGTGCTACAGTCTTATTATTAACTTCTAAAAATAATTGGGCTTTTAAAATTATGTTGCAGAAAATGCTGCCATGATGTGCAGGAAGTTTAAAAATAAACAAAATTTAAGAAAAGAGAGAGGAAAGGGGAAGAGAGGGGCGGTCACTAATATTTGCAGTTTCTTCTGGTTGCCATCTTTGAAATAAATTATTTCCCATATATTACTGTAAGAAAGTTTTATTGTTAGAATTTATTAAACATTAACATGCTTTGGCTTGAATTATCCACCAGCGATTTGCCATGACCAACCAAGGCTCCCACAGGAGACCTCTGTCAGGAGCAGCTCTGCACATTCAGGAATGTGATCCTGTGGGGAATTGTGTGCGCTGATGTAGAACTGTGCCTTGATCTGGCATCATTATTCAGTGTATTCATGGCCCTTAAAATGAGGAGAAGTTGAAGATTCAGCCTCCTAGTTGGAGGTTCAGGCTCATCCTGAAGACACTGCAGTGAAAGGCTGCCTGTGCTTCGTAGGTTCTCATGAAATCAAAACTCCACTCAAACTCACTTCTCAGGTTTGCTAAAAACTTGTGTTTAAGATCCTTGAAGTGTTTGCAAGACTTAAGGGAGAAATCTTTCCAGAGTGCAAACCCTGGTGTTAAGTTTTTAGTAAAACTGAGCTTGGCTACTCCTATTTTAAGATTTGTAGTGTATTTTGCTCAAGTAGACTGCTGAAGTCTTAAAGAAGTAGAGGCTTTCACAGAGCATTGCCATGTGCACGTGCACGGGGACCCATTCAGCTAGGTTCCTTGTAGTTCTTTGGTTTCCTTTGTGAGGTCTTGTCTCTTCATAGCTGCCTTTCCCCCCAGTCCTCACTCGCAAGACGCCTGGGTGCTCACCGAGCGTGCCTGATCCCTGCCAGCGCAGCGGCACGGAGAGCGGCAAGGACGGGGAAAGCGTGCACGTGCAGCGAGGCAGTTTGTCTTCTTGTAGGAGCTGAACCCTCATGGCGTTTGAGTCAAAAGAGCCACCGCGTTTCCAGATGTGTTCATGTTTGTGCAATGAAAATAATACAGAGTATCACTTATTATCTTCAGCTTATTCAGTATTTTAATGAAGTTAAAATACCATTCTCAGTTAAAATGAAGAAGTACATCCAGACACCAAGTATGTGAGAAATACAAGCGTAGGGAGAAATGCAGAGGTTGTGGGCAAGGCCAGTCGTGGTGGTGCAGTCTGAAGCCATGAGCACTGTGGGCTTACTGGAGGTCGACATTTTTCGTGTTCTCAGCGTTTATTCTTTGCAAATGTTCATCTGTATGCAATTGGTTGGTTACATTGCACGAAATATACACGCAAAGACTGCTCTTTCATAGAAAATTATAAAGGTATAGGGGGAAAATAAGACCAAGCCTTCATTCAAAGGGGGGAAAAAAAAAGTCCTTATATTATCCTTATTTCTGTTCCTCCGCAATAACTGCAGTGCAGAGTCGTTGCTTCCAAAGGAAGGAACACACGTGGGTGAGAGCATAGCCCAAGTTGCCTGCAGAATACTTTTAAGCAGTAACTGCGTTCTTGGAAATAAGAAGTGATTTGCAAACAGAAAGGAATTAAATTTGTTGGATTAGAAAACATTTCTGAGATGAATCATTTGATTGCATCTTCCGTGGAGTAAACATGCACGTTATCGATTGTGTCTCGAGTGTGCGGTGGGAAAATAGCGCATGTTGGCAGCTATTTAATTTGAAGGCCATCCCGTGCAAAATATTTCAGTCAAATTCTGCAATATTTTCAAATCAGTTCACTCCCACAGTGTAGGGAATTTACATGGGTTTTGAATAAGTGTAGAGAAAAGACTGCTTGGGGGTATTGACGGAGCTTGTCTGAGGTAAAATGTTTAACCTGTTTTCAAAGAATCTTCTTTAGAATATCATTTTCATTTTGGAGCCAACATTATTGCACAATACAACGTGCTTAGTCAAGGTCTGAACAAAAACTGTGATGTTTTCTCGCAGGTACACTTTTAGAAATACCTTTGGTGATTTTATTTTCATCAAACTTGAAAATCTCCTTCACCAAGCAAAAATCTGTTCCGTTTTTAGCCCTTGGTTTCCATGTTTTATACAGCAATTGTATACTGCATAGTTTTTGCTAATTAGTGGGATGTAAAAAAAGTTGATGTTAGCAGGTTTTAATCTCTATCCATGATAGCCATGCACCTAGAAATTAATAAAGCAGAATTTCTTACTTGTTTTTGAAAGTTATTTTAAGAAAATACTTTTGTCTACAGAGTAAAACAGCAAGAGGTCCCATGTCCCCTCCTGCGCTGCTCTGCCTTGCCTTTTCCCAGCAGGAAGTATTGACAGCAAAAGGGCGGTGTTTAGGCGAGAAGTTTTTGGAAACCTTTGGGGCTTTCGGAGGCTGGAGGATGCTTTGGAGCTGCCATGACGGCAGCCTTGAGCGCTGCCCTTCTCGGTGTGGATTTCAGGTCATTCACTTTGCACCTGAGGAGAATTCCACTTTTGTCTTTAATTAATGAACAAAAACATCAACTTTTATTGTATCTTTTTTTTATTTTATTTTTTTTTTCTTTTTTTTTAAGAAAGGCTCATTGTTTTCTTAGGAGCTGCATGGAGAACAGGGAGGTTGAGGCTGGCTTTGTGTGCTGGGACAAGAGGAGGCCGACTGTCTCTCTTGTGGGAAGAGGCCTTAGCCCTAATGCTTTCTCACATGTTTTCGGCTGCGTGCATGTGTATAAACAACGAGGGACTTAAGTAAAATGGTAAATGATCACTGCAACTACAGGATACCTTCAAAAATACTCGTTTGTAACTGACTGTATCCTGCTGCTGCAGAAATATCAGCAGAAAAGAAACACATGGTAGAGAAACATCAGTGAATCTGGGGTTTCTCTGCTTCTCCCCAGTCTTCTGTTCATTAAAGTAAACCTGAAATTGTTCATAAGGCTTTGAAAGCAGCTCCTTGCCTCTCCAAATGGGACCAGGCCCCACAAACCTCCTCCTGCAGGGATTCGCAGGCGTCAGCTGCGCTCTCCGTCCTCAAAGCGATGCTTCCCCGTGACATCCCAATTCTCTGCTTTATAAACTGTGATTTTTTTTTGTCTCGTGTTGCACACAGCTTCTCTCAGAACCCTTTCAGATCTCATGTTGAGATCATTAATTAAATGAATGGTTATTTTCATGATCCGTTTCTGAAAAAATTCAGCCTGATGCTTCTATTTTCTTATTCCTAAAGGGAATGTAATTTTTCCCCTCAAACAATATCACCATATGCCTGAGCTACGAAATCTCCATTTTCTCTCACCTGACAGTTTCCACAATTGTGCTATTTTAATGTTTTATCAAAGATATCAGATCTATTGCAGTCTCTTCTTCTGTTGGATTTCCATCATGTAAAAGCCTCTTTATCAAATAAAAATGTCCCATTAGTCTGTCGCACTTTGTATTACCTTCCTTCAACTTTTAAAGTTATTTTAAAGCCTTAAATTCTATTGTGGGCACGGTGGTTAGCCTAAAATTTGCCTGATTCACTCTCCTCATTTCCTTAAATGTAGATTTATCATTTCCCAGTCGCATAGCATCCTTTTCAGATTGTTTAAAAAAAAAAAAACCCGCATGCTCCTGGATTTGAAGATTCGTGCTCTCAAACGTGAGTTCGTCGAGGTTTTTCTCTCTGTTAGCTGCTCTGCCTTTTCCTGTGTGCTGGATGTCACCTTTTTTGTGGAAAACGGGAGTGTAGTCCAGGACGGACTCTCCTTGCTGGCCGATCCTCCCGGACACCTTCTCCCAGCCCTATGTTCCCGCGCTCTCTACCCAAGCTATCGCCGTTTTCTGTCTATGGCAGGGTGGTCCTTGAAGTACCTCCAGTGTTTGTATTCTCCTTATGTCCTCATACTTTTCACAGTTCTGTGCTCTGCTGGTGTTTACTGGTTTTCTTCCCGTCATTTTGTTTTCTTTCCTCACTCGCTGCTCTTTCATGCATTTTCCTGGCAGCTCCCAAAAATCGTTGTTCTGGCTGCAGTTCAGGAGAAGGCTGTGCCGTGCCTAGTGATTGGTTTTGATGTCAAACGCTGCAGAGTAGGATACAGACTGGATTGTCCAAGCATCCACTGAACGCAAAGCCAAAATGCCGGTGGGATTTTGGAGTGGTGTTCAGTGTCCTTTCTCTCTCCTGCTCTCCAGCCATCGCCAGTGTCGCTGCCCTCTTTTCAGATGACAAAAGTTTGATGCCCACTCCAAAGGCATCAGTTTCATTAAAAATTGGAGCACCTCCTGGGACCATTTTTATCCAGCCTGGGTGCTGCTGAGTGGCCGTTCCTTTCCCTCTACCAGCGACAGGGCTTCCTCTGTGCCAGTGTAGCTTTGCATCCTCTGGCATCGCCCCGTTCCCCTCGGCCCCGCTCTGCCTGGACAAGGTTCAGGAGTGCCGCACGCTCCCACCAGCACCGGCTTACCTCCACGGGGATCCCGCCCCAACAAACACCTGCTTTCCTTCTTATTTACCCCGTTGCCCTAAGAAGGGCTGTCAACGCTCTTCACCAGCTTCTCACCACAAGGTTTTGGCAATTGCGCTGGATGCCGTCCCCTTCTTCAGGCTCGTCAGTGACATTTAATTGCATCCTTCACAGTGCACTTCTCCGCATCCCAGTGTGCAAGTGAGCAACTTAAAATGGAAAGTTATTTTAGAGAGAGTTTACAAATGTTTCCTAACGCAGAACGCAGTGTTGACACCAGCAGCGTGCTGCAGTGCCTGGTTACCTCAGCAGAAGGTTATACCTCTGCTATGCCTGTGTGGCTTTTTTTTTCAGTTGCCCATCTACAGAAAAGATTTTTAATTAACATTGACCTTTAATACTCCAACTGTTTTTGATTCTACAGCTGGTGAAACAGACTACAAATTAGATTTTGCAGTGTACCTTGTTCTTTGTACTTCTCCACTGATTAGTTTTGGACCGTTTGCACTGCCCATACTGGTGCATTCGGCTCCAGCTCCCTCGCAATCTCCGGTGCCGTGTTCCAGTCGCGAGATACTGTGTAGAAATGCTGTCAAACTCTTCAGATACACATGTTTTCATCCTCCAGGCATACCTTTTGCTCATTTAAAAAAAAAAAAAAAGTCTTTATTTTATGGAGGAATATTTTAAAAATAAAATTTAGAAGGAAAGTAATCTGTCTGGGGTGTATCTTCTGATGGTAGGGATGCTGTTACGCAGTGAGCTCCAACTGAGGTGACTATTATACCCTGAAGAGAACTATTTTTGGTTATTTTTTTAATAATAATTGCAAAAAAAAAAAAAAAAGCTAAAGGATGGTGTAATCACATTCATTTGAGTCACTACTATACCAAAGATGTTTTAAAAAATATTTGGTAGAACTACATCTTGTATTTCCTTGTTGTCAGCAGGGCAATCCCTGCTGATGGAATGTGTGTTTGCTTTAAAGGAGATATCTTGAATGTGGTTAGCAATGACAAATCTAATAACCTTTTGGAGAGAAAAATGTATTCTTTTGGATTCTAAGATGTCATTATAGCTTTTGGTGGAAAAAGTCTCTTGGTCCATAACTAAGCAAGCAGAGGTTTACTGTGTCTTAGCAAAAGGACAATAATTTCACACAAGTGCACATGCCAGCTCCTGATCCTTACGAGCTAAAACTGGAGCAGAAAGGGCTACTCTGATGAAGTCATTGAGTCCAGTTCAGAAATAACTGGGACTTTCTACCCGCTGCTCCACTGGACACTCACGGCAGGAAAATCACAAAGTACAGCAGAAGAATATATTTATGTTTATTGTGTCTTTGTAAGATGGGCTTTTGGTTTTGTGGTTATTGGTGAAATAACAAATGACTCATGTTTTGAGGTTCAGCTCTAACATATTATAGCTGTATTCTCTCTAAAAATCAATAGGAAGATAACAGTATTTAGAAGCTCCTGTGTTTTCATACTTATGGTTTCTCCTTCTTTCCCAGGTGTTACTTGGAAGATGGAGCTTCAAAAGGTGCCTGGCTGAATCGGTCAAGTATTATTTTTGCTGGAAGCGATAAGTGGTCAGTAGATCCTCGAGTTTCAATCGCAACAGCTAACAGAAGAGAATACAGCCTGCAGATACAGGACGTAGACGTGACGGATGATGGTCCATACACTTGCTCTGTGCAAACTCAACACACTCCCAGAACGATGCAGGTGCACTTAACTGTTCACGGTAGGTCTTTAAACCGATTGCCAACTGTTATTGGAGATGTACTAGAAAAAAAAAGAAATCTGTGTTTATAGATGGGAAACGTCAGCTAAGAATACTTCAAAGCTTTAGTTTTTTCTTTTTTCTTGAATGTATGTAGCCATAGACTGTATATGCCATTGACTCTGGGACCCTGCAAAAGCTAATTAGCCCAGAAAGGTATCCACCTTGCCAAAATCTGGTTTAAATCCTCACTCCTACTCTGCTGACAGCTGAACAAGATATGGAAATAGGAGACGAAAATACTAGTACAATAGTTGAGTTGCAGTTCCCTGCAGTGGGACTGTGCAGGTATCCCTCCGTCTGGTATGGGTCTTCGCCATGGTTAAAATGTGGTTGTTTTGCGTGATTTTCAGCATGTAAAGGTGCTCGGGTGCTGACGTCACACTTTTACAGCCTTTGCATTTCAACATTGACATCAAATACCACCAGAAACATCCTCATGTTAACTTCAAACAAGTGAAGACAAAATAAGCTGGTTTTGTATGAAAATCCATAGCGTTTTTTTTCCAGAGCAGGTTTCTCACAGAATTACTGAGAACCCAATATTGTTAATGAGAACAGCCCATTCATTTCCATGAGAGTTTTCATTTATAAGCACTGCAGAGCAACAGTGCCAGCTTTTCACCGGTGGAGGTAATATTTATTGTATGGTTCCAGGGTGAACAATCCTCAGTTTTGATTGTCTTTGTAATAGTTAATGCCCTCGTGCAAGGGGCTAAAAAAAAGTTGGAAATTAATTGCACATATAAAACATCTAACAGGAGCTTAAAATTAATTAGACTAACTACAAGCATATAGGGAAATAATAACTCAATTGTTAAAATATGCATAATTATTAAGCAATTGCATTTATATCTTTAGAAGTGCAAAGTATAACCTCAGGCTGTAACTTATTAGACTTTGGTGTAATCATCATTAACATTTTCCTTTGCATTCTTATGAGTAATAAGGCAACGAATATAAACCAGAAGAATTTAAATGGCAGTCTCTATTAATCCATATGGCACACCAAAATCCCTCATAAATAACGTGTGTGAAATGCATCTCAAACTAACTATTCTTAACCACTGGACCTTTAGACCCTGACGGTTTGCAGGAACGTTAGACTGTTGCTTTGTAAGCCCTAAGAGTGCTGGTTGCACAAAGATCATTATTTTATTAGTACAGCCAGAAAGCCATCACTTTGTCATTTTTATAACCCTCCTCAGAGGCAGCTGTTGCGTGAAGACCCGTAAATGCACTGTTTCTGTGGGGGAGTTGTTTACGGACTGCCGAAGTGTTTGTACACTATCGGATTGGGAAGCTGGAACGAAGCAGCTGTGACAGTATCAATTACTATTTCAATTGTACATCTATATTCCGTTGCTCCAATACTATTTCAGCTATATTTTATGTAGGAAACAGGGACCAGTTCCATGAAGCACAGCCAGAACAAGGGAGGCATTTTCAAGATAAAGTAAAAAACCATCACTATCCCTATATTTTTTCCTTTGTGGTTCTCTTAGCACTTTGCAAGTGGGGAAAGCTGCTGAGCTCCCCACTGAGCTGTAGAGCGGGATCCGTGGCTCTGGAGGATGCCCCATCCCATCTTGGCCATGACTGCGGGCGTTTCTTTCCATTCCAGCTTACATATTTATGTACGTATTACTGGAGATATTGGTGACTATCAGCCGTGCAGCGGGTGCTCGCTGGCTTGGATGTGCGTCACACCGATGGCTCATCCCACGCGGGTGGCATCCTTGAGTCAGCACTGGCTTTGCAGGGTGATTTAGAGACCTGCATCGCTTACTGCTGTTGCTGTCTGTCCATGGACTCGACGGGACTTGGCCAGGCGGGCACCGTTCATCAGGCCACTTCCTACTTACGCCGCTGATAAAGCCATGGCTTCACCTTCTGTGTGCTGAGTCCAGAGGTGAGGCGGCCAGATTTCTGCATCCTTTGAGATGGAGATTGACCTGTCTGAAGGGAACCCGGACTAAAGGAAACATCAGCCAGCTAATTGGTGCTGTAAGCTTCTGTATTCCTTCTGCACAAGGGATTCACAGGGATGGAATAATCACATTTCATGGAAGCAGCTTTATTTTTCCTTTTAATATTGTTCATGGCTTTGTATTTCAAGATCAGAAATAACTTCTACTGCAGAGAAATAAATGAAGGGAAAAGCAGATCTTTAGCCACAGTAAAATTGCTCAAAGGGCTGGGCTTCCTCTGACGCTGTGAATGCACCATCAGCAGCAGACCTAGAGCAGCACATGAAATAACAGGAGAAAAAAAAAATTAAAAGCAAAGTCTTAGCTCTTTAAAATTCCTCTGCCCTACAGTCCGGTAATAGTGAAAGAAGAGGTTGTCCTGCTGGAAACAGCAGAGCTGGAAGAGCAGCGTGTCACAAATTAAACGAATAAAGATCTATGTCTGGTCATCAGCTCCCAAATAGGTTCAGACTCCAGCCTGAAAAATGATTTGCTGTGGAACTCCACTTAAAAGCTGTGTAAATCCAACTCCCTCCTTTTTCTTTCTTTCTTTTTTTCTGGTGTATGTATGAGGTCTCTCTATACACGCAGACCCAGTAGCTGTCATTTTGCATATCCTCTTCTTTGCTATTTGGGGTGACAATTTCTGGGCGCAGTCACGTGTTTCAGAGAATAGGTATATTTTAATGGGTTAAATAGGCCTTGATTTCCCTAACACAGAGGGTAACACGATCAGTCAATAACGAAGGCTGAGGGGAAGCAGCAGCCTCTCCATCACTGCCCTGTGCGTGGATACGGGGAGCAGTGAGACCTGGTGGGCATTGGCCACCGTTGGTCAGGAAGCTCTAGCAGAACTTGGAGTTGAGTTTCACCCTCCTGTATCCCTGCTCTGTGCCTTAATGAGACCACCAAGTCAAGTTGAGATCACTGTTACTTATTACACATAGCTACACCTTCTTGTACCAAGAAAATTAACCAAGACAGTTAATAAAAAATAAAAAGCCTAATGTGTCTTCAGTCCACATTCACATCAGTGAAAGAAAAATCACATGTCAGAGAGGAAGATAGTACAGTGAGCTTTATTTCAGTGACCTTATCAAAAAGAAATGAGAATTATGCAGTAATTAATTAAAAGTTTAGAAGATAAGAGTTTGTAATCAACTCAATCTACCTCAGTGCCAGATGCTTGATCTGCAAAGTCATGAGCTGCAGATGATTTAAACATCAGATGTTTGCTACTGCAAAGGAAAAAAATGAAATACTTCTTAGTAGACTATATTGCTCGTAATTTTTCTAGCAAAGGGTTGCAATTTCTGCCATTTTTAATCTGACATTTATTCTACCAAAGTTTAAATTGCATATTCCGAGCTGTGTTTCCCTCTCAATTTGCAAAAACATGAAGACGTGTTTACCAGTGTCCTTGAGAACTAACGAGGCCACGGGGCAGAGCAACAGGTCACAGCCCAACGTCTCGCGTTCCCTCCCCATGTCGGGACGCGGTAATGATGCCATTGCCCCACGCGGGGAGGGGGTGAGCCACGCCGCTGTTTTGTTACTCCTGGGAGAGAGAGGCCAGAGTAGGGTGTTCCAAGGGACCTCGGTTGCTGAGGGAGGGCTGCCAGGATGATTAGGAGAATAAAGAACATATCTGAAGGAGATTGCTTTGGTTAACCTAGCGAAATGAGGTCTCAAGGAGAATTTTGTTATGCTTTATTAATACACTTCATGAGGCGCCCAGGAAGGGAGAACAAACACACCGGCTAAGGGAGAGCACTCGTACAAGCCCAGGCAGATGTGACTTAGCCATGCGTGAATTTAAGGTGAGATGGGGGGAAGCACTGCTCCCATCGCCGTGCGGATGGGCTGCCGATGGAGGGCGGCCGGGGTTCCGGATGGCCGTTCCCGTGAGGGGTCCGGTGGGGAGGAGTGACCGTGATCTTCCGAATGATGGGATTCAGGATCTGACAGCTCTGTTTGTCTCCTGAAGGTGAAGGAGGAGCCTGGCCACACTTCGGGTGACAGCAGCACCAGGATCCGCTGGCGCAGTCTGGATAGAGGGGGTTTTTCAAGGCTGTATTTTGGTCTGTCACAGATGCACAGCTTGAATAGATCCGTGGTTTAGGCTGTGAGGTGTCAATAATGGCTCTCATTCCTTTTGCCACCCCGTGTCTCCCACTCCCGACGGTTTTTGCTGCCCCTGTTTACCCCCGTTGCACCTTCTGCCATCCCCGTCCCACCGGAGCCCCGTTCCTGGTTACATCAGCCTTTCCATCAGTGCCCGAATGCTAACACCAGGGAATTAGTGACACAAAAACCTCCTTCCATTAGTTACTTGACATCTTAATTTTGATTTTGATCTAGCCTGTGCTGCGCACATTTGGGCCTCCTCCCAGACAGACCCCGTGCCTGTGAGAGACGGCCCTTGCTCCTGTCCTGCCCTCTCTGCATCCTCTCTTTTCCGTGCGCTGTCCGCACTTGACACGGTGTGCGTGTAAATAATTCAGTTATCTGTGTAAATGTGATTTATACATTCCGTTGGAAACCACAGCCTATATTTTTTTATTTAAACATGGATAATATTTCCAAAGTAATACTCAAGGCTCTTTTTCTGTTTAATAAACCTCCTTAATGTTCCCTAAATATTAATGTATTGATTTAGTCTTTGCAATGTTTGCAAAGTCTAATTTGTTTCCTCGATCAGGCCAAGGGGGACTTGCATTTGGAACTAACGAGATAAATTTCACCCAAATTTATTTAAAGTGAGACAAAATAAATATGCAAAAGTCTTCTAAAATAATATAACAACCACTTTCCAGCTGAAACTGACAATCCATTACTCTTTTCAATTGCTAGCACTCAAGTAGGATGTCAGTTTGTTATAAAATTAACTCGCTGGTGCCAGCCACTGTTATCATCCTGTCCCTGCTCAGCACAAGAAGAGAAAGAGTGAGAAAAATTGTTCTGGAGGTGGAGGCAGCTGCGTCAGATCTGCTTAATGACAGAGGCTGCCCAGCCGAACGGCCCGCCCGCTCCGGCAAGCAGCATCCTTGGGCTTGCCCTTACCGAGGGCTGCACCCACCATCGTTAGTGCATCGTTAATGACCGATGAGAATGTTTTCTCCAGGATTTCTATTTTTCATCTGTTCATTAAATTCCTCCCACTTTTGTACCTCTCAGGGCATTCAGATGAGCTGCAGGGGATGTCTCTCTCTAAAATAGGAATGAATGGCTTTTCCCCGTCTTTAACAGACTTAAAGCATGGAAAATGTTTGCATTAGCAGGTCATCTCACTGACAAGCATGTAAATCAGGAGTATTTTATCTGAAGTAGAACAGTCTGAAACTCATCTTTGCGCAATGTTGGAGGTGCTTTACAGTCAGGGCTGCAGCTGAATTTCCATTATGAGCCTGAAATTTCCATCTTCTGAAAACTGCAGGCAAAGGATAATCTACTGAAAATAATGAATTGCTCTCTGATCCAAACTCTGTCAGTTCTGTTACATTTGAACTAAGTTGAGTGAGTTGTTTCGGGACCCGTGAGAGTCTTGCAAAAGGTGTGTTCAGCAGAATCCAAAGTGTCTTTTTTTTTTTTTTTTAACTTTTATTCCCTTTTAATTAAAGTGCAGATTACCTCCATAGTCTTCCACATCCCAGCGAAAAGGCTTTTGTTATGGAATTTCCAACCAGAAGTGTCTGACTTTGAAAAATATGAAAATAATTTCATGGTTAGCACCTCTGTCAGGATTGTGGGTAGCCTTATCAAGTGTTTCCAGAGCTCTGACAGCATATCCCCCTGCCCAAAGCTTTAGCATCGTTGCTGAAACCAGGACATTCCTGTTAGTTCAACTTCTGTAGTTTTAGATTATCAGTTGTCAGGATAAAAAAAAAAAAAAAAAGGGTATGCCATGTTTAAAAGTTTAAGTTTTGCTTGGAGTGATGTTAAGAAAGAGAGTTCTAGCGTTGGAGTGCAATGGAGACCAATCTTGGCAACTCTTACTCAAAGTGGTGTCTTTTTCATCACCTACGTTTGAGAGAGGACATAAAAAATACCCCACCTGCTGGGGTAGATCTAGAACATGCTGGTTTTATCTCTCAAAAAGGGTTTTAATCTAAATATTTAGTGAAGTCTTGCTAAGGAGGCACAAAATCACTGATTATCCTCAAACGAATTCCCAACTTTTTAAAATCCTTACCTTCTGTTTTGCTAAGATTGAGGAGAAAACACTGTAAAAGTGGTTTTGGATCGAAACTTTTGCATGGTAAGATTTTTAGTAAGGTCTTCCTCACAAGGTTCTAATTAAGGCAATTAAAACACACCATACCAGGAATTCTGTTCGTTGTAATCAATGAAAAATAATAGATCCATATATGAAAACCATTTCTGTAAAAAGAGACTGGAAAGAAACAAAAGGACACATCAAACGTTCCTAAGTGGCACGGCTGTGTCCCTTCACCGCGTGACCGAAAGCAGCGTGTTTCTGCGTCTGTGGGAAAGACCGAGGTCAGCATCTTGTTTGTTGCCTGATTAAAACTAATACCATCTGACATGCTAAATATGCTAGTCGAAATACTATAATTCGATAAAAACCTTTTGTCAAGTCCAGTAAATGTGTAAAAAGTGATACAAATGGCAACCGCGCTGAATTTACAGGTTTACCAAAGAGGAAAACTTTCCCCACAGCATCCCTTGTCTGCTGATGCTGCTGAAGACGCGGCGTCATAGCTAGGCCCATATGTATTTTTAGAATCCATCACTGACTTAAAGTAATAAATATCTTTTTCAAGGCTCCAAGGTGCCAGCGAGAAATAATTGTACCCTCCATGCCATCGAACAGCACCTCAGTAGCATTACCGTCCGTGCCACGGGAATGGGGGTGCCTGACAGCGGCCTTCCACCTCCACACCCCTCGCAGAAAGCCGTCGGCCCTTCCCACCGAGGCGTGGGAGCTGCGCGCTGGGCGCCGCGCTCGCGTCCCGCTGCTTGCTCCGCTGCTGCTTTCACCTCGGTTTGGTGTTGGGTGCTGAGGCTGGGCGTGGGCGTACCCCGTCCCACTCGCAAGGGACGACGGGGAGCTGCGGACGTTCGTGGTACTGCCAGTCTCCTCAGCTCCAGAGTGAGAAAGGGACTTGTAGAGAGGAATTTAAGGAGCTGGAAAAGACTT
The DNA here is from genome assembly GCA_009806455.1 of Tetrax tetrax. NCBI lineage: Eukaryota > Metazoa > Chordata > Aves > Otidiformes > Otididae > Tetrax > Tetrax tetrax. The sequence continues at coordinate 462,302 of WHYT01016787.1, forward strand.
AGGAACGTTTATTGATGCTAAGTTTCTTTTTTAAAGAGGTGATGGAACGGGATTCGCGGGGACTCTGAGCTAGCGGAGCAGCGAGGGCTGTGCATGCTCCTTGGCAAAGCCAAAGGGGAAACCTGTCTTGGGCAGGCCAGCGCCTTGCTCATCTGCGAACGCTGGTTTTCTGCAGCTATTTACAGAGGAAAAGGAGCAATGCTTTGAACAGAAAAAAATTAAAAATACTTTTTATGGCAACTCTTTTAGACATTAGGATAAAAAAAAGGGAGACATAACTTTCCCAAACTTCTTAAAACTAGGGAGAGGAGCATCATGGAAACTTCAGGACAGAATCAGTTCTGTGTGTTTCGTTGCACAACATGACCTTGCCTAGTTAACAGCGAAGACCTTGAGAATTACACATTTCTTTGCCACCATGACAAAGTTCCAGGTTACTTTTGAACTGCTTATCTGGCTGTATCGCAGGTGAATTACAAACACTGGCAATATTGCTCCAAGTGTCAGTACAGGCAGTTACAAGTACACGCATGTAATAAAAAATAACTGACTAAAAAACCCCAGATACTTCACCCTTAGAAATTATTAAAAAATAAGCACAAGTTTTCGCAAACACATTATTTTATTGAAATGGGAGTTGGAATTAGAAGGATGTCCTGCAAAGTGGGAGCAAGCTAGCCTAGCATCTGTTCTGGTTTTGCTTCTGCATTCAATACTTAGATGTTTTGTTGCTCAAAAATTTTAACAACTTGGGAAATAGCTTCCATAGGTTGACAATGGCCAGTGCTGTGCCCCAGACGTCTCGGTGTGGCAGGCGCGGCAGGAGGATGGAGCCGCCCTAGCGCCTTCCTCCCCTGCGTCTCCCACCGCCCCTTGCCTTCCACCCCCTGTCCTCCTTCCTGTTTTTTACCGCACACCTTGAGCGGTGGCTTGGGAATGGGTAAGTGTAAAGAAGCTGGCAGCATTTTCTCCCACGGAAACACTGCTAGAACAATGCAAGGCGACAGCAATAGTGCCCCATTTTTTACCACTTCATCGGGAAAGCGAGGGCGCTTTGCTACCCGACGCAGGTTCCTGCCGTCCCAGCTCACGGCGCTCCGTGCTGGGGGTTGTGACCGTTCTGAGCCCGCTGGCAATTCATTCTACGTTGTTTCTTGCACTGCAGTCATCAGAAATATTGGAAACTTATTCTTCATACAAGGAACAGTTCATTTGTATTAGCTGTGGACCAAAATTAATGCCTTCTCAATAAGTAAATAATGACTGTCCTTGTATAACCATATCCTTCTTAAACTTGGATTAAATTTGTATAACTGTTGATAAATAGAGAAAAGTACTACCTTCCGTTTTACAACTGGGGACCCTGGCAGACTTGAGAGGATGAAATCAGACTTATTTCACGTTTTGAAATTGCCCTTCTGATGTTCAGCAATGTGAAAATCCAGCCAGTAAGGCATTAGCGGAGAGAAACAAAACTTGGGATAGTTTCACCCCCGTTTATTTTTAAGTGAAATGTCCACGATTGTACAGCAGATTACTGGCAGGAACAGAAGATACTTGAGAGTTTTTGTGTGTTTGTACCGACTGTCAGTAATGCATATACTGGGGTGCACAGGCACACACATGTGGGTGTGTATTCCTTGTGGTGTATGTTTTATATATATATATAATATAATACAGTTGTATATATATATAATTCCTTGTTGTATATATTCGTATTATGGGTCATAGTTCTGTATTAATATGCTGAACATGGAGAATATGTATTTCATAGGGAGATATTTCATAGATTGGCCTTTTCCTACAGACTACAGCATTCTGTAATTGCAGGGGCGCTACGTTAGCAGTATAGATCTGTAACAGAGCAACGATTTCTGTTTAGAAAAAGATTTGGATCTCTTCACCACTGTCCTTCTGTTTTTTGAAGGTAATCCTGCAGACAGGTTGAACTTTATCTGACCAGGAAAAACTCTGTGCTGTAAACCCAACCAGTGGTAAAACTCAGTACTGCATACTTGAAAAAATTGAAAACATTGAAATTAATGTCTAGGATTTTGAAACCCTATTAAGCATCGGAGCTATTGGAATAATTAGTTAGTAACATGGGTAGAAGTGTGAAATGTCTTTTGGGCTCTTCAGAAACCTGTTGACAAACCTGTTCTAGATTTTCCTTTCTCTGAAATTTAAGCAATTGACCTGTCTTACCATGCTGTAATTAGTCTCATTTTATTTACACTCTGTGCCTATACACTTTGCTTCTCGTCCTCTGCACTCCTACAGAAGCAGAGGTACATATGCTAATATTTTAAAAGGTATTGAAGCAAGGAAAAGCAAAGGCTGCATGTGACAGAAAAATAGGACTGGGCAATCCACTTGCTTTAGAGGGCCCAGCGTCCCTCACTCCAGTGATGGTCTAAGCCACTTTCGATGACTCCTCCCTCCTGATTACATAGTGACTTCCTAGGCACAGACTGAAATCCGCCGTGGCAGCACCGCGCTGCAGCTTGTCAAGGGAATCCCCTATGTACTGCATACTCTTCTCTGTGCTTTGTGTTCAAGTGTCCAAAGAACGTGTAGGTGTCCAAAGAACACGTAGATGTGGCACTGCAGGACATGGTTTAGTGCGCATGATGGTGTTGGGTTGATGGTTGGACTTGATGATCTTGGAGGTCTTTTCCAACCTTAAAGATTCTATGATTCTAGAATTCTAGATTCTCTATGATTCACCTCAGAGGCCGAGTGCTGCCATCCTCCCTTCCCATCACCACCATTGCTGGTGGCAGAAGCCCACCAGCAGCCGAGCATACCAGGCTGCTAGGCGCCCATTTGCCATGTCGCCAGTGATGAATAGCTGAGGCCAACGGTTGGGTCAGTCCTGCATGCCACAGGCGTAAATCCCGCTTAGGCTGTTTGTCTCTGAAGCACAAGTAAGATTCTGGTTTTCTGTGTTGTGTGAACCCAAACATTGGGTCTTGTCTGGCTCTCACACCTATGCTCTAACATAGTCTCACTCTAGAAGAGGGGAAGAGGAATGCAGAACCCGACCAAGCCTCACACCTTGCTGCCCATCTCTTTCTACTCCTGCCAGACTTTTTTAAAGCCTGTTATTAATGTCAATTACACAAAAACCGGCCCACTCTCGGGTCACTTACAGTTTTCTGTTAGTGTAAGAACTGACTGGCCCAATAAAGGAAAACAAGACAGGAAGAGAGAAAATGTAAGATTGTTTAACTTCTTTATGGTTACTCACTGGGAAAAGGTGTTTATTTTCATAGATGAGAGAAAGCGTTGGGAGAAGTCAGTGGGAAGACGTTACTTCTCATCAGTGGAGGCTGAATCAAGTCCATAATTTAGCAAATGCCATTATGTGAAACAAGGTGCATAAATGTAAGTTTAAAGTATGAAAAAGGAGAGGAAAATCTCTATCCAAGAGAGGGAAATAGCATTAGGCAACATTTTATGTTGCATTTTAGCCACTAAGGTAAAGATTTGTATCTGAACGATGGATCGCCATTGCTGGTGCACTGATTCTGTATTTTTGGGACAGTCATTCAGCACGAATGTCCCCAGAATGAATGTTCCATTCAAGCATCCCATTTGTCCAGCATTATTTTTATCCCACAGAGTAGAAGGAAGGAAGAAAAATGTCCAACTTTATTGCTCTTGGGTTTTTGTTTTGTTGCTAATGGTTAAAGACAGAGAAATCCTGAGCGCTGGCATAGTCGGTATGAGGCACGGAGTCCTGGGGGAGGGCAAGGTGCGAGGTGTTAAAACAGTTCTCAAAAGAGATGAGAGGTAACACAGAAACAAAGCCATTCTGTTCTGTATTAAATTTCATGATAAATATTTGGTGATAGCTAATGGAAAAGATTTTTTATAAGTTCATGTATTAAGCTGACAGTTGATGGACATTTTTAAATAAAATAAAGGGCATTTTAAGTGCACAAGCAAGACAGAGGGGACATATTCCTGGTTACCGTCTAAGGGTGCGTTTTCATTTACAATATGACCTGTCGCTCAAGATGTTTCAGAATGAAGCGTAAAGAATTGGTGATTGAAAAGCTAAACACAAAGGCAAGTGAAGTAGAATTAAATGAGGAGGAAAATGTAAGGATCGCTCTCCATATGTCTTTTTACCAGTAAGGAATGGCTAAGCAGAATCATGAAATACAAAATGGCATTAATGCAGAGCATGTCCTTTTTCTTGGTTTTGTTTTAAATAAGCCTTGCTATTCATTTTTCTGTGTCAGTCTCTTCCCACACTTTTTTTTCCCTTTGATGAAGCGTCAGTTGTAGGAGTGAAACTAGGCTGAGCATAAGCAGAAATGAAGTTGGAGTTATAAGCAGAGAGAGTAGTAAACTTTGGAGGGCTGAGACAGAATATTTGCAATAAAATGAGCTGTATGCTTCAATGCTGCATTTCCATATTTAATCTAGAGAAGCTGGTAGCATAGAGAATTTGTTTTGTCTTTTATGTCCTTATAATACTTAAATCTGCACTGCATGCGGCTGCTTTGCTTCTCCTCGTAGTTTGCTCTGAAGAAATTGTAAAGTAAGCTTATCTACTTGCTTTCAAATTAATGACATCCTTGACAGATGGCATTATTACCCAGAACGGTGTGAAGGACTGTGATTTATATCCTCTGCAGCTAGCTCTGCTTTAGCAAAAGCTGATGCACGACCTCTTAGCATGCTAGGCTATTTCCTAAAGCTGCCTGGATTCCTCGTAGGCAGAAATATCCCCCCTCCAGTGACCGGTCCATTCAGAAAAATCCACAAACAGGAAGGGCTGGAAAGATCTCATTAGGAGACCCAGGAAAGAGTGAAATGCAGTGCTCTACAACTGGAGACTCTGTCAGAGAAACGGAATATCCAGTCGAACGGCCTCGGAATCAGCCACTGGTTGTGCTGGAAGACATGCGGCAGTGTTCTGGAGGTGCATCGGACTCGCAGTCCATTCTATGTTATCGTTTACCAACTAAGTGAATACACACACACACAAAATACCCCATGAAGATGGGACCTTTTTCCCATTCAGAGTAGGGCGGCATCTCCAGATATTTATGGAAGACTGTATTTGCAAAGAATAAATCTTGAAATACATGCATGTATGCACTGTGTTCTTCCTTGTAAGGTTTCTATATATATATATCTGTCACTGACACAGTGATAGTGCAGCCCATTAGAAGAAAAATTCCTGTGCAACTGGAGAACTCACAAAGAGGACAGTCCATTGCTAAGGCTTTGATATGGGCTGTGGCAAACTTTATCTGCATTGAACAGGTGATTTAATTAAATGAAAGATAAGAATTGTACACTAGCTGTTTTAATCCTACCTCCAGTGTATGAAGTTGCTATTCTTCCCTTTGAATTTATTAGATGGTGTGTCTCATCTTGTTTTTATGAGCTGGGAACTTGCAGAAGAAAAATATTTTGTCCTTTGAGTTGTGTTGGATTTGTCGTTGTGGGAGAATTACCAGGAATGAACGAGCATGGGGATGAATTTATTAAAGCAGTTCCTTTCTCATATCCTGTCTTCTTTCTTGGAATCCTCTACAGCTTAGTTTTGGGTTTATAGCTTAAGAGAGGGGGAGAGAGGATGATGACAGTATCTGATATTCGCAAGCAGCAAAATCCACCGGTTGGAAAGAGCAAAATCAAATGCATCTCTTTGAAAAGAACTCTCAGTGCTAATCTAGGAAAATTTCTGGAAAGGACTGAAAATAACTGAAAAGTAAAGCCGCAGATTGAATTGTTGGATTGTAAGAAATTTGAAATAATGCTTTAAAGGATATGGATTAAATGTTTCCTGCCTGGAAAATCTCCAGTTGAAAATGTTCATATTTGATTGTGCAGCTTTCATAAAGACGTAAAGAAAACTTTGTCAAGTGTTCATCAAAAAATTCTGGGACAGCAAACGCAGAGGTTACCTCACCTGAGACATAGGATGCAGGGGTGCATTCTCTGTAGGGGAAATAAAGATGCTGCTGTTCCCTGGTTCCGCATTTGAAATACCTTCACACTGAAGTTTAATTGAGGAGGCTTTTGTTTTCTAAATTGGGCCTTCAGAAAAGAAAGCTGCGGTCTGGGCAGGCTGTGGCCCTGAGCATCCCCCTCCTCTCCGGCTACGAACTCCCACCTCCCCTGCCTCTGCTCCCGCATCAGGTGCTCGGTCATCTTCATCATCTTCATGGCCCTGAATATGGGTTATTCGGTAGTGGCTTACACGAATCTATCTCAGTAGCAATTACACGAATAGTGAATTATTTCAGGGCAATGTCTCATCCTTTGGGCATATCTCAGGGTTTAGGTAATGCAGGAGCCATCAGATGTAGAATGGTGGCCAGAACGTCCTGTTTCTGACTGACCTGGTGTAACCAAATAGCCGCACTTTTGAGCAGGAAATTGCCCACATGTGGTATATGAAGTGATAATTACAATATCTTTAACAAGTCGTAAAAAACCACTTCAGTGGTGACTGAAAGTGTGATTTAATTTGAAATCCCTTAACAGAAAGAACAAAGGAGAAATGTTTATAATACGTAACTACATATTAACGTCTGTTAATGCTTCAGTGTCAATATATCCCGTCCAGCACGCGTGAGCAACCAGAACCTGCAAAGTTGGTCTCGTGGGTCAGAAGACATTAATGAGCAGATTCATGATTTATTATCTAGTGGTTTATTAATAGCGCTAGACTAGATTCCATTAGCCCTTGTTTTGTAAGTAAAACTGGAAAAATAAATCACCCAAGTATTTTTCATTTAGATGGCACGGCTTTAAGCAGCTCTTGGAGCCCTCCTAGAACTATGCTTCTCCAGTTTTAGAAAATGGAAGGGAGGGTAATCCATATTGTTCTTCTCTTTTCTGTTTGATAATTAGTGATGATTCAGATTTTCAGGATACATTAACTAAGAAAAGACTTTGGAGTTTCCCACCGGGAGACGTGGTTATGTCAAAGGCCAGTATGTCTAAGTCTTCATCTAGTGCAAGGTGTTGTCCCATCTGCAAAGACATAAACCAATGCACACAAGGAGCTGAGTGAATTTCAGAGGAATAGCTCAACGAGCCCCAAACATCGCCATACTCAAACACAGCTGCAGACTCACAGGGTTAACCAAATTAGAATACTGCTTGTCGCAAACAGTAAATCGAAGCCCTCTTTGAGGCAATTAGCAAAATCAGAGCATCCTTTGAAGCAGAAGCATGAAAATGCTGTTCTTGCACTGATTTTTCAAATGCTTGATTTTGCAACTTTCATCTGTGTCTTGCAGTTTGTTCACAGGGCAGCAGAACTGAGCATCTAACACAACCATGGGTTTCTTCATCAGCTGGCCATAGTTTGGGTTTTTCTATGAACTACTCACCCAGCTGTACAAGCATCTCTTCAGTAACAGCGGTGAGGAATGAGGATTATCGTAATTACTGTAATTGCAGCCAGAGAGCCTCGCGGCTTCCCGCCTTGCCTCCCGCGGGGAGTGGCGATGACACGTTGAAGTCACCGTGGGGAGCGGGGAGGAACGGCCAGCCAGGAACAAAGAGGGGAAAGGCAGAAGGACAACGCATGTTCATCCCTCAACACTTTAGCAGAAATTGTCAATCTTTACAGGGTTTGTCTTCACATCAGACAAAGCTCAGGATTTGGATATAGCCAAGGATTTTCTCTTCCTGCGTCCTGGGTGGCTGAGAGATACGTGGTTTCCATTAAAGAGCGTGTCATTTAACACTAACTGTTCATTTATAGGAACAAGCCTTTCGCAGAAATGTCCTGAAGAGTTTCCTTAAAGGAACCATATAGTGAAAACTGTATGACTTAAATTACTGGGGCTGTGTTTCTCGCATATTGTAATTTATGAAGCAGTAACAAGGATAATAAACGGTACAAGATCTTTTGCACCAAGCAAGAAAACTCTACAGCAAAATTAAAACCATATAGCATTGATTCTTAACACAATCCAATAATATGCCTCTAACTTCTATTATACCTACTTATCACAGATCTTTTATCCCAGCTATTCAGAGAAAAGCACAGGAGTTTTTGCAAACAGAATAGCCTGGCCCCACGGGTAAATTTTGAAAACTGTGCTCAAGGAGATGCACATACCAAATCTGTTCACTTACTGCAGGCTTTGGTATTCTTTCTTCCCATGTGATGTTTTGAACTTTTATCCCTTCAGGTTAATATTTTCATTTAAAAGGAAAAAATTAAACAAGAATCCCACATGAGAGATGTGAGCCTGAATGTGAGTGCCCAGGTTTGAATGGATAAAAAGCACTTCAGGAGCTGGATGAAACAGGCGCATTCTTAAGCTTGTGATTTTCAAATCTGCCTCAAGGCCAGCAGTGCTGAAGACATTACAGTGAGACAGAATAAATATTTAAATTTTTGCTTACTTGTAAGGCTTTATAATACTAAGGGCTAAAGCACAGAATCATAAGATATTTATTATATTTTCCTCAGCAGATTACTCGTTTTGTCATCTTTACAACTCAGAAATGTTCTTATTTTATTTAGACTGAAATTTTAATCATCCCCACTTTGCATTTAAAATATGATATTATTTCCCTTTCTATTATCTGTAAGAGAAAACTGGAAAATTTCCTTAATAGTTGGCAGATTTGCTTTGTTATGTAAAATAGATCCTTGGCAAAAAAAAAATTATAATTAACACAACAGTTCCATTATCCAATAAAAGGTTGTTTTATAAAAAACCCTTTCTGTTTGAAATACTTCAAACGAAAGACATTGTTTTGTTTTGATAGGGTATTGAATGTAGTTAGCAGGCTAAAATATTTTGCCCGTAAATATTCCAGAATCTCTCTGTGAGGTAAGAGCGATCGCTAGGTGTGGCTCTCCACCCCTTTACAGGTGATGCCCCAGGCTCTGCGGTTCAGCAGCATTTGCTGTAAGCCTCTCCCTGGATCTCTTTTCAGATAAAAACCTTTCTCTAAGTTAATCCATTTTCTGTGGGTGCACTGCTATATCACTCAAATGTAAACATGGTATGAAATAGTTCGGCTCTGATTCTTTCCGCCTTCCTGGATTCTCTGCTGGCTTTCCGCATGCTGGTAAGAAGGTGTCCAATTGCATGAGTCCATTCCAATGAGATTTATTTAAAAAATGCAACCACTAAAGTACTGTCCTCAACCGCTTATTCTCTTTATTGTGAAAAGAATTGAATAGAATCGAGGAATATGGTCAATACATGTTATCATTAATGTTTCATACATTAATATCAATATTATTCTACTAGACTATAATTAATACAGATGTTTAGTGCAAGTCAGTTGAAGAGTGCCTGCAGTTCCAGGTTTACAAGAATTGCTCTCTGTCCTATGTATAATCTTGACGTTTTAGGGTAGTTTACTTCCTGCCATTGTATTTAACTCTAAAGTTTTCTAAGGCGCTGAATTTCCTCTAATTCCCTGTGGGCTGTACGATTTGCTTAGACAAGTGCAATCTTTTTTCACTGTGACTCAAAGGACAGGAGTATTGGAGACTGCAAATTTCAGTTCTTTCTAATATCAGACTTCCCCATCTTACAGAATCTTATTTAAAATAAAAATGAATATTTGTGGCATAAGTCTTATGTCTAACACGCTTTCCTACCAAAACCAGCTTTGAGGATTAAATGATTTTTTAAAGATTAACTGTCTGTTTCTGGTACACTCAGGGAATACTGTAATAATGTCGGTGAGAAAAATACAGGAGTGTCTTGTAGCCCGAACTAGAGAGATGGAGACGTAAGAACTAAGGTTGGGGTTCATACAAATATGATTAAGTCAGGAAGATTTTACCTGCAGGCATTTGGTCCTTTTTGTCAAGAATAATGCAATTTTAAAGCAGCTTCTGAAATCCTGATCCCATTCAAGGCAGTGTCAAGATTTAAACGCCGCCATCCGAACAGGATCTTACTCATCATTTACTTAGCACCCGATGCAGCCCTGGGGGTGTCTCAGGGATAACAGACTCCTAAGTGATACACATGAAATAATCAGATAATCAGAATAACTTTTTAGAAATCGGTGTCTTATGCCTTGAGCTTTTCAGCTCTCCTTTTCTAAATTGCCTTTTTTTTTTTTCAGCCAGACAGAATTCTGTAACCTGGAAAAGCATCACAGGGTTTGGTTTGAAGAAACAAAACATTTGTGTTTCCCCTAGGAAATTTTAGTGGTTTTCATTTCAGTCCTCAAAATCAAAACTTCCCTTTCTCAGTTCTATGGAATTGGATTTTATGTAGTGTACGAGTTTCCAGATCTATAAAGCAATGTTCAGGTACATGAACATTGAGATACATGTGACCACATTGTAAATTCTCAGCCTGCTTTGTGTTCTGACATGGGGTATTTTAAATTAAAATTTGCAGAAGAGCTAAGTTAAAGCAGTAAAATGCATCATGTAAAATTTAGAACAGAATAGAATAGAGTAGAGCAGAATAGAATAGAACAAGATAGAATATAATAGAACCATTAAGGTTGGAAAAGACCTCTAAGATCATCAAATCCAACTGTCAACCCAACATCACCACGTCCACTAAACCATGTTCCGAAGTGCCACGTCTACACGTTTTAACACTGCGGTTACATTTTCAGCAGGGTTCTCTGACCACACCTGAAGTGCTTGGCTGCATGTTGAGCTTGTGAGCCCAAAATGCATAACCGCACACGTAAACACCCGGTTTGCATCCCTGCGTTCACCCATGCATGCACCCATTTTATGAGTATAATTACATACAGCGGGGGTGTTTATACAGATCAGTCTGATTCCAGCAAGCAGATGCAAAAATATTTAATTTTATAATGGAATTTCTGTGATTATTTTTTTTTTCCCAAGGTGTTTCCACATGTGCAGATTTGAAAGGACTCTGGTTTATTCTTTGCAGCCGTGGCTTGGCCTGTTTGTCAGTTTTTCCCCATTTCAGATCATTTCTCCAAAACATATCTGTTCAGTTTCCCTCTTCTGACTCTTCCTTTTTAATTTCCATTTCTAATAGCGACTGAGGCACTGCAGGAAGTGTGTGCCCAGCAGATTGCTGCACTTCACCGGCATTTGAAAGCTCGTGGAGCAACCTCCAGAAACACGCTGCCGGTTGTGTTTTATTGCTTAATTTCCCAGACTTCTTTAAATCCCATTCCAGTCATAGTGCGCGAGCTATGGTGAATTGTTTCCTTTATAACTCTACTAAGAATAGCTACACGGAGTCTGTTATGAACAAGAAGTAATTTCTTATTCAAAGTTTCCATTAATTTATGTAAACAAGCAGCTAACTGCTAACCTTCTGTGTGGAGATATGCCTCCCTCATCACAAAAGGACAGATTTTCCTTCCCAGTCACCGGGGCTCTCGAAAGGAGCTCTTTACCCACCAGCGACAGCTCAGCGAGCAGAATTTGCATTTTACATTAACAAGGCATCATGCGAGAGGAAGAGATCTCCCTTCCCATGGTGACATACGGGAAGGCACGTGAGCTGACGTGGGGAACAACTTTAGCACAGGGAAAACGATCAAGTTCTTTTCTTAAGACAGGTCAGGTGCTGCTCGGTTTGAAATTCAGGGGCTTCCCTCTTCTTTTGTGGTCTGGTATGATGGAAAACAACATTCCATATGTATTCCTGGCATCCATGAGATGGTGCAGAAATAATTATTTATGTGCTGCATGTTTTTAACTTCTTCGTATACACATTTTTATTGGCTTTATTATTTGGAGGGATTTTTTTTTATTTTAATAGTGTCATAGTAACATGAGAAAAGGTAAACAGTAAAACTATCTGGCTTTCTCTCTGTTATGTATAAGTCCATGTATTTCCGCAAAACTTTTTTTCTACAATAATCAGTTCTAGTCCCTTTAAGGTCACCTTTTGTCTTTCTCCTTTTCATCACTGATGTTAGAAACCAAATTGCTTCATTATGACTTTATAGCTCACTCTTCATTTGACGGAGCTAAGCTTTCCCTGGGCCATGCTCATGCGCACGTGTTGGTCTCGGATCCCGAATTCCCTGGCACTGATCTCATCAGCAATAGGAATATTTACTCACCCGAAGTTTTCCCTGGCCATAACCAGACTTCTGTCATTTTGCCGTGTGCTGATTTGGACACACCACTCCTAATTCCTTGTACTGCTGTGGCTAGAAGAGTAACCCATTTATCTGGTCTTCGATTCTCCTCCCGCTGCAAACATGGCTCCCCTCGGTGTTAGGTGTGAGCCCGGCATCTTCCCCGCGGCACTGCTGGCGATCAGCCTGGCTCATGGCCAGCAGAGCCAGCAGTATCAGAACCTGACCACCTCCTCATACGCTCAAAAATCAGATACTGACCTACTCTCAGGTCCTCACAGGAAGCTACTCAGAGTCCTAGTGAGGTCAGCTGAGTTCTTCATGAGCCACATTCAGCACAGACCCTTTGTGCCAGGGCAAGGAGCCAAGGAGCTCAAAAGCTCAAGGTGTCATCTTGTGCTTTAGCCATGATTCCATACTCTTTCCTAAATGAGTATGAAAAATTAATTTAGTTGCAAATAAAAGTTCCGTCATTCACAATTTTATATTGCAATCATATCTGCTCCTGAGCTGCAGTTGTACGGCTAAACAGACCTCAACTGGTGAAGTGCTTTTAACTCGGTCGGTCTTTAATATTTCCACCGTGGAAAAATTCATTAACATGGAGTCCCAAAACTAATATTTCACAGGATGCTCTTAATAACCCCTGTTGCTGTGCAGTGGAAAGAATAAAATCAATGCTGAGTAAATTCTCAAACCCCACATTGCAAATACCTCTTTCACCCTGACAGAAAGGTACATTGATGATCATGTTTTGTCGTGAGGCTTTCACAATGCAGAGGCACATCTTAGCAGCTGGGAAAGTCTCGCTGTAGATCACTCTTTATGAAAATTGAAAATTTTGGCAGCAACCTCCCAGCTCTGACGTGTCCTAACTGCGCAAGGCTTCCTCAGGCAGTAGTATCTCCGCTGCTAATTTTTATTTTCATAGGAACAGATGTGTTGATGGGTAGGAGAAACAAGAGGCTTGCCCACTCCATGGTTTTTACTTTTTTCTTGAAAAAAGATGAATGGCAGAGACATGGGTCATTCTGCCCATGCCATGATTTCCCTTGAAAATACCCTTGAGAGGTTTTCCAGGCCAGTAGAACATCAGCAAATATCTTCTGATTGCATGCTGCAGGCACTTCGCCGACTCCTCCCAGCTGAGGACGGAGTGCGTGACCCAGGTTCTTGCCAGTCACCTTGTGAGCACCCCAAGTGAGGTCTCCGTATGTTCTTGTCTGAACATGGAGGACTCACTCCAGTGCCGCTCTGCGTCGTGCCTCCGACATGACTCGCGTGTGTGAACTCGTAACGGGCGTTTGGCGCTGACAGGCATGCAGTGACATTTCCAGCAGCACAACCACGCTGCTGGAGGCGAGTGCCAAGTGGGTAATGGCAAAGGTAATTTAAGATTGTTTTCCAATTTCCTGTATCTTCTGAGTCACATTTATGCATTTCTCAGCCTGGATAAGTCAGGTTACCTGGTAGTAGAGAGCTGTGTCAGCACACCTCCCAAAACTGTATGCGCCTTCCCTTCTGCCCACTTGAAAAAAGAAAAAACCAATCCCAAAAACCCACTTTCCCAGTTCTCACATCTGTGCTAAATCCTGAGCTGGGGTCATTTCCAGGGAGGTGTGTGAGGCAGCAGACCAGTGTGCCCAGCTGGGTCCGTCCAGGCGCCCCAAACAGCTCTCAGGGCTTTTCTGGTGTCTCTGCCCTTACGGAAGCGTGCTGATCTCCCGATGGAAACACTGGCCAAACAGCGTAGCCAAGGACATCTGTGGAGTTTAACCATTTCCGCTGATGCTCCTGCCATCCTGCCACTGTGCCTTCTCCTGAACGGAAACCGGCATTGCCTCCATCGTTGGCTATGCCAACGGAATGTGCTTGGTCTTTTTGAACTTTGAAGCACTATAAATTAATCAAGATGCTCATTCACACTGAGAAATTGTTATTTATTTCTGGAGCTGGTATGTCATGTAGTTACCCAGCACGTACAGCTGCTGCTGTACTTTTAACCCAGGATGGAAAGTGGTGCTCAGTGTTATCAAAGCAAAGTCGTTAGCTGAATGTCGACATCCTAATTACAAAGGATTTTGAGTGTTCAGGTCTGCAAGTCCGTACCAACTGGAGTAAGCTGCCTGCTCTGAATGGTTGTGATTCTTGTGATACTTTAGCATAGTAGGACCGATTTGATTTATTCGTTGTTGTAGTCTTTAATAATGTGTCATTTATAGGGACAAGTACATAGAATCCTTTTACATCTTCCATTGTTATTGATTTCTGTAAGCAGAGACATTCAGGGTGGTAACTGGGTATTGTAACGCAACGTGTGGGTCACCGTAACAGTGGAAACGGAAATTGAATCTACTGCTGTGATTCCATGGCTGAAATGACGGTAAAATTTTCCCTTGGACCTTTCTTAGTCAAATCAAATACCCTGACAGGGAACTGGCATTCATTTGGCACTCAGACACCAGCTGGCCTGGAGATTACACTCGAGGAAATGCTGTAGGACTGTGAAACGGTATAAATTCCGTTTTTAGGACAGTGCTCTGTTGAAAGTGCTGCTTCTGTTAGTGAAAAGGCAGGGGTGATCCTGTCACCATCTCCAGGTTATGCTGGGCTGAGGATGCCGGTAAAGCAGAAAAACTCACTGCATTTTCCTCAGAAGAAATCTTCTCATTTACGGGTAACACAGCAAAGGGGAAGAGGCTGAGTACATGAGCACTTGAGAACCAGAAATGTCGTACAGAGCAGTTCTGTAGCCCTTTCAGAAACAAAACCTCTCTTTAGGTTGAACAACCACTGACTTTGTTGGCTGACACTTTTAAGATTATTTGGAGTTGCAATATCAACAACTCTTTTGTTGTTGATGTTGTTTTCAAAAGCCGCATCTAGATAATATTAAAGTTGCAATGTTAGGAACCTGAAGCAAGCTTATTTTTCCAGTTTTGTGGGTAAATGTCAAAATAGTCTCAAACCCCATGACAACAGCTGGTGTTCAGCGCTGCTGTGGGCAGGAGCTGGCTCGGGGCGGGCTGGCAGCTGGCGGTGCACATCTGGTGGTCCTCCCTGGTCCTCTGTAGCAGCTAGACACCAAAGATCTGTTAGAAGATGCTGTGTGCTCTGTCTCTGGTCAGGTATCCAAAGCTGTTGGGTAGGTAAGAGTTTGATTTTAATTCAGTGTTAACTGTCTGTAAAATGTGAATATTAAAAATCCCATTAATACTAATGCTTCCCATGTCACCGGAACGTCACGAAGATTGAATCATATCGCTCGCAACACATTTACATGCGATGGGGGCAGAAGTTCTGCAGAAACTTGAGAGAAGAAATTAATAATGTGGAAAGCAATTCCAAGTTTAAATGTTAGACCATGATTACTAATTTCTAGGCTACGTAGTGAGAACAAAAATAAATACTGAATAAATACCTACTGACTGACTTAATTCAGGGAAGAAGCCTTGATTTGTTTGAATTGAGCCAATTCATTCAAAACCAGACCCCACTCTTGCCCATCTCCATCGGGGAGCTGGAAAGCATCAATTCTCAGGATGGGGAGCAGGGAAAGATCAAATGAAATGCTGAGATGCATCACACAAGCTCGTATAATCACAGACTGGTGGCATTTGTCCTCAAACTTCTGACAGCAGTCTTTGAATCCTGACAAATTGTTTGGGAAAACTGTAGGGGAGATCAAACCCAGTAAGTAGTTTTAAAAAAGCAACCAACAGAAGACCCCAGAAAATGTGAAAAAAAAATAAGCTTAACTTTCAACCTGAAAAAAGTCTGGAATGAACATGTTTAAAAAAAGGAATCTAATAAGCACTCAGATGGTCATAGATGATAAACAAGCATCATTAATTTTTAAAGCAGACATTATGAAAGACCAGTTGAATTTCCTTCTCGGAGAAGGCAACTCGCCTCCTGGGAAAGGTCAGGCAGCAGATGGGAATCGCATCTTGACGTTAGAGCGATGCTCACACAGTTAGTCCCAGCTTTCTCTTCCAAAAATTAAGGAAAGCCTAGATCAAACTGCTGTAAGGTGGGTACACAGCTCAGGAAAAATAATACCGAGGGAAGGATTGTCAATAATTCACTGTCTAGCAGAAAGGACATGTGGAATGAGTCTGTTGTGATTCCAGAAGGATTTAATATGGATGTCAATAGATTAAGTAGGTGATATATTGGAGAATACATCTGTATAATTTGCAGGTGTCATCAAAGTGCAAGTACTTGGGACAACAAATTCAAAATGATGGATTTCAGCAATGGTCTGGAATCAATAAGATGAGATTCAATAAGGACAGTGCAAGACAGCAGTCTGAGGGAGAAATCAAATACACAAATGAGGGAAAACTACATGGACAGCGGTGCTTCAAAAGAGTTATAGTGGGCCATGTGTTAAATCCGAGACAGCAACATAAATACTGCAGGGAAAGGGCAGCTGTCATCTGGAGACGCGGTACTTGACTTGGAAGCGGTTTGTACCTGTTCTGATTTATCTGTCCCTGACAAAGTCTCAGCTGGAATGGGATGCCCAGTCTGGGGAAGAATCATTTAGAAAAAGTTTTAGACAAGGTAAAGAGATTCAAAGGAAAATGAAATGCATAAAAATAAATAATAGTAGGAAACACATCAAAAACAACAAAGTATAACCCAACCAAAATGTGAAGGATTTTGTACCTGTAGACAGGGAATTCTAGCAGGGTAAAACAAATATTAAAATATTTGCACAGTTGTTGCGGAGAGGACACAAGGGGCAGGAGAAGGGTTCAAGGAAAACCTCACAGCCAGGAGGCTCAGAGTGGGAGGATATTTCCAGCTCTGTGGGCAGACAAGAGCCGGAGCAGGTCGCCTGGGGAGATCTGTGCTGTAAGCTGCCACACCAAGGTGTGACTGACACATGTCAGAGACGGCGCTGGTACTCTTGATCTTCTCTCAGAGCAAAGGGTTGAAGACGTTGATGCATTCTGTTCCTTTCAGCCCCATTTTTCAGACGTCGTTTGACAAGGTACAAAAGTTTTTCCTAAGCAGCACTGGCCCACACCACTTTTCAAGTCACCTTGACCTTTGAAAGCATTAACACTTGACAGCATCTCTGAAGGTCATGACTATGGATGCCGGTGTTACCACCAGGCGAGGTACGTCAGCTCTGCGGGCAGCGGGATTCAGCTGCTTCGATGTGGAAAACACTTCAGTGGTGGGTCCCGAGGGGTCACGGGGGTGGCATTGTCCTTTCCGCGGGCTCTCTGGTGTGGAGGAGGTTGTGGATGAAGGGAAGAGAAGGATGATGCTGCTCGAGTGAGTGGCTGTGGATGCAGTCAAACCGCAGGTTCACATCCTAATGGGCAGGAATGGACACGTACTGGGGAGTAAAGACAAGGAATTGCTTTTCAGAGAAGACTGAGATACTTAAAATGCAAAGTAAGCAGAGACACGCAGTTGGGATTCAAAGAAGGGGGAGTGATGCAGTCAGAGAACTGTCAAGGGAAATTATTTTAATAACTATATTGGGAATACAATGTAAATCTGTCATCCAGCCTTACCGGAGAAAAATCGAACCTGTAAAATTCTCCAAAAGAAAAAATGCACAGTTACAGGAAAGCGTCTGAACCATTACAGATCTTTAATATAGTGCATTGATAGCAAGGGGGCAACAAATACATTATTGTTTATCTGCCAAAAACTTAAAATACTCTTGTTTTGCCTGTAAGGATGACTCATGTTGTTTCCCTTCAATTTTCTAGTCTAGATTTTTTTTTTTCCTGGTACTTAGTATGTTGCATAAAATATTTCAGTGAAAAGCTCTATGCCCACTTATATTTTAATTAATCTCTAAAATCTCTGCATACCGAATTTCAGCATTTCACCTGTCTCTGGCTTCTCTACGTCCTCTGTTTCTGTTTACACATGCACACACAAATGTGCACAGGGACGTCAGCAGCCCGCACACCCCACATGAGCAGCCTTCCCATTTCGCCGAGGCTGAGCACAACTGGTGCTTTATCTGCAATGATATGGAGCGGGAAATGCAAGTTTACTCGGAACTATGACATTAGATTGCTTTTCTGGCTTGACCAACCTATGGTTTTCTCTCTGTTGGTTTTAAATTGAACCTTGCAGGATTTAGTTTATTGTCTGAAAAGAGGAATCACGGGGTTTTAAGGGACTGATATGTGTCCTCGTATAATAGCTAGCAACTTATTGACACCTTCTGGAGAAATGAGGGCAGTGTAGCTTCTATCTAACGGCATGGGGAGAAAGGAAGGGTTAGACCTGAGATCCGGCTAATCCGGCTGGGAGTTGGGAAGTACGCTGCTTGTTCAGAAAGCCTGGGAGGGTGTGGGTACATAATGGTACTTCCCAGGTGGAGAGGATCGATACGTGGATCTGTTTATTCATTTTTGCTTGCATACTATTGTCCTCTTCGTGTCTAAGTCTGCTTAATCACACAGAGAGGTCTTCAGAAATTTCCTATGGACCATGAGATTTTTGAAGCATTCTGACTCTTTTATACGAATTTAATCAGATTGTGTTTTAACTGAGAAATGTTTATCCAGCTCCACCCAGTTGTTCCTTTCTCACCCTATGTAAACAATTTTCTTCTGTTTGAATGCACTAAATTGGAAGGGAGCTTCAGGAATAGCCTTTGTGTATAATCTTTATTTACATTTTTTATGAGTTGCAATAACATCATTAATCAAAAAATATCACTGCTACTGCATGTAAGACTTCCGCATTGATTATCTGAGATACTGCTTCCCCAAATCCCTCCTGGGTTACATTTAGTCCTCACACAGAAGGAGTTGCGCAGGTGTGACACGAGCCCCCGGTGCTGGACAGAGGGCTGTGGTTGCTGGGATGGGCAGGAGGATCTGAAGCAGAGAAGAATCCCTCGTAGAATCAAAATGGAAAGTAAATTTGACATAATTTGCCTAGGAAATAATTAAAGAAATCACATAGTTGGCAGTCTGTAAGTTAACACAGAAAGAATTCTTGATTTTTCAGAGTACTTTCATATCAGTGTGCTAAATTAGCTTAAACAGTGTGACTGAAATAGAACATGGTCGCGGCTCAGACCTTTTACCTCGACAGCAATCAGTCGCCAACTGGGAAAACTTCAGTTGTAGCCAGTAGGTTATTGCTTCTTTTCTTTTCTTTTTGTTTCTTTTCTTTTTTTTTTTTTTTTTAACTTTT
>WHYT01016787.1:496547-523321 GCA_009806455.1 Tetrax tetrax
GGTTAGGAGCGGTAAAACGTTGCTGGGCCTGTGGGCAGTTACCTGGTTCCACAGAGGAATACGGCTTGAAAATTCTGAAATTTTCTTTTTCCGTAACTTGCAGTTTCCTTTTATCTGGGCTTTCAAGGAATTTCCTTCCCAAAGAAAAACCTTCTTTGCCCTTGCCTCAAGCTGGGAATTTGGGATGGGACTTCATCCATGAAGGGTTTCTTCTCTGAAACCCAGACCCTTTAAAATGCAGCAATTTCATTTTTGTTTTAAACTCAACAAACTGCGTACAAATTTAAGTCTTTGCTGACAATTTACTCTTGCTCATCTCCTCCTGTTTGACAATCTTGATGTTAGTGGCTGCCATTTCCTGGGCCGTGCCCATCATCACCTTCACGGCCCTTGCCTGGCCTCACTCCGCTTTCTCCGTGCTTCTCTTTTCCAGAGGCACCCAGCCCCGGCGCTCCAGATGTGTCTCCCCAGGGCTGAGCAGGGGAGGATATCATCATATTTCTTATGTGGCAACATTAATACATTCTGAAAAAAAAAATAAAGTATATAAAAGTGGAGCAAAGGGGTTTTTTTCAAGTGTTGACAAATGATTTTGCAACTCTTAAAAGCACAGTTCTCTCTTTTATGGTGCAATATGTTCAACTATAAAAACGATTTTGTTGGGAACAATTTTTTGGTGATGCTCACAGTTGTTTTTTATTTTAAAATAAGATATTTTAGCTGTGGCATTTAGAGGTGTTTAGGGGATCAACATTGTTTACAGGTCTGAGGATGAAAACAGTGTACATGTTTGCCAGAGAGGTGGAGAATTGATGTAGATATAAATAATTTTAAAATCTTGAAGAAATTAAGGATGTTTTTAAATGGTGAAATAGTTTCTTGCTTCTTGGAGCATTTGAAGCACACTGGTTTATGATAATGTATGAATTTTGCATTGTAATACTGTGACTTTCTCGCTAACCACCTGACTGGTAGAAATCTGTGCACAGTCCAGCCTTTGAGGGGATTCTTCGCAATCCTCCCATTTTCACTTCGGCGTGACAAATATTTGGAATCATCTACTTTCTACACAAAGCTGCTGGCTGGATGGTGTCCTGTCCCAAACCTCACGGCAGCAGGCTTTGATTTACAGCCGGGCTGGGGGTCGAGAGCAAGCGACGCGGCGTCGCCAGCACACGCAGCCCCTCACTGGCTAATTAGCCACCGCATTGGATTAGCAGAGTTTGCTGCGCGGGATGCCAGCCAGTGTAATCTCCTGGAAATAAGTTACATCTGTTTCTGCTAATTAATACACCTCACGGTAGTCACAGCAGTTTGTGGTTGGCACTACAGTAGGGTTTTGTTGCGTGGTGATGGGTACGGATGAGCTCTGCAGATGGTCGGCGGCCTGTCGAAGGCCCCGCTAGCGGTTCATGCAACGCCCCCTTCTCCTTCACGCGTGGTTCAAACATATTACTTATTCCTAATAGCGACATTTCAACCTAGAATTATTTTTTTTCATAGAAACTTTCCTTTGATGAAACGTTCTTTTCCTTTTCTCCCCACATGTGAGCGTTACGGTTGAGTCTGGTTATTTAGCCACAAGTTGCTTCGTCCTTCTGACTCAAATGAGAGGAGTAAGAGAAGGAAAGAATAGGAAATTAGGGTTTTTTACAAGAACTCTTCCTGCAAGTGCATGTGGTAAAATTTATGAAAACTCTTGGAAAACAGAATTATTTATAAAGCGGAAGGTTTTCCAGATGTTGGAGGATCTGATGATTGCAAACTGAAAAGTCATATAGATCTCAATTAGAGGCAAATGGAGTTCTTCACTGGTTTTAATAACCCTCATAAGCACATTTTAATTTTTCTATGTATTTGTCATAAAAACTGATTATTATGTCCAAGCCATAAAAAGAAGAAAAATAATCTATTTCTTATGTCATGTTAGTGATTTCTAGATATTACACAAGTTAATGAAATCAATATGCATATTGGGAAAGCAAAGCAATAAATTATTCTGTCTGCAGACAGAAATCAATGTTTCACTTCACTTTTTGCAGTATCCACAGCAGACAGCTGAGGTCATTGCAGCAACGCGGGGTTCAGAGGTGCAGCCGATGGCAACCCCCCGGTGAAACACAGCATCCCTGTCCGCTGAGCAAGCTGTCCCGCTGCCGCAGGGGTGAGGAGCCTCGGGTGGGGGTACCACTGCCCGCTGCGTTGGCCACCTTGGAGGAAACGGTTCTTTTGGCCACCAGGTCTGTCCCCTGCTCGAGCAGGGAACTGAGCCAGGGACCTGCTGACGTCTGTTTGTGGAATTAATTTCTAGGGATCATTAGCCCAAGACAAGACCTGATGAGTGTCTGTCTCTGACAAACATCTCAAAAAAACCCAACCCCAAACGTGTATTTTGCATTTCATAGCTAAATTTAGGTTTGGGGTTTTTTTAATTTCAAAAAGCAGATGTACAGAAAATATTACAAAGTTTGTATATCCATGGAAGAAAATTGTACATTCAAAGGCAGGCTCTAGGAAGATCTGGAGATAGTCATTCTGGGTGAGTGCCCTTCCCCACGGGGTGGTGTGTGCTGGTGGGATGAGGAGCGGGGTGTCTGCACCACCTTCTGCTGAGGATGCGCCACCCGCCCTGCCCTTACGCTCAGCGCTCACTGTGCCCCACACTGCCAGGGGGTGGGAAGGGGCACGCGGCGTCCAGGAGCCTTGTGGGATTCAGGTTGGTGGGATCAGAGGGTCATCTCTTCCCAAATGCCAGAGAGGAACGTCCCATCAAGAAGCTGAAATGCAGGGAGCCTGGGCAGACAATCATCCCCTCCTCTTCTGAGCCCTCTTCTTAGGTTTTGGCTGTGGGTGCAGCTCCACTAGCGCTTGCTGACTGCCAGTGGTAACAGGTTACATTGAGACAGCCATTTTATTGTCACCAGGGAGTCCCCAGTGCTCTACAAGCTGGTTTGCACATCACGAACAACGCCCCACCCACCCCAGTGATGCGCAGCGAGGTCTCAGCAGCACCGAGCAGCATCAGGGCACCCGGACTGGCGGGTGGCACCGGGGTGGGGGGCAAGGACAAAGCTCACCTTGAGTTAAAAAACTTGATTTGGGCAGCGTTCTGCAGCTCACAGCGGTTTTTGTGAAGGTAGCTATGGGGTCATTAATGACAGCAAATGCCCAGTGCCTCCATTTTATTTGTCTTCGAGGCCTTGAGATTTGGACTGTGGGTTGTTATCACCGATGAGCCGCGCGTCACTGGGATGGACTGGTTCCAATGAGTCGTACTTTAGCGGCATCAGGGTGGAATAAAATTATGATTGTTCTTATTAACGTTATCGTGATTTTTGCACACTTGCTTTTACAGTGGCCCGCTATTAAGGTTTGTCTGAACTTAATTCTCATGCCGTTTGTTCTAATTGCTTTTGGAAACAGAAACAAATTTATTTATCTCTGTTATAAACATCCCAGGGGAAAATAAACCTGTCACTGTGTCCCTCATGCCACACTCTATTGGTATGCACTTCTAATAAAGGTGATTAATTTATTGAACTCTGGATATAAACTTTAGTAAATATTTAAACAAAACACTGTGCAAAACAACTAGGTAAACAACTTTTTTTTAGTATCGTCCTTGGTTTTTTGCTCTCATATAATGTTGATAAATTACTTATTAAGGCTGAATATGATAACTATTCTCAACCAAGAATTGGAGAAAGGAAATGATGGAAAATGCTGGAATTTTCCTCTTATTGGCCATTTACAGAAACCCATTAGAGAATGCGTTCATCTAGACAGGTGGAGGAAGGAGGTGGAGGAGATTTAAAACCGCGTGAGGATGGGTTTGCACGTTAGGATCATACCGTAACACTGGGGATGTCGCGTTGCCAGCATGGCCTCTGGTGGAGTTGAGTTATCCTTTGCTCCTCGGTGTTCCTCTCTTGCTCTGTGTTTTTCTCTTTGTTAATCAAATTTAAGTAGAGTGATGTAATTTCTGGACAGAAAATGAAGCTTCACTGAAATGTAAATATTTTTCCAGAATGTTTAGCGTCACTTTAAATTTCATCAGCAAAACAAATATCATCATTTAATTTTTCTCATTTGTTTTAGAAAACCAAAATCTTTGGCTTTGATTTTGATTTATTTTGACTCCCACAAAATGATTAAAGGCTGAAGTGCATTTAATACGTGGCACGGCAACTCCTTAATTTGAAATTTGCAAATGGGGAATTGGTCCCAAAGAATTCAAAGCACTTCACTGGAAAATCAGACGGTTGCCCTCACAGTTGCTTGGCCATCGTTTAGCAACATCACCTCGGGTGCCCGCAGTGGATTCCGCCCATCGCTCTCCCACTACACCGATGCTCTGAGCCCATCGTCGGTGTTTGGGAGTGTCAGGGATCCTGCACCGCGCCATGCATCACTCGGTTGCACTTTTAGCTTGGGTCGCGCTGCCCGCTGCAAAGGGAGGGGTTCCACCTTCGCGGCAATCCCCTCGCTCAGTCCCTGCGCCCCACGGTCCACGCAGTAGGGCGGTTTGATAAAGCAGAAGCTTGGTTTGATTGCCCTCTCTATTTAGTGTCTACAAACAGTCTGTATACCTTGTCCTAAACGGGAGAGTGTTCTTTTAAAAGCATTTTAAGAGAAAATGTCAGCTGACTGTAAAGTGCTTTTCATTTTGGACCCCTGTACAAATTTTCTTGGGAGTTTCCTTTGCCTTTCACCCTTCCTCATTATCTCATTTCGTATGCATTTCTTTAATCCGTAGACGGCATAAATGTTTACTCGCTGCTATATTTAATTTTTTTTCTGACCTTCACCGTTGCCATGTGGGATGGGTGAAAGACTGTAGCTGTTGAAACGGATAGTGGCTGTGCAGTGGATTTAATCTGCACTTGAAGCTCGGCAGAGCCGTTATTAAAGCTAAATCTGCTCGTAGATCAGAGTCTTTAGAGGTATCATAAGAAGTATGTATGCAAAATAAACATATTTTAATTCTTATCAAATATTAACTTTCCATGGTGATTATGCATATATATTCTGGTTGTAGTTAATAAATTCCACAGATTTTAGTGATCTGAATGTAATGATCCCTAACAGTCAGCCAAGAGCAGAAGAGACAGCAGCATACCAATATACGAGAAATCATTATTTGTCTCAAACTGGGAGGTTCCAGAGATACTTGTCGTAGAAGCCAATTTCTATCATGGGAAAGATCTTCCTAGGAAATCATTGATAAAACAAAATCTGCAGTTTTTCATGAGTACCAGATCATATTGTATCATTTCTGCAGTTTTACAGGATTACATTATGCAGCAGGACTGCACATCTGTGTTTACTTGTATGTTATTTTGGTTAATGTATTGCTTGTATTCATTTATTTTCTAATTCTATTTTGAAAATGCACAAATGATGCAACTGGCTCAGTTTCGTTGTAATAAGACTTACAGACATCTTCTGCTAGATTTTATTTAATTTCCTCACTCTAAAACCTAGATTAAAGAAGAGCCCAGTGAATTAGAAAATGAGCAAATCATGTGCTTAAGAGAAAGTCACTTCATCTGCACTCTGTGCGCCTGGAAAATTCTCCATTTTCTACCATGTCACAGGTCAAAGCTTCCCTTGGAAAAACTGCAGAATTCCTGATGATGAGCCTGAAAATGAAACACTGGACACTTCTGGATCAGACTTTCCAGTCTTTTGTGAAATCTGGAGAGGGTTTGTCCTCGGGGAGCTTATCTCCCTGGAGGCGAGGACGACGGGGTCTGTGTTCTGTTCAACGCTGAGCAGAGAGACTCGCTGCCTGTAAATACAGGGCTCAAACGCTGTGCTGCATTCACAGAGCTTCCCGCCTGCGATTTCTTCTTTTTTTTTTTCCCATTTGAAGCCCAGTTGTCGTTCTGCAACAGATCGTCTAACAGGGCACGGGGAAAAAGAGTTTCCTGGTGCAGACAGAAACAGTAAAGTCAGAGGGGAACGCGCTGCAGTGGGAGGCTGGCGATCACATCCGGCGTCTCCGCCGTGCTGCGGCACCACGAGCATGGACGGCGCTCTGCTCCCGTAGGCTCCTCTCCCTGCAGGCAGAGAACTGCTGGTGTCAGTTCACCCTTTGGGTGAAAATGTCCAACTCTGGGACTCACAGGAAGGAGGAGGAAATGTTATTTGGAGGGGAAAAATCCTTCTGTGTGCATGGAAGCGCCGAAAGCTGTTGTATTCTGTCGGTACCGATTGCTGCAGGCAGTGCTATCAGAAAATGTGGAAAAGAGAGGAAACCTGCCAGGGCTGAGCCGAGGAGCGGAGGGGAGCAGGTACCCCGGGGCCAGCGGCTCAAAGGGTGTCCGTCTGCTCGAGGGGAGGATTTTGGCTTCCGAGATTCATATAGCTTTTAGAAATATGTGTTGATTGAACGTTAACACTTCTGTAGAAGCAGAGGCTGGATCACAACAGGCCAAGGCAGTGTGGTCCCTTGCGCCGCGCGCTCTCTGGCCTCCACCGCAGCTCCAACCCTGACCGCCATCTTGTGTGCTCCGACACCGCCGTTAAGTCGAGCTGCGGTGCACGGTGCGGGAACGTGGGGAGCGGAGTTTTGCAAACTCCTGTGCACGTTGCCGTTTGCCCTGTCACAGTTGGAAATGCAGAAGCATTTGCACAGATGGAATGGTCAACAAATTAATTCCAGTCCGAAGGAAATGGTCGGTTAAGCTGCCGAAAGCAGCATCTTCTCTCCCTCCCTCTGAGTTTATTGCTTAATTATGAAATTATAACCAGGAAAAAAAATCAAATTATCATTGCAGAGGGAGAGGTGGGGAGTGCAGCCCAGCATTTGGATGAAGAACTTAAGGGTATTGGGGATTCTGGAAGGAGGCTGTTTAACACTTTCCTTTCACGAAAGAAGTCACCCCTCATTGAAAAACAAGTGTACAAAAATTCAGCTAAGGCAATATAAGCACAAAAGCTATACCTGCAGCACCTGGGAGGCATGAAGCAGGTGATTCCTTAGATTCTGGTGGTAAAATCTCTCTTCCCAAACTCCCAGACCTCACACATCTGTACTTATAATCCAGTTCCTCTCACAGTTTCTGTATGTTCTGTGGGCTTTGGCTATATTCTGTATACAAAATGGGACTGATCACATTATGATCTGAAAATGGAGGAGGGTTCCACATGATTCGATAAATGTTACTATAAAAAATGTAGTTCATAACTTGTCATCCCCTTTATCTGGGGAAACTTTCTGAGGAAACAGAGCTGTACGTCCAGCCGCATGCGTTGTAATGTTGACATTACATTAGCCGTTGATTCGGTGTTTCGGTGGGGGGAGCACTAAGGCAGAACAGATTTTAAAAAACAAGATGCATTCACTTACGCTGAGGCCTCAGATTTTTTACCTGATAATTTTAAATTGTGATGAAAATGAGAGATCCTTCCCCACGTTTAAAAAGCGACAGCAGCTAAAGCAGCAACTCTACCCTGCAGTCATTCCCACTACACTACCAAGCTTTATTACGCTGCATCATTTGTGTACACATGAACGTAACTGAGAATATTAACCAGCCCTTGAAAATGAGAAATGAGACCCTGCAATGAACTACAGATCAATGTCAACCCCTTGCAAAATAATGGCACATGTCGCAGGCGGATGCGCAGTGCGTTGCCTCTGCACGCAGCGTCGGTAAGACTCTTGCTAGGCGATTACTCCATGTTCCACTCCTCACATGTCAGGAGGATGCCAACGTTCCTCAAAAGAGAGAAACAAATGTTATCTAGGAAGCCTTACAAAAATTAAGCCTGTGGTGCTCAAATCACCTGCAGAGCAAGATGAACTGATTTATCGCGTTGCATGGGCCCTTAGTCACAGGCAGGATACCTGATAGTAAGGTGGGTGTTCAGTCTTGCAGACAAAAACAGAATAAGATCTGATTTCTGAAAGCTGAATTTAGCAGAATGCAGTTTTGAACTAAGATGCTATTTCCCAGCAGCGAGGGAGTATTTGATCACTGACACTGCTTCCCAGACGTGGCAGCGTGAGCATCGCCTGGAATTGCCAGGGTAAGACCAGACAGCTTTCCAAAACACAGACTTTAGTCAGGCTTCTGGCAAAATTTCTAGAGCTCGTGACTATCTGAACTCAGACTAAATTATCCTATGGCTCCTCTGGCCATGTATTCTACACATCTGTTAATACAGTTGAATTTCATTCATATCAAACTCTGTGCTCCTTAACCACAGCTTACAATGTAGAATCACCAGGAGAAGATTTTCAAATTGTCTGCCATTAGAACACACGATTTCATCAAAATTAAAATATCTGACAAAATACTACAGATTTGGGGTTTGAACATGGTAGGCAAAATCTACAATGGGGAAGGTGAGACTGGCAGCCAAAGTCCGAGGGGGTCCTGAGGCAAGGGGAGGAGGGAAAGAGGAGCTGCAGGAGTGGATCCAGGGCTGGGAGCTGGAGTGTTAGGGAAAACATGCAGCTTCCTCTGGGAAGAGGACACCTGAAAAGGAGGGGAGTGGTAAAGAGCAAATAAAACCTTATGAGGAAAGGCAGGAGAGGATGAAGACAACACCTGCATTAAGGAACAGAGAAAAAAAGTTGACCATGTTGATCTTTGCCTTGGAAAAGAAATTTTGTTCATCTCTGTGAACTGAATGAAATCCTGTGACTTCGGTTCTAGATTCCTGCCCGTGGCAGGACTGTCAGTGTATTTTCTTTGGAAATTAGTGAGTTTGTAGATTCGATTACAACTGCTCATGCGATCCAGCTTTCCTGCTGGATCCCTGTGCCACTCTTCAGCCTATGGTATTTATGCTGAAGGTCCAGCAGTAGAGCAGACCAAGAGCTCCTCATTCCCCCTGGAATCAATGTTATCCTGTTTCTAATCTGTTTTTATCAGCCACGCTGATTAAACCAGTGTATGGAACAAGGAGTGGATATTTCATGCACCCATTTCCTGATGATGGATGCAGGGAAGGGATGGGAGCAAACCCAACCCCAATGATGGTGCAGCCCAAGTGCCGTGAGACCTCCATTAATGTGCCCTGGTTTGTACTGGACACCCAGGAGCCAGCGAGGCAGCACAGCAAGCCCCAGCCATGTCCTCTGTGTTTAGTGACAAGCTTAAGGCAAATAAACATCAGCTGGATAAACAGCATTAGGTGGCAGGTGTGAAAAATCCCTCTACGGCGCTGCTTCACAATGCCAGAATGCGAGCAAATCTCTCTTTCTGCCTTCAAAGGTGCAGAACCTCCAATAAGAAGTTTAAAGCTCTTGGAAATCTTGCACTGTAACATTTACTTAATCTGAAGATATTTCCACAGTTCCACACAGATATTGAGTCAGTCAGTTGTATATATTTACTCGTGAGAAAAACTGGTTTGAGTTATTTGATTCCTGTGCTTGACTTTCTGGAAGCGTGTCTGTTCTTGAAGGATAAAGAAATAAGTAGCTCAGATTTAGGAAGATATTTTTGAAATATTGTAGACTGACTAAAGCCACTGTGTATGCCACACTGCTCGTGATATCCTGCTCTCAGGTGGATTTCTGCGTTTTGGATAGAATGATTCCTCACCAGCTGTCTTTAGGAAGTCAATGTTTTTCACACTCTGCACAGAAATAAGAATTCCTTTCAGTGTTTTCTCTGTTGCCAAGCCAAAACGTTAATGGTATTTAAGTTGGGCTGGGACGGGGGATGGGAGAGGCCTGTATGAGCAACACCACATGCCAGGGGACCCCGAGGAAGGGTCTCCTCGCGCCATGGCTGACGCGGGGTGGGCGTGCAGGTGATGGCTGGGCAGGGTCTCCTTTATGACAGGAGAGACTTCTGCAGAAGGAGGTTGGGTAATGAGTTCATCGCAAATAAATCAGATTAATAAATTATCCCTGTAGGTGGAAGTAACCCTTCTGTGTGTTTCGGCTCCTAAAAATGGTCCGTAAGGACTGCATGCTTTCTCAGGTCACCAAACGAAGCAGAGAGGAGTGGTTTGTCACCGTTGTGAGTTAGACTGGCAAATTGAGAAGTCTATCTCTGTTCCAGTGATTGTGTAAACCTGTTTAACATTCAAAGACAGCCAGTACTGACCTTCACTCCTTTAGGAAATGGAGAAGGTTCAGCCTTCACTGGACCATCATTTTCCCTAAAGACAATGTTTCTCTGCTAATTAAAAATAGTCCACATAGACTTTTAATTTTCTGTGCTCACAAATGCATAGCCAGACGCGAGCACTGAGATTTTCCAGCTTTTTGAAGTCTGTCTGACCCCAGCTTGTTTCTGTTGCTGAAATACTTCCAGTCACTGGACCGGGGAAGGAACTGGAGAACATCTGGAGGTGGAGATCCCAAAGCACGCAGAACCAGTCTGTGCATACGAAAAAGCTCTGTGCTTTTCAAAGTACACCGAAGGGATGCTAATACCGTATTCCCGGTTGCTGAGACGGCTGCAAAGGGGTGTGTGTGGGCCCAGAAGGTGGGGTTTTGGCTGTGACAAACTGGAGCAGACCAGGGAGACAAGACTGGGGTGTTCCAGAGACTAAAGCTCCATTTGGGAAAATAGAAGATAATAAACTTTCTTTTTTTTTCATTTTGTTGCTACCCGCTTACCTTGCAGAGCACTCTGATTTTAAAGCAGTCATTACAGAAGGTTCTGAAACACCCAAATGTAAGATCTGTGTCTTTTGCAGATACTTGTACAAAATTTGTGATCTATCATATAGAGGACAGTGCTTCTCAGGAACATAAACACGGGATGCCTTGTTACTCATTGACTGGATTTCTGTGTCAAATGTACTAATTAGACTTGGAAAGAAATAAACATTTCTTTAGAAAGAAAGATTCATCCTGAAATCCTGGATTCCTGCCTTCATTGCTGGGACCCCGGGTTCCTTTCCTCCCCTGTAACGTTACAAGAAGTAAAGCATTCCCTGAAGGGGCGGCCATTTAATGCTGTCCCTCTTTTTCCGTTCATGTGGAGCTCTATTCTCTTATGCCCAGATGTATAAATAATACAGAAAATGGAGTTCAGTGAAGAATTCTGCTGATGAAATGAAAGAAAAAAATTTAGCTTATTTTTTCTTAGTCATGTAGCTGCTGCAAGGCTAAAAACAATAGAAAGGAACAGAAATAAATGTATTTTTGTCTTCTCCATGAACAGTACACATGGAGTAGATGCAATAGGCATCTTTAAAAGTACAAGAAAAATTTAATTTCATCTTCTTTTCCAAGTGTCATGAGCAAGCTCTGCCTTCTGGGAACTTACTGGGAACTCGTTAACAATACCTGCTTTGTACCAAATAGAGGAAACTGCTGCTTTCTTATTCGTAGCATTTCAAATCCATGGCTGACCTTCTGCAAATGTGATGGAGATAGCAGAGGTTGCACCTAAACAAGGTTTTTGTGTAATTATATTCCAACAATTGCGTGTATTTTGATCAGTAACGGCAAGACGGGCATCCCAGCTCTCCTCAGCTATCCGTGCTCTGGTGGGATTGCGCTGATGCCCCAGCTTTCCCTTACAACTTTCTCCCTGTTTCTTTCCAGTTTCCCCGAAGATATTTCGCATTTCGAGTGACATTGTTGTGAACGAAGGAAGCAACGTCACCCTGGTGTGTCTGGCCACCGGGAAGCCAGAGCCGTCCATCTCTTGGAGACACATCTCTCCGTCCGGTAAGCACAGCTATCTTTCACCTGGGGCTTTCTGCAACGTTTCGTCTCTGACAGGCTTTGCTTTTTTGGGTTTTGGAAGTGTGACATCATCACTTTTGTACGCCTTAAAACGTGTGTGCCTAATGAGACTTTTAGAAAATAGAAGCTTCCTCAGATTTCAGCTGAGATCAAAACTATAATACTGCTGAAACTTAGGAATGTAGAAGTAAAGGCATCCTAAACATGAGTATATTTTAAAGCCTGTTTTAACAGGCTGCAGGCATTTATCGAAGAATTCCAATTAAAACCAAAACAAGGAAATAATCAGGAACACACAGGGCTCTCTAGAAGTAGGTGTGAAAGTTAAAAACATTAACACATCATGCAATTAATTTAATGTAGCTACCGTTGAACCATTATTACATGAGAAAGCATACTTTATTAGAATGGTTTTACTGAACAAATTAAATTACATGTATGGAAAATTGCAAACAAAATGGTGTCTAAAAGCATAGTTTGATTTTAATATTTCCATTTATATTTTTAATTCATTGTAATGTATTTAAAGGAAAACTTTGAGCTGAGGTTACGTACACCTCTGCACTGGCTGACGGTGCGGAGCTGCCGAAGCTGGCTCCCTGCGAGCAGGACAGATCTGTCTCGCCCAGAGGTGGGGAGATCCCCACTCCCTGTCTCCGAGCTCTGGAGATCCCGCTGGGTTTTGTGTTTCTGGAAGGAGACGCTGCCTGCTTCCAGCTGGCTCCTGCATGCTGGACTGGTATTGCACTGGGACTCCACAATGGTAATCGATTTTGCAGTGAAGACCTTTCTGTTTGCTCACACAACTTTTATGAAATCCATGTAATTGCAGGGAAGAATGGTTTCATGGTCTGTCACAGCTTACCGCGGTGTCTCATAATCCTGAGTAACAGTTTGCTTTACAAAGCAAGATCTGAAAAAAAAACCAAAATACTTTTGACCTTTAAGACAATGACAATGAATTCTGCTTGAAGTGTCCATCAAGGGACTGGGGAAAAAAAAATCAGTTGCAGCAAAAAAATGGATTTTAACTAAATGTCAAATAAAATTTTATTGGAAACCATGGTGATGCTTTAAAGTAATAACTTAAAGCATTAGATTGTCTACAGAAAGGAGCTGTTATGATTTTCCAGGAGAGGGGAAAAAGCAGAAAATGAGAATTAGTGCACTCAGGCTGGAGAAGGGGTCTGAGGAGGAGTTAGATCCTCCTCATCTTGAATTCAGGCAAAACTAGCACACGTAATCACAAGGGCTTTCAGTGAACCCACTGATTTGGTATCTTGACCAAAGGACTGAGAATGAGGACTGAGAAGAAAAATGTGATCATTCAGCTGCAGACCCATCACACTCACCATAATGAGAACTGAAAACGGAATTTGAGGAAAAGACTAATCAACGATATCGCGGTACAGGGAGAGTCAACCTGAGCACCCGTGGTGCAACCATGATGTGCTCTTGCTGAACACCTCGCAGAGCAAACTGTGGGCAGGCAGATACATTTTCTTACCAATGAAGAGAGGGACCTCTGGAGATCAGCTGGTCTAACTCCTGCTAGGGACATAGAATCCCAGGACGGTTTGGGTTGGAAGGGACTGTTAAAGCCCACCCAGTCCAACCCCCTGCCAGGAGCAGGGACATCTCCAACCAGATCAGGTTGCTCACAGCCCCGGCCAACCTGGCCTGGAATGTTTCCAGGGATGGGGCACCCACCACTTTTCTGGGCAACCTGGGCCAGTGTTCCACCACCCTCAGCGTAAAAAATTTTTTCCTAATGTCCAGTCTGAATCTACCTCCCTCTATTTTAAAACCATTGCCCCTTGTCCTGTCACAACAGGCCCCGCTGAAGAGTCTCACCCCATCGTTCCTGTAGGCCCCCAGTTTTGTTCTCAGTGGTACGTTCTGGTGTCCAGCCAAATGGCACTCAGATGCAATTAAATATCAGTCTGGCAAACAAGAAGCCTGGATTTATTAGAAAACAAAATGCAAGAGTTGAAAACACTGGATTTCTGCAACGGTTTATATTCCGTCTGCAGCAAATTACCTTTTATCTAAACATAAGCTTTGTCTGCACTTTATAATTTCTACCAGTTTTCTCCTGTAATTCCCAGTGGCACTAACGAGGCTTACATGCAAGCATCACATCTAGAACACAGCACTAGATTATATTAATGAATCGTATTTAGAATATCCTGAAATTGTTTGTCAAAGCTGCTAGTAAAAGATAAGAAACTGAAATCTCTGAATACCAATGATTCGATGTAGACCAATTCCAAAATATTATCATGATTTGCATCAGTGCAGCCTTTACTCGGATAAGGTCGGATTCAATTTTTTTGAAGTAGAGATAAAATGAACCTTCTGCAGGAATAAAAATAGAATGTATTTAGAGGTGATTTTTAACTTAGTACATAAATTATTGGCCTGGAATCTTTATTGTGCATATTTAACTTGCAGTCATTATGTAAATGCTTTCATTATATAAATATTCATTATACAAACCCATTATGTAAATCCACAAAATCTACACACTCAGCGTAACGCCAGCAGTACCGTGGGGCTGTAGCTTGTAATCTGAAAATCTTGTATTGTTGAAATGTCAGCTGAATAAATTGCAGGTATTACTTATTTTGTTCTGACATTTCAGAGCAAAGTGCAGCATCAATAGTTTAAGAATGAAACTGGAATTTTAAAGAATTAAGCTCTGCCTGAAACGCAGCTCCAGCTTTGAACACGTGTATGCACGGCGGGTGCGTGTTGCGCTGCCGGTTTTGCTCACCGGAGCGCCGGGAGCAGGAACCACAAACGCCGTTCAGGAGGCTTTGGATGAAACCTTATGGCTTTGCAAAATTCAGGTGCTGTGTGTTGAAACTCTTTTCCGTTTTGGTTCTGACAAACTTTCCAAAGGTGCGTTCTATCACTGCGGAGGGACCGATGACCCGGGACGCTCGGTGACGTGCGGCAAGGCGGGCGTGCACCGCCTGAGCGTTTTGCTGCTTAGGACCAGCCTGCTAGGAAACCCTGACATTTCCCGGCTTTATCTAAACGCAAAATCAGTTAAATTCCATCGTTTCAAAAATTTTTATGGAAAAAGCAAACATTTCTCTACCTAGCTCCCTTAAAACACAATGACAGTTCTGGAAAATTCACGACAGGGTCTAATGTCCAGGATACAGAGGGATTTCATTTGTCTGTATTTGAATGAAGCAGATGGAGAGAAGCGGGGCGTCTCTCCACACCCCAGCGGGCTGGTCTGGCCATTGCTGCTGCAGCACACGCACGGCGGCCGCCTTCTTCCGCAGGGAGGACACAGCGAGAGCGAGCAGAGCAGATGGGGTGGTTGGCCAGGCGTCCACGGTTACATTTTGCCTGAGTAGCTAAATAGCTGGGTGGATGCTGGGAGAAGTGGGATGCCTTGTTCAGAGCGCTTGACTTCGCAATCGTAATATTTACCACAAATGTTGTTAGAGGAAGTTTCACGTGTTTCAAACAAGCATTTTCACTCTAGTCTGTTAGTGTTGGCATCCTGTTGTTACCCACGCGCAAGGCTGGGCAAGCAAGAGGTTCACCTTGAAAGTGTGGCCCTGGTGCAAACTGAACTGCTGATAGAGATGCACCTAAAGCGCACAGACTCAGCCCTCTGGGGTGGAGGGAGCCTGGTGCGTGCTCTCCTGGAGCGAGCCTCGCACGGTCCTGCCGCAAGCGGCATTCAGCCCGCACAACCAGGACTGATCTGCGCCGAAGCAAAGCCACTCAGACCCACACACATCAGGTTTGCTCTCAGTCTTTGGTGAATTCTAATTTTGTATTTTCCATTTCTTCCCCGCTCTCTTGCTCTTTTCTCACAGTTTTATCCCCATTGCTTCCAGTCTAGTTTTTAGTTATTTTGCTAAAACATGAAGAGAACCTGGATGTACGTGTATGCATGGACTTGGGAGAGCAGATTTTCAGAAATTACAAATTTGAAGGAAAGAAGATTTTCCCATGTCGAGTGAAAGGCAAATCCCTGGCAGCAGGACACTCTTGTTGCTCTTTCAGTCCTATTTCCAGAGAATTGTGATGCTGAAGGGTTTAAAAAAAAAAAAAAAGGCAAAAAAATCCCCAAAACCTGTAAGAACTCTTTAGCACATGGAAAATAACAGATTTTTCACTAGCACTGAGGAAAGCCACACTTCTGCAGAAATTAGCCTGAATTTCAATTTGAACATATTCACGTGACGACTCCTCTCCATCTCTAACACGTTTCCTTCGCCGCCGGAGTGTGCGTGCGTCGGTGTGATATGACTGAACCGAATCTAATGCCCGTCCTGTTGTTTCTGGACAGCCCTGAAGCTGTGAAGACGTATGGTGTTAATGTATCAGCATAGCCGTGTCGTCCTGACGATGTATTAGTGTTGTACATCTTCGCAGCGCTCGAGTGATAGGGCTGTCTGGGAAGAAGGAGTCTAAGAGCCAATTCAATTCAATTACAGGACAAAAGGCGACGCTCGCCCCTGAACGGGCAGTGTGCGATTCCTGCAAGACCCTTCCTGAGGCAGACTGCCGCAGAAAGCTGACATAGGGGGGAGGCAAAGAGGCTTTTCAAAAACTTCTAGCTAAATCCTGAGAAGCAAACAAAGCTTGATATGAGCACAGCTAATGTAAAATATTTTGTTCCATTTGCACTTCTGCTACACAGCCATCATTTTTCAGATGTCATCTGCACATGATAGAAATAAAATTTTTTATGCTGAGGGTGGTGGAACACTGGCCCAGGTTGCCCAGAGAGGCGGTGGATGCCCCATCCCTGGAAACATTCCAGGCCAGGTTGGCCGGGGCTCTGAGCAACCTGATCTGGTTGGAGATGTCCCTGCTCCTGGCAGGGGGTTGGACTGGGTGGGCTTTAACAGTCCCTTCCCACCCAAACCCTTCTGTGATTCTAAATAAGAAATATTTTGTTGAAGTGCAAGTACTCTGAACCTGGATTTTCAGTCTGAAAATACTTAACTGACATGGATTTTTATCGGATTTCTAGGGCTTTGTGTGTGTGCAAAGTATGAGCTTCTCTTCTAAAATGCTCTGCCTCTTGCTTCAAAGTAATTTTAGCTACTAAAAGTTTTAGAAACAAAAGTTTGACTTTTGTCTTTTGTCCTACTAAATTCTAAAAATCTAACAGCTGTCTTTGCTGGTGAGGGCTGTTTCACACCACTGTTTCCTTAGAATGCATTTGCAATTGTGCATGTATGATTTTTTACCTATGAGAAGCTGCTCTCACCCACCAAGTCCTGTGAAGGATCTCACCATCGAACTCCATTTTCCCAACGTCATAATTCAAAGTCCAATTAGCAGGTAGTTCAGACAGCCTTTTTAAAAAGACCTCTTTCACTCAAGCTGTTTTGTCCTGGATAGATTAAAATTGGTGATTCTTTTTTGCTGGTTCATGGGTTTGGGCTGGCAATGCCTGGAGTTGCTGTTCCATTGTCTCCTTCTCCAAGTGGCTCCATCTCATTTCCCCAGCAGCTTGGCAGGAGCCCGACGAGTAACGAAGGGTTTTCTGACAGTGGAGCTGTCACTTCGTCAAGGTCGTGTCCTGCAGGAGATGAACCTGTGAGGCCAGACCCAGTGGAGATGTGGCATTTCAACTGGCAGAGACACACAGCCGCCTTTCCTAAAAGGAGGTGGATTTATTGCCACATTATACCAAAGTGAAGCCAGTTCCCTTTAGGTGCCTAAGAAGCAGAATGTAAAATAATTCAGTGATTTAACCTGATCAGCAGTGACAGTGATATGCCTCCCTTATGCCATCATTGCTCATCTCGCAGGCAACAGCTTCATTACGGCGCTAGCGCTGTGCTCCTCGATCAGGTGAAGCATTGCCGGCCTGAGCCAAAGCATCTGTTTCTCATGGCCGAGCTGGAAGAGTTTGGAGATGAGCCAGGAAGCCTTCCCAGACAGAGCAGGGCAGGAACGAGCAGCAGTGACGGGCTGAGATTGACTGTGTTCGGGGAGGTTTTACCGGTGTGGTGGAGTCCTGCGCATTGCCGTCAGCTCCTCTTCCACTCCACTTAGCCCCTGGCATCTGCCAACGATGTCTATCCCGTCTTCGGGAGGAGGGAGGGACGGGGCTGTGCTTTCAGCCATCCTGAGCCACCAGAGAAACCTGCAAACTGCCTCTTGGCTGTGGCCCCAGCTGGATTCAGAAGTAACGCCTCCGACGCCAGCACGTTGCACGGACAAAGATAACGTTAATTTAAGGCTCGGGTGCCTCTGGGTTTTACAAAGCTTTCATGTCCAGCTCCCAGACTGGGTTTATGGAGAAGAGCCCTTCTTTTTCCACCTTGACGTAAACTCCTCATTCCGTGCAG
This sequence comes from Tetrax tetrax, assembly GCA_009806455.1. Taxonomy (NCBI): domain Eukaryota; kingdom Metazoa; phylum Chordata; class Aves; order Otidiformes; family Otididae; genus Tetrax; species Tetrax tetrax. The sequence goes on from WHYT01016787.1 coordinate 514,560, forward strand.
TTTGTTGCAGCTCAGCGACAGGATGAGCTACCACAACGCACCCCTTTTGAGATGCAAAGCCAGTTGGGCGGTGGAACACCCTGAACGCAACAACTTGCACTGCTGCCTCCTACCTGAGTGCTTCCTCTGTGGCAAACGTGCTGCGAGGAGCTGGTCCTGCGCACGGCTGAGCAAGAAAAAACTGGTGTTTCCCTGGAAAACACCCCAGGCGTGTGTCCCCTGGAACACGGGATGGCTCATCAGGGACGTGAGGGACATCAGCGCTTAGACAAGAAAAAGAATGTGCATGGGACAGCTGAATGTCACACTGATGGGCACGTGGTGATTGCGTAGATGGATTGGTCCATGCTGAAACCGTCTGGGGACTTGAAGCTTTGTGATTAATATTTTATATGGATTTAATGGCCTGACTCGTTGTCCTGAAGGGAAGTTTTTCAGTTGGTAAAGGCATCGCATGTCATTAAATCAATGGTTCCCTAATATCAAACACAGAGCTGGCAGCCTCCCAAGAACTCAAGGGGAAACGGTGTGGAGCTCTACGCAGAGTAAATTGGCGGATTAATTAACAGTTTAAAGACAGCAGTGCAAACACTGGTATTCGATATAAACTGCTCGTTGTGATTCTTTCCTTTGCCTTTGGACAAGCAAAAAATAAGGAACCTCCAAAATCATCCCTCTCCCACACAAAAGACCGTGTCTTTTGCTTTCAGATTATGGAACTCTTGGCCTTTTTTTTTTTTTTTAAACGATACTTGTAAGTACCATTCTTAGGAGATTTAGTATTAGGATCCAATTAAGTGACATTTGGTAACACGATCCACTGTTCTGGGGTCAGTGACATTACACTGATTACACTGCCTGTGGTCAGGGCGTTTCTGAGGAAGACTTCTCAGAAAAATGTCATTTTCCCTGGACCACTCCAGAAGTTGGAAAATCCCTTCAGGAGCAATTAAAGGTATTCCTAGAAATCCTTATGTCTTATTAAAACCGTTTAAACAACGAAAAAAAATTGTTAAAATACAGCTGTCAGGAGAAGAATATTCAAACTAAAATGGTCAAATAATTGGGTCTTTGTGAAGGAACTGGGAAATGGGAGTAAGATTACAATCCTAGTGCAATAGGGAGGTTCAAACTAAAACCATACAAAAACATTGCACAGAAATAAGTATTAATTTTTTATGATTTTTATAACAAATGGAAAGCATTTCTCACTTTTCAATAAAAGCAGATGAACTCTTTAATAACTCATAAAATGCTATGAAAATTAGAATTTTAATACATGCTTTGTTTATTCTCTCAGATATGAGTTCATTTTTACTTGAGAAATACTGTAGTTTTGAGTGAGCAATTTATGAATCATAGAAGATATTTCATTGAAAGAAATTATTTAATGTTCGAAACCAAACCACGCAACTGCCGATTTCACCTTCTCTCCCCTTCCTTTGGCACGGCGTCCCTCGGGGCTATTTTGGGAAATGCTGGTCTTCTGAACAGAGCGTGGCAGCTTTGGGGCTTGCACAAATTTTTAGAGAAAAGTAACAGATAATCTCTAAAATGCAAAGAGATGCTCCTGTTTTCTGGTTTTGCTCTGGGAACATCCCCTCCAGGAGGGCAGCAGGCAGGAAACCCATGCTGGGCGGGCCGGTGAAGGCAGATACTCCAGGGAGGTGGCAGCGAGCGAACAGCAGATGCCACGCTCATCCCGACCATACCTGCAGTGCCTCCTGTTTTATTCCCCAGAATAATTTCTTCTGGGCATTTTTATGAATAAATCATATAGTAAACATATTAAGAATTCTTTTTAAAATGCACATTTTTACAAAAATATGGTGTAGCTTTTGAGGGATATGAAGAAATATGAAAAAAAAATAGTATTAATAATTCATTCAACTCAATCGATGCCTCCAGTTTCAACAAACTGCAGAGAGAAGAGCCACATAAAATGGGAGGGATCGGCCAATGTATTTGACCCAAAGACACAATCGGTAGGGAAATAACAGGCCATCATTTGCAGTGCATCGTTTGGTACCGCAGCAGGAGGAAGGAATGCTATAAAGCCATCAGATGTCAGAGAAGCTGTGACTGCAGTCCTTTACCGCAGGGTGAGCGCCGAGGTGGCACTGTCCGGGTCCTGTCTCCATCCCTCCTGCGCCTGCACCCTCCAGCTGACCAACGAACAGAGCAAATCTCTGCCAAAAGCCACCACAAGCGTGGGGCTTTATTGGGAATAATCGTCCCCTTCCTCAGAGCCAAGTCCCCACATTAAGCACGATGAATTATAAATAAGCCCAAGTAAGATGTAATCATGCAGACATCTTACTCAAAAGACCATTGCTCTGTTCTTCCTCCACAGTTTTAATTTTTTGTTTTGCAGAGAAAGGTCTTTTTAGGCTGTTTTCAGGCTGAAGATTCATGTTTAGCTATTTGCCACAGAAGACCCAGCAACATCTGTGTAAGAGAATCTCTTGCAAACCCCTCTCCTGCCGAAGAGAAGATCCAGAAGACATACCATGCAAAACCCCAACAAACCTACTGTCGCAAGCATTTTTTTTTTGTTCAAGAAAATCATCAACATCGAGCTGACTGTATCTTCTCCACAAGTACTAAAATAGAGCTGGCTCTTCTTTATATTAATAATCGCTGCTAAGGCAGACAAGTCAGTCCATATTCTGGAGCATGAGCTGACCGTGTGTTCCCCAGCATGAAGTCTGCAAAGAGAAAATTCATAATTGCTCCAATACATCATAACTCCATGAATCTCAGACACACAGTGCAGCCCGGCAGCGGTTCTGCGCAGAGACAGGAACTGATGTAACTCTAGAGAATGAGGAAAACAAACTGTGACTACTTCTCCTGTAGGACCAACCTCTACTTACTGCACACAACATCCGTTGATATCTGACTGAGATTTGCATTGTCCACCCACGAGCATGCACACAGCCAGCTCTCCAGATGCCTCTCTGTACCTATCTACTTTATGTATAGATGTAATTCTGTGTGCTTCCACCTCTGAAACTTCCAACTTTGTCTATGTTCACATCTCTTTCTTATTCCTCAGCATGCCTTGCTTACAAAATTGTTCTACTTGCTTTTCTCATTTCATGCCGTCAGCTGGGAGATCTTCTCCAGTCCTCCATTTATCTGTCGGTTCAGGACATTTTTTTTTCTTTACATTTTATCTGATTTTTCTTTTCAAACGTGGAGCATGGCTTCTCTAAAGCGAAACGGCCTTCAGCAATCAGTGTCTAAATGGTCTCTAATGTGACAGGGGAATTCTCCTAATAGACGGTGCGCTGTTCAGGTTGCTTGCAGTTCCTTGGAGAGGACTATCCAGTTACAGCATTTGGTGTAATTTTAAACCCAGAATCCATAACGAGTAGTAGAAATGGCTTCAGATCATTTTTCTGGGTGAATCCAATTGCTTAGGCTTTAGATTGCTCTCAGCATCCCATGGCAACTCATCTCCAGGAAAGCAAGGTGCCTCCTTGCACCCTTGGTTCTCTATCTCCACCTGGCCTCTGAGATCAAGCAGGACCTTACGGATTACTTAAAGCATCTGGTGATAGTCAGATGGCATTATGACGGCATTATCATTGGACAACACCTTCTGTTCTCTCATATTCCACCTTCTGTTCTCTTATACTGAGCCCAGTTCTCATCGTTGAGGTGCTGTACGTAAGGATGAGCTGGGATCTCCGCGCCTCCTCTCTTTTGGGAGACAGTTCACCTGGCTCTGCACCATCTCTCTTGTGCACCATCAAAATCCCCCGAGTCCGGGATGAACCAGGACCGGCATCAGCTCAGCCTTGTGCTCTCCACACTCCCAGCCCGACAAAGATCTTCACTCTCTGCTGGAGGATGAGGTATCTCAAAGGATGGGTCATAAAAGCCAGTCCTGAGCCCCAAACAGGTTTTGCAGTTCGTAAACCGGGTCTATATTGTAATTATTTAACATCCTAGTGAATAAGGAAAAAAAAAAATCCCCCTTGGCTCAGATGAAGTCCTCAGAGCTTTTTGGAGCTACTCTGGACTTGCACCAGATTTTTCTTCTTACTGGCTTATGTATAACACCAGGGGAGGAAAATGCTGCCCTTGTAAAACTCATCCGTCCGAGCCTTTGAGAACTGGTCCATATGGCAGTGTGTACGTGTGCCACACCTGATGCCAAATACCATATGCGTGGTAAGAAAACACAGTTTTAACTGCGTGCTCTCCTGAGGAATAACAAGTGTGATGAATTATCAGGCATCACATCACACAGCAGTCGCAGAAAACAGGCGTTCAGGCTTAGCTTCACAGGCACTTCCCTTCCTGGCTAGAGAACCGGATCCTGTAACCTAAGGTACCCGGAGCAGATTACTTACCTATCGTTATGTGCATCAGTAAGTCTAGTTAAGAGATCTTCGGAAAAACCCATCAGGAATGGCCGTGGACCTGAGGCACTCTTGTGTTTCTGCTTCTTTTACTTCAACTCACAGTTTTTTTCCCAAAGATCCTGGCTGGCACGACCTCAGGCTGATGGATCTTCCAGATTTTTTCTTCTCAGATGCCAAGTCTGACAGGTCTTTCATCTCTACGGCCCGAAAAGCCAGCCAGATGTGTTCCTGATATCTTGATAGGTCCACAAACCGCACGTGGTCTGCAGAAGGGCACAGCAAGGTGTGGTTACCCCGGGCTGTAACACATCACAGAAAAAACCATGAGAAACCAGAGCTGTCTCCCAAAACGCGTCTTCGTTCACCAATGTCTTCAGACACAGTTTATTCTCCCTGCTGCTCATGAAAATCCTTTCTGGAGCGGGATGTGCACGCAGTGTCACATGAATACGCTTACACGTCCTTATGCATATATCTTTCACATAACACGATTGAAGTTCTCCCACGCAGCCGTGGGAAATCTCTGGAACTGAAAACAAGCTGAAGCAGATGAAATACTCTGCAGAGGAATAGGAACGATGAAACATGGTGTCTACATATTCCCTAAGAAAAATATTTGTCTCTAATATTTCCTAAAAGCTTGCTTATGTAAGCTGGATGCAAAATGTCTGGGGACACGAGGGTTTAACAGGCACTTAATTGTAATATTTTCAAGTGCGTGTGTGAGCTGCGTAAAACACATGCGTACTTTGCAGCATAAATTAGGTTAAAAGCTCAGCTACAAATACGAGGGTTACGAAGAGTGCTGATGGGCGTTTTTGCAAATCATTCCAGGAATTACTGTGGGAACTCCCACCGAATTTCCACCCAGCAGTCTTGATGCGCTTGACCTTGTCGTGCTGCCCCGCGTTGCTCCCGTCAGCGTCGAGGGGCGGCTGTACAACCCTGGCTGGTGCCGAGCATTATCCCGTCCGGGTGGCACAGCCATGACCCAGGAATCGCTAAGAACGCAAAAGCTGGGAGATTTGGAACTAGGTTATTGCCTGGTGTGTCATGTTTACCTTGAAACAAAAGTTTAAAGCAGAGAACGTTTGGTTTTAGCTCAACTCCAAAATGACTATTTTTATGATAATCCAGGTATGTGGAGATTTATTTTTTTTCTTTTTTTTTCCAAACTGCTGTCAGGAGTTGGGATAGAACACATCTTAAATTATTCCCAGAATTCAGTATACAGTGTTTTGGTACATGCCATATATCCAGGGAAGTGGTGACATTGGAGAACATAGCAATCTCCTAATTTAATAGTCATTTTTAACCTGACATACAGGAGAATTTTGCATTTTATGTAATTTTCTTGGTATTAAAACCAGAGCAGAAATCTTGTTGGAAGCTGTCTCCTCCAGCCAGGCAGATGTCCCTGTGTGGGCAGGGGCGTTGCATCCTTCACTGCTGTTCAGAGCAACAGTAAATAAAATTTTCCTAGAAATTGATTCAGCCTGGCCAAAGTGGAGCAGGACGGGGGCCACGATGTGAGCAGTAAGAGCTGGTTTGTTTGTCGAAGGGGTTTTTTTGTAATTCATTCCTACGAACAACATGGAAGAGAAAAAAAAAATCATTTTCATGCAATTTCTTATATCGCATAAATTATTTCATTGCATTTTATGAGTGTTCACTTCAATTCCCAATAATTTTCCAATTTCAGTCTTATCTTTCTGCTTTACATAACCCGTGCTTGCTCGGGCTCTTTCCGGCGACAGGCGTGCTACGTCGTGCCTATTAATGAGTGCTGTCTCGCTAAGTGATGCACTGCTATAATTGATGTTTTGAGCCTTGTGCACTTTAAAATATTAATCCAGGAACAGATAAGCAAATGAAGCTCACTGCTGTGATGGACGTGAACATAACACTGCTACTTAGTCCTCACCACCCGGGTCAGATTTTGTCATTGCTCCATAAGTTGGAAAGTTATTAACGGTCGATTAAAGGCTTGTCTGTCTGGGAAAACACTTTCCACAAGTCTTTTCAACATTAAAGCCTGGAATTTCCAGCCTCTGTGGCCAGGACTACTGTGATATATTGTTTTAAGATAAAAATTATATTTGGTTTATGGTGTAGGGAACGCTTTGTGAGGACTCTAAAACAATTAATTTGCTCCCCAGCTCGAGCGCAGGGCTCGAAAGACTCAGGAAGATGAACGCTGAAGTGGGTAGCAGTTTTCCTCTCAGGGATGTCAAAGCGCTCACTGCAAGGCGGGAACCACAGCAGGGAAAAGCTGGGAGGTGCTGGGATTTAGAAAACTCCAAAAATTCATCTGTGTGTGCTATGACTCCATGTCAAGTGGAGATAATTCAGCTTTTGACTCATGTAATTGTCCTTGCTCTCTCAAACAACGTTTTCAGTTACAGTGCCCAGAGTTATATACACAAATATTTCCGTTTGGTCTTCATACTGTATTCCATCGGCTAGACCTCCGCCTATCTTCTAAGTGCTCGCACTGTCCTTATTTATGTGTAACAAGGCAAACACTGAGTATCTTATTTCTTAGGTTTGGGTCCTTTGGGAAAGGAGAGCCATTATTTAATTTTTAATGATGATGATGAAATGTTTATGAGGGCACAACATGTAAACACTGGGCAGTGTGGTGTGCAAGCCTGAGAAGCGGTTTTTCCCCAGAGGTAGGACGTGGGATGATGCAACCACCCATTTGGCACCCACACCCACCCATTCGAGAGAACCAGCTACTGGGTCCCCCCAGGACGTGTTGGGCTTTGGCAGCCCTGGGGGTGCAGGGGTCCCCAACTGATGAGGTTCCCTGTCCTTTCCGTCCAGCTGGTCAATGCAGAGCCTCAAGGACAAGTGGTCGTTGAAAAGCGAAGGTGCCTGCAGTGGGAAGATGGTGCTGGGACCCCCAGCCATTGGGCTGGGACAGCTCTTCGAGACTGGGCCGTTTGTCCCTCTGGCTTTGCCTTGGCTGCTGCTGGGGGGCAGGTCTCTGCCCAGGTGGAAATCATGAGCCCTAACGGCTGCTGAAACTCTTAAGGCAGGGTGTTGACGAAGGGCCATGCCTTACGTTCTGTGGGGCTCATCAGGTGCAGAGCTGCCCTGGCAAATGGCTCTGGAGGCTGCAGGGCTCAGCTGTGGGGCAGGGTGAGGAGAGGGCCCTTGGCCAAGCCCAGGAGGTCAGGGGGTTTCCAAGCACAAGCTGTGGTGGCTGCCCAGCTCCCCTTGGACATCTGTGATCTGCGGCACCCCACAAAACCCTCAGATGTTGGTGAAGCTTCAGGTGCTTTGTGCTCAGCCTCCAGTAATTTCTTTCTCTGATGATTTCATTTCAGCAAAACCATTTGAGAGCGGACAATACCTGGACATCTATGGAATTACGAGAGACCAGGCTGGGGAATATGAATGCAGTGCAGAGAATGATGTCTCAGTCCCAGATGTGAGAAAAGTGAAAGTCACAGTAAACTGTAAGTCGTGTTGTTTTTTAATCACTAAATCCAATGGAGAAGCGGGATGCGGCTGAGAAGAGAAGTGTGATGCAGAGAAGTGCCGCTTGTGGTGAAATTGCGGTGTGTTTGGGTTTTGTATTCCAGTAGCAAAGTGACCTGTGCAGTTCGATGTGCGAGCTAGCCTCACGGAAGGAAGGGGAAAATGGGATTAAGGTGCAAATTTTCCTTTTGTCTGCCGGGGGAGAGCAGCGCTGGCGTGCGGTCCCGGGCATTATGGCAGGGGCTTTCGCTGGGCCGCGGTGCCGAGGACAGCTGCGGTGGTTGGGCTGAAGTGTTTCTGATTTCATTTGCTGTAGTTGTGCAAGAATATAAGGCAATGAGGAACTCTGGTGATCGATCTCTGTGGGAATTCGGCGCACTTGCAGCATAGGCAGCAAGTTGTTCTGTGCAGTTGCCGTGGCGTGAAGGCACAGAGGGCTTTGCTGGCCCGCGGTTCTGCCGTGGGGACCTCGGTGGCTGGCGGGTAACGCCGGGAACCGCCCAGGTAGCCTGGTGCCTGGCAGGTCTGACCTCTGGGGACTTTCACACCGAGGGCGTGTTTCCAGCTTGGGCTGAATTTGGTTTAGCACTTGGTATGACATGAAACATTCAGAGTAGTGTTCTTTGTTCTAATTGAATTTTCTTAGTTTAAGTGCGACTACGTAGCTTGTAATCTGTGTGAAAACTGCATGGGCATCTTTTGTCGGCTGCAGTTTTTTGAGACACCGGCTTTGTGTCTCTTGGCAGATATTGTCTGTATTGATGTGCTGCGGGTGGCAAAGCCCCTCGTCCCCAGCTGGAGGTGAGAGCGGGGGTGGCGGGTTGTTGTGGGTTGGTCGCTGATGAGGCTGGCCGTGCTAGCTGGGTTTTTAAGGGATGTGTCCCTCTTGAAAAGTTG
>WHYT01016787.1:535114-551538 GCA_009806455.1 Tetrax tetrax
GTCACAGTAAACTGTAAGTCGTGTTGTTTTTTAATCACTAAATCCAATGGAGAAGCGGGATGCGGCTGAGAAGAGAAGTGTGATGCAGAGAAGTGCCGCTTGTGGTGAAATTGCGGTGTGTTTGGGTTTTGTATTCCAGTAGCAAAGTGACCTGTGCAGTTCGATGTGCGAGCTAGCCTCACGGAAGGAAGGGAAAAGGGATTAAGGTGCAAATTTTCCTTTTGTCTGCTGGGGGAGAGCAGCGCTGGCGTGCGGTCCCGGGCATTATGGCAGGGGCTTTTGCTGGGCCGCGGTGCCGAGGACAGCTGCGGTGGTTGGGCTGAAGTGTTTCTGATTTCATTTGCTGTAGTTGTGCAAGAATATAAGGCAATGAGGAACTTTGGTGATCGATCTCTGTGGGAATTCGGCGCACTTGCAGCATAGGCAGCAAGTTGTTCTGTGCAGTTGCCGTGGCGTGAAGGCACAGAGGGCTTTGGCCCGCGGTTCTGCCGTGGGGACCTCGGTGGCTGGCGGGTAACGCCGGGAACCGCCCAGGTAGCCTGGTGCCTGGCAGGTCTGACCTCTGGGGACTTTCACACCGAGGGGGTGTTTCCAGCTTGGGCTGAATTTGGTTTAGCACTTGGTATGACATGAAACATTCAGAGTAGTGTTCTTTGTTCTAATTGAATTTTCTTAGTTTAAGTGCGACTACGTAGCTTGTAATCTGTGTGAAAACTGCATGGGCATCTTTTGTCGGCTGCAGTTTTTTGAGACACCGGCTTTGTGTCTCTTGGCAGATATTGTCTGTATTGATGTGCTGCGGGTGGCAAAGCCCCTCGTCCCCAGCTGGAGGTGAGAGCGGGGGTGGCGGGTTGTTGTGGGTTGGTCGCTGATGAGGCTGGCCGTGCTAGCTGGGTTTTTAAGGGATGTGTCCCTCTTGAAAAGTTGAAACTCCTGGTGTACATGACAGCAGGGTACTCGTAGTTGATAATGTCCTGGGACACGGTGGGTTGGTGTACTGGGTCATCGTGGGGCGAGCAACATCAGCTGTGGGTCCTGCTTTCCCCCTCCTCCTCCCAAGGCTTCTGTGCTGTGGCGCTGGTATAACACACCGTGGCCATCGGTCTTTACCTTCATTGATGGGCTTCCACCTACATCAGCTTTGCTGAATTCCCAAAAGCAGGAAGTGCTTTAAAAGCTGTGGGCTATGCCAAAGGGAAACCCCAACGGGCGGTGTCCTATGGAACAAGTGACCATTACTTTTTGTGCTGTATGTTGTTACTGGAGGATCATCGAGAAGAGAAGCTGCGCAGATGCTTGTCTGGGTGCTGTGGGTGCTGTCTGTAAGCTGCACTGCGAAATGTTTTGTGGGGTTAGATAAATAACTTGCTCGGAGGTCCTACACCTCTTTGGTGCATCCCCAAAGCTGGGGTTCGACTGCCGCACGCAGTGTGAGGGTACCTCTGTCTGCAGTGAGGAACGCGGCACAGGCTGCTAAATCAGCCCACACGCTGGGTAATGACAAACTGAGTGTCCAAGCTGATCTTCCCGATTCAGCTGCCTGGCCAAGCTGGAGGTGTCCTTGGCCTTAGCGTGGATGCTCATGGTATTATGGCAGGTTCCGGTAAACATCTAAGTCTGCAATGGGGATATGCAGAGTATTTTTTTTTTTTTCAATATTTCTTACAACTAAAGAAGAAAATGGAGAGGGGGGAATAAAATTGAAGCAGTGTAAAACCAGGATCTGGCTCCAGCATGGAACAGTTTGTACACACGAGCAATTTGTCATAGTCAGCTAATTGCTACTGCGCTTCTCTTTGGATTTGTGCGTTGTCCCCTAGCCGGTTAAGCGCAGCGCAAAAGCACTCTGAACATCTGCTCCCTGTTGCTGATGCTCATCCATTCCGACCAGGCAGAAAAACGGTTGGCTGCCCTCGGGAGAGGATCGCGCCGGAGCCGAGCGATGCCGGGAGCGATGCTCGCCCTGCCGCCGTCAGCCCTGTGGGCGCAATGCTCGTGACGGGCGGGACGTGGGCAGCCTGCTCACAAAGGGATGTCGTGTGCGGGATAAAACCACGGGCTGATGCCCGTTTGGTGTCCATTGAGCTGGCCTGGCAGGGCAGCTTCCCATCGGTAAAAGCAAAATATCTCTTTTAGGAGAGCTGCGGTCTGCCAGCTTGTCGCTATTTACAAGAAAATAAATTAGATACAGATTTCAAGGTTAAATCTGGAGATATCTTAGTGAGAGAAATATAAAAGTAGAGAAGAAGGCTTCAGGTCCTTTTGTTACCCTGGGTTGGGCAGAGTTTCCTTAGTCAAACATTCTTCAGTCCCGTTCCTCCGTCTAACAAACTAATAGAAAGCAGTTTCTCCCTCCCAGTTCCCCAACCTCCCCAACTCCCATTCTTTTATTTTCTTTGGTTTTGCAAACCTTTCTAATTCGCCCACTGAGGCGCTGCTGTGCCAGCTCTGCAGCCTGCGCCCACCTGCCCGTTCATCCTGCCTCGCCCACCCTGTGTTGTCTGGAGATCGTACTCCTGGCGCGGGGCGTTGTGCCCACCTGCTAGGTACCTCCACCGCCTGTTTAATTCTCATTGAGGTTCCGTTCCTCAGCGAGCATCATGGGAGCCGTGACCAGCACACCAAGCTCCGCTCCTTTAGGCTGAGAGGGATCCTATAACTTCACAAAATGCCCGTTGCCTTGCTTACGATGGAAAATACTCTTGGGAGTAATGTGTGCGGCTTGGGCTTCAGCTCCTGCTCTTGCACCCTTGTGATCTGGTGAGGGATGGACGGCCGAATGCTGCAGAAGCATCGCTTCGTCCCGGGGTCTGAGTAATCCCTGATTCATCCGTGTGTCCCTCCCTGTCTCCCGTACAGCGACGTCCTGACATACGATCTCCAGCACGCAGCGTGACGCCGGTACAGCCCTGCATTTGCATTAATGTGATCGCTTAACTGCTGCTTCTGCCAGTTCTTAATCCCGTTTCCCTGTTATTAAAAGGACTGTTCTTTGCTGCAGACCTGATGACTGTAGAATAAATCCAGGTTTTATTGTGCCCCGCTAATGGAATGTATCAATGAGCCCGGAGCGGTGCCGTGGATATAAGCATCGTTTCAATATGGATATTCATCGCATAGAGCGGTTGTTCAGCCATCCAAGCGTGTACAAGAAAATTACCAGGTTTAAATTACTTTCTGAATTTCAAGTTTCTTGGCTGGGCAACGTCCAACCGTACATAAACAACCAGCTCGCTCTCTGCCTCACAGCACATAAATTACAGCTCTAACGACTTTACGGGGGCTTTTGTCTTTATCCTGCTTCATATTGCATAATCTACAATTTCTACTTCATTTATGTCTGTCCCCCATAGTTTCCATTTTAAAAAGGGTGCCCTGAGAATCTGTGGTGCATTTGTCTGCTGAATTCTGGGAGAGGAAGGGTGAGGGGGAGAGAAAAAAGAAATGGAAGCTGCTCATTTAGGGGGAAGGAATACTATACCAAATCAAGTTAAAATAGATAAGATATAATCCAATTCCATTGCACAAGTAAATCTTATTAGCATTTTCCATTGCGTTTTATGAAGCAAATACTGATTTATAGATGATAATATTGAACCCCGTCAATTTGAACGAACCCATGTCTGGATTAGCAAGGCTTTAATACGTAACATATCATCGGAAAGCTGGTCTGAAACTGTGCGTATTAGTGCCTCACTTAAAAATATTAAAGGCACTTGTTAAACGTGGGAATCTCCAGAAGTGTTGACACCATGCTGAGATGAAGAGGAATGGGATGTGTGCATCATAAAATTGGCATTTATTTTGATTCATCTAAAATTTTCATCTATCTAAATAAATGGGAAATTTGGACTTTTAAAGTGTGCTGTATTGCAGTATTCCTTATTTTTCAGATAATATACACCAAGAGTCTGTTCTTCTGTAACTGTGTCTTGAACAGCTCTGCTAAAGCTGGATCTTGTGGACTTTGCCAAATTAAGATCCGGTGGCTTTGGAGAGGAAAAAGCCATTTGTTTGACATTAAAAGACAATAATTTAATTTTAGCCTTTATGAACCCCGTCATGCTGCAAATTGAAGGCCAAATTCGTCGGAGCTTACTAGGGAGGTGAAAATTACAGTTCCTGTGCTGAGGAAGCCCAGCTGGCACTGGGCAGTGCTGGTGTGGTCTGGTCCTGTTGGGTCTGTCAGTTTGGCTGTCCTGGGGTCTTCCTGGCAGCGCAGGAGGGAGGACAGGTCTTCGTTTTGGAGCCAGAACTCCCAAGTAGTTTCTTCTGGCACAAGCTAGTTCAAAGGAAACGATGCCTGGAGCGGCCTGGGCTCAACCCGTGGCAGTTCTCCTGCCCCCAGTGTGCTGCAGCCAACGGAAGAGACAGCTTGTCTGCCAAATTTTGTAGAGAGTACCTACAAATAATATAAAGATAACTCAAAAAATTCTAGATATTGAGCCATGTCTCTTTGTACAGATATTTTCTATTAGATCCTGAAAATATTGAAAAGGGAAAATGGAAGTGAATACATTTTTTACGGGTTATCATATGGGGTATTAACCTTGCAAGTCCTGTCCCTGGGTCAGTGCTGCCAGTAGGTCTTTGCTCAGTCCCTCCGTAAGGCGTCTCCAGCAATGGCAGCTCCATAGGTAACCTGTTCTATTCAATCACAGTCCTTAACTGAACGTTTTTCACAATGCCTGATGTGAACCTTTCTTGCGGAATTACACCTCCATTCCTCACCTGTCCTCTCAGGAACAGAGAACAGATCAGTCTCGCCTTCCGATCGCTTTGAAGGCAGTGGACTTGTGCTCCCCAGGTTTATCTCTTTATGTTCACCAGCTCTGATCCATCTCGTCGTTATTCTTGGGTCATGGTTTCTCAGGGATTGACTAAATGTTTATTTTCTGCAGACCAGTTGCTGCTAGGGCAGGGCTTTCTTCAAAAAGGTATTTAAAACTTGAGCTAGCATGCCGGATGAGGTGTTGGATTGCCAAGAGTGTGGAAGGATTATTTTTTTATGCCTGTTCGTATATCTGGCTAGGGCATTTGCCCTGAGTGTGACAGCAGGATGCTTTAGGGGAGTTTTACCCCTGGGAGCTGTGGTCACTCTCTGCAGAGCAGCTGTTCCACCTTCTCATTGCGTTCATCCAGCTGATGAATCCTAAGTGTTGAACTCGTTCCTGTTTGGTGTTCAGTTTTCAGGCTACTTTTTCAATTTTATGAGGGTTGTTTCAGACTTCTCATCTCCAGTAATTATATTAACGAAAACCCCGCCAGGACCAGGCCTAGGACTGATGTCCAGCTGAGCAGACAGGGCAGCAGACCCATGAGCAGAGCCTTCCAGACGTTGCGCGCCCAAGTGAAGGCAATGTTTAGCCAGGCTCTGCGTACTTGTGCATGGAAGACCTTGTCAAACGCTTGCTGCCGTTAAGCTGTAGCATCCACGGCCATTCCTTGCTACGGGCAGGAGCTGATGACCCGACACAATCCCTTCTTAACAAACCCCTTGGTGATTGCTCATCTTCTTGTTATCTTCCAGATGCTTTCACATCTTTGATTGCTTGAACAGCATTTCTGTGGGGATTGGAGATAAATGAACTGGCTTGTAGTTCCCTGGCTCCTCTTGCTCTCTCCTTTTCTGAAAAGGGTTCATGATGGCTGTTTGGTGCTTGCCTGCCCACCACCTCAGAAATAACGTTGTAGCTCTGCCTTTGTTTCCTCCAGCTCTGAATATGTGTTTTTAAGTTTATTAGGCCACTTGTTTTTGTATCAGTTTGGTTTATTTGCATACTTGTTGCATTGTTCTTTCCTTGTCTTTACCTGAAATATAAAACAATAGTGGTCATCAAGCCAGTCAAATTCTGTGTTTGGAGTGATTCTGCCTCCTTTACCCTTTCCTTTTTGTGTGTGATTCATGTTCTTCAGTGAATCGCCTAAGTTAGGTTTTGGTTTTGTGGTTGGTTGGTTTGGGGTTTTGTTTTTGTTTTGTTGTTTGGTTTGTTTTTTTTTCCTTCCTTCCTCCTTTCATCAAGCTTTCCTCTGCCTCTGGACCTTGGGTGCTCAGAGCAGGACCTGCATTGCCCAGGTTGCAGTGGTCCTGCTCAAGCCCAGAGCAGAGGCACCCTGGGCTGCTGCCCATGCTCCCAGGCTCCAGCATCCCAGTTCTGCTGCTGGTTTTCAGCCGGAGCAGTGTCAGCCTGCGGAATGGGGTTTTCAGGGAGCAGCGAGTCAGTTACGAAAGGCGTCTGCTGTACAGACCGCGTGCCCCCCTCCTGCCGCGATGGTTTGATAAGATATTTTATGCCGTGGGTGTTTCTATAGAGCGAATGTGTGAGTTTCTGGTATGAATTTTAAGTAACGTGTTTGTTTTTAGCTTGGACAGGTTAGGGTTTTGCAGAACAGCTTATCTCATTAGCATTTCTTAGAAGTCTGCCTCACTGTTGCTATGGCGCTTTGCATAATGTTAGGCATAATACTGTGATTTTACTTTGAAATCAGACATACTGTACAAGCCCCTCTAACCTAATTATACCTGGAACCTCAAACCTGCTGGGGAACAACATCATAGGACTTTGGTGATTGTTGGGGCTCCTCAGACCTGGACGCGTTGCTGTGACTTTGTTTTCCCAAAAAGCGTCTTGCTATGAACCACTGCTGGCCGATGAAATACATTTCCTTGACAAGGTTTTTTATTTTGGATTCAAAGAAAATTTCCCTTACTCAAAGTGGATATGTTTAATAAATAAAAAAAGGGAAGGTCCAAATGTTTTCCAAAGGTCATGATCCTCCTCTGCTTTGGTACCAAGTATAAAACTGCTCAGAGCAATTTGCAGTTTTAATGTCTACTTTCTTCTCATATAAGGGAGGGGGATGTCTGTTTAAGCATAAATAAATAACTCTGATTGTTTGAATTTTTAATAGCTACAGATGTGCAGCTTCATATTTATATCCCTGACTAAATGAAAGACTCGAGGGTTACGGTCAGCATTGGCTTTAGGAGACCAGGAATCTTTTTTGGGGGGAAAGCAGTGAGTCACCATAAATGTATTTTTAGCCGTAAGTGCAACCTCATCTTTTTTTCTTAAAACAACATGGACAATGTATTGAACGTGTTGTACTGAGTCTTTGTTTTCACAATACTGATTGCTTGTTGGCCAGCCTGAGAAGGAACCGCCGCCTTGTCTGTTGTGCCAGAAGTTTGCAATAGCGACTGCAGTCGAGGGTGCGACATCTCGCAGACTTGGACTTGAAACTTAATCACAGGTGTTTCCTCTTGGTGAGGACACCTCCATCCAATTACAAAGCTTTTTTTTTTTTTCTTTTAAACCATCTAAAACCAATTCTCTGAAAAAAACAAAACTGGAGGAGAAAGTTACTGCTTCTCTTTATGGTGTCATTTCTATTGAGTAAATTTGGTCATGTCAACCCTTCAAAGAGCATCGCACCCACATAAGATGAAGCCATATGGTCACTTTTGACCGTGAACCAGAACGACCTTATCTTGGTGTTGCAGTGGTTGATATGATCAGATCCATCTGGCTGAAATCCGCACATTTGACACTGCATCACGTATGCCGGTCCCTCTTTAATCACAACGCATTTCCCAATATTGTAATGATGGAGAGCAATCCGCAGGCCCTGAGCAGCTGCTGACCGTTTCGAGAGGTACGTGTGCGCAGAGCCGTGGAAGGCTGAACTTTGCAATATCAAGTATCAAAATTACACTCTGAAAAGCTAAAAGCACTCAGGAGTGTGGTTTCACTGGCTTCTGTGAAACATGTTTTCCTAAATTCTTAGGTAACCATTCAAAAATGGGATTTTGGCTTCTAAGTCACACTGAGGACTCCTGGAAATCTGGCTACAGGTTCCTGTTTGATACAGTGAATGGATCAGTGGGCCTTATTGCAGTGTGAGCATTTCAGAACGTGACTCTGCTCTGTTTGAGCCATTTTGGTCTTGGACATGTGGGTGAGGGTAACGATGCTGCACACCACGAACTCACATGGTAGGTCGGAGTCTGCACGTGTAGGAGTTTACCCTGGCTGGATGTAAGCCCCAAAGCATGACTTCAGGCTGCTCTGTTTTCCACACATTTTCTGGTTTCTTTGGGAAGAAGGCTGTGAGAATGGGTCCCCTTCTGTTTTGTCCTACCTGCTGCAGACCTGAGGAATGGATGGTGTCCTCCTTTCACTTTTTTAAATCTGAAAACTGTTGCAAAAGATCAAAGTTAGAGTTGTGCAAACATTTTGAGCAGTGAGAATAGCACTGCTCAGGGATGTGCTGTTGGGGGACCATGGGCTGACTTCTCAAAGGACGCACTGGCAGTGTGTAGGCAGGTCAGATGTGATGGAGGTGTGGAGGTTCATGTATTAGTCCATCAAGACCATGTCTTGACTTGTTTTTCCTGCTATTGTTAAATGTTAACCTCATTTTAAAAAATTGGATTCTCTGTGTTGTACAGATGTTCAGCAGTTATAAGTTCTACATCTGAGCTGCTACTTCAATTAAAAAGATGTAGGAAGGCCTTCAGAGGAGTGATGGAGAGGGCATCTTTCCTGCAGCACACAATACGCAGCCGAGAGCAGAGACATAACAGTGTAATTAGTTTCTATATCGGTGGGTCACATATATGAGAATACAAAACCACCCACTCCAGCTGAAGGAGATCAGGTACTAGTGCAGCTGAGATGAAAACTTTGATGGTTTCAGTCAATAATAGCAGGGTCCAGCCATCCAGATGGGGAGCTGCTAGCAAAATATTTCAGGTAACACTAATGCTAATAAGAATAGGGGTTTCTTTTGCATAAGATAAAGACCTGTGGAGAATTTTCTGCTATCCTGTAAAATGGAGCTGTTGATCACGCACAACATAATAGAGTTGAGATTTTCATTCTTTTGGGGTTTTTTAGTTGTTTTTTTTTTTTTGTCAGCATTAGGACTAAACTCTTCTTTACTTAATTTGCAAGCTGTTCTCATTACTTAGATCACCTATATGGGGTATATGACGTCTTATCTCATAGGAACACTTAATGAAAAACAACTTATATTGGTTGAATAACAGCCGCTCATCTATTTAAAACCACCTCAGTAGGTGGGATGGGGAAAGAAGGGAGGTGACTTGAAGAAAATATTTCTCTCCTTCCTGGTTGGGAAGGAAGCCTCTGACAGCAGTAATGTTTGTCATTTTATGTCCTTCAGGTGTTTTTATTAACATTTCAGAAGTCAGATTAAAACAATACAGTTCAGGTTTCTGACTCAAGTGCAATTTGGCTCCTAGATTAACATTGATTTCTTTCTGCGGTGCAATAGTTTACTGCTGGGTTCTGCAAACCACCGTGCAGTTACTGCGTGTTTCTGGAAAATGTTGCTCATATTGAAGCGTGACAAAATTGATTAGCACGTTCCTTCATGTAGATGGCATTCTGCTGCCACAGCACATAGTCAGGGGCTTTGGCAGCATGAAATGAGGTCTTGTGTTTGTAAACTTAGAGTATTAGTGCTCAAGATATCCCTCCAACAGATGCAGAGGACATTTTTCATCTTCTTAAAGAAAATCTCTGCCTGACTCAGCCAAGTTAAGTTTTTTCCCTTTTTGGCCAAGTGATTTTTGGCCCGTTTTGGGGGGAGCGGGGGAAGGCACCCCATATTGGCCCCTGGTGCGGTGCAGATGTGTAGGACAGCAGCCTGCCGAGAGAGCTGCCTCTTCTCCCCGTAAAGATCTCTGGTTGGCCGGTGCCGTGTGATGCTGCAGGACAAGGATGCAGCTTGGCCCCTGGAGTGGAAGAGATGTTGCTCCAGCGTAACAGCAGCATTGCTGCTGTCATGGCCCAGCTTTCAGAGGCAAAAATCCTAAAATCTCACTGTGTGAAGGGTACCTCCAACACCAATCTGTGAAGCACGTTGAGGAGTTAGAGCTATTACAGCGTGTGCAAACGTATCCTTTCTCAAGCATTGTTTTCTGGGGAAGCAGCGTGTCTGACCTTGCTTTTAAAAGATTGGTTCTACTACTCAAAACTGGACTTTATTGTTTCAGAGGCCTATGGGCGCTGACTATTTGTCACTTCTGTGGTGGCTAATTTTGAGGATGGCCATGATTACCTATTTGAAAGTCATCTCTGTTCCTTGTCCCCAGGAAAACAAGTCCTTCAAATAAAAATAACTGTACTAATTTGCACATCTTTACACTCTGCCAGTAGTTACAGGTTCACATATTATATAATTATGGTATACCAGTAAATGTCATTCGTATTGTTTACGCATCTCTGTGAGACTGTGCTGTAACAAATAACAGAGGATCCCTGACAAGTGCTCCTTAACAATGGTGAGAAATATTGCTGTCAATATCTTGTTGATGGTTGTTGTAAAGGCTTCAGAGCGTTGTTGGTGAAAGTCTGGGGACCCGCTCATGGATTAGTGGCTGAAAAAAAAAATTAAGTTTTTTTTTTTTAACTTTTGTGTACTTTTCCACTTGTGCTGCTGTTTCAAAGTCAAAATAAGGTTCCAGTGATATTCTGGACACCTCTGTGCAT
Source organism: Tetrax tetrax (assembly GCA_009806455.1). NCBI lineage: Eukaryota > Metazoa > Chordata > Aves > Otidiformes > Otididae > Tetrax > Tetrax tetrax. The sequence goes on from WHYT01016787.1 coordinate 545,635, forward strand.
CCACCTCCAGTGAAGCTGCCCTTCTTGCAGCTCTGCCTCCTGGCAGGAACCGGAGCAGGAGCCTGCTCCTCTCAACGGGGCTGGCTTCCCAGGGTGCAGTGCTGGCTCCCCGTCATCTTCAGAGGTGCTAAAATCCCACATCCCTAGACGGGATGTTAAACCCCCCCAGATCTGATGGGATGGAAAGCGAGGAGATGTTTGTGGTGGCTGAGGAAAAGCACTCTGAGGAAGTCAGTCCTGCATGGAGTGGGTGCTTTCTCCCAGCTCTGCACCACTGCCAGCTCCGCAGCCTCCAGGTGATCCCACTTTACCAGCTAAAATACAGTTCAGGAAAATTGAAGTCTTAATAGAATGACTCATCTCTAAAGAGCTTAAGCATTTCAAGAAGCAATTTGAAGTCTACAGCAGGCTGTGCTAGGCTCCGAACTAGAGCCAGAATTAATGGAGAGCTCTTCAGCTTCCAGGAGCGTTCACTTGCCCAGATTGCTCTTCAGCAAAAACAATTACTTAAAATATTTCTCGTAATAGTCAACATGTTGTGAAGCAATAATTCTCCTAGTAATTGTAGTCCTACTTGTTGCTGTTGGCCCAAGGCTGTCTTCCCCATCCCTTGTAGTGCCTTTATCAGGTGACAGCCCGAAGGGGTTTGGAGTGCAGCTGGTGACACCAACTGGGGTCATGAAGACAAGTCTGAACAGAACCTCAGCCTTGCAAAACTCTCCATCCCCTGGTATCTTTTTTATTACATCTTCCAGCAGCCATTGCTGCTTTGAAATGGTTCTGCCAAAGAAATCTGTTTAGCATCACTTGTGTGCATACGGGTGCGGCCAACGCTGCACAGTGACGGTCCCCGTTGGCTCCTACGCTGTGCCTACACTTGGCGTTTCCACGAGACATCCCGCCCCTGATAAGACTGTAATGATATTGTTGTAACTTGTTTGTCCCCTGGTGAGATTGCTAAATTAGGTTTTAATAACTTCTGCAATTTGGCTGGTATTAGCGAGAGTGTGGCGTAGGCACTAGATCTGAGCTCAGGGAGCCTTGAGAAGTAATATTTCTGCTTTTATAGCTCAAAACAAAGCCATGCTCTTGACACAAATGGAAGGAAAAATTGCCAACATCATTCTTCAGGCATTATAATTCATAAAGCTGGTTCTCTTCGTATTTTTGACCTCTTTGCAAATAAAAACAAACCATTTTGAGACTGGGGTGACCTTTTTTGGACCTTAGAGTTGTAGAGCGAGCACAAGCTCTTGCGACGGAAGCTCTGATGCCGAGCAGGCGTGGCTGCACTCAACACTGCTTTCCAAGGACGAGTGATGCTGCTGGCCCACTGCCTCAGTGGCTCCGGTACCTGCTACGCAAAAAGACTGTGATGGTCATTTCTAAACCAAAAGTATTCTGTTCAGAACTTTGGAAAAATTCACTTCAAAGTGCACTATCTGTGGTGTATTTTGAACAAAAAATCTGTTTAATATCAAATGCCTCAGAATTCAGGTGTTTCTGCACCTGGTATTATTAATGGCAGAAGAGAATCTTAAGAAGAAGAGCAAATCAGAAATCATCTCTCAGTGCAGCAATTAAACATTTGAGAGGGGAAATCTCAGTATTCCAGACTTCTCGTGTAGGGTCAGGCTTGCAGCCGAGTGTTGCCTTGCCATCCGTTGTCTCTTTTTGAGAAATATGTGATGTTCTCTGCAGATCAGCAGTGGTACCAACAATATTAAACTATCACCAGGGACGAAGTGTGAAGCCCTGAACATCTCTGGTGTTTGTAAACGGCGCTCATTCTTTGGCTTTGGTCTTCATCGGCACAGCGTCACACGTGCTTTGTTTTAAGGAATGATGTCGGAATCAAAGGTGACAGCCGTTGTACCCACTTTCTTGGCTCTTATCCGTTGGTACGCCATAAAACTGAGGCCGAAGGAGTTGCTTTATACGGACAATCTTATAAATAAATACAAATGGGGCGGAAAGAGAGACCCCTGGGATACATTCCTTTTTGGGTCCCACAAGCATGCAGATCACAAGTGTTTGGTGAGGAGGCTGGGGTGGCTCTGCTGACCGAGGTGCCAGAGGAAGCTGGCGATGGTCACAGTGGTGATGGTGTTTTTGCACAGGTATTTTGTCTGTGATACAGAAAACAGAAGGCACCACTGTCTTTCCCATGGAGCTGCCAATGGAAGTCATTGACGCACATAAGGCATATGAAAGTAAAATATAACTCAAACTAAACTGGTTCTTTTTTAACTTAATATAAATTAATTATAATATTAATACACTGCTCCAGCAGATCCCCTCTTTGGGCTAGCGGGGGGTCTGGGAAGCCCCACCTGCCTGCCAGAGTTGCACTGGGTTTTATTTCTATAATTTTATTCCTAAACTTTGTTTTCGGTTACAAAACTTTTCTGGAGAGTGTTGGAAAGCCTAGTTCTGTGGCTTTGCTGCTTTTAGCTTGAAGAGCCCCTTTGGACACCACCGCGCATGCATGGCTGTTGCACATCTGTATAGATTGTCCTGTTCCCACCGACTTACACCTGCTGCAGATTACTGGGGCGGGGGGGAAGAAACCAAACCCCTTTATGGAAAATTCACTTCATTTTAATACGGAGCAATAGCTTCTAGAGCTTTTACGGCTCGTTCTCATTCTTCACAAGATCCATATGTATATCAGCCCTAGCACGCTGTCAGCGAGCAGGGGCTCTCAATCAAAAAGGCTGTCAGTAAAGCTGATTCACTAACAAGAAAGCTGTCAAGCTGTGACAGCTGCTGTCTTTGCAACCCCAAACAATCTGTTCAGCGCTAACGCTGACTTATGCTTCCATGTATTATACAGCCGTAATGAGCGCTGTCCTCAGCAGCAGCGTTTGGTGAGTACACCTAGCTACTCCGTTATGTGTGTAGAATATATCAAATCCCATCCAAGGTGTACGAGAAGTTTTCTGAAAAAAAAAAAGTAAGTTGTACTTCTGTCTTTTGAATTATTTTTTTTTTAATTCCAAATGCAGTTTCAGTACGTACCTCATTTTTGTAGTTAAGCATGAACCTGGAGGTTTCATGATTGTTGTAAGCTGAGAAGAGCAGAATTTCTTTTTTTCCCTATTGTGTTGAAAAACGGCATATAACCTTAAACACACCACCAGCATCTACAGAAGGGAGAAAAGGAATTTGCCATTATAGGAACTGTTCTGATGCTTAACAATCCCAGGGTGTCGGAGACATGGAAATTCAACTCTGAGGAGTTGGCTGGTGCTGCTGTCCAGAGGCAGATGCTGGTATTCAAATTGTCAACCTTTTCTCTTAAAAAAATTTAAAAAAAAAAAGCACCTTCAAGGTCTCCTTAAGCAGTCTATTCCAGCAATAGCTTACCAAACTGAAGCGATGCTTGCTTCAGTTTTGGTTGATTACTGCTTGCCTGGCTCCTAAAGGAGATAGGGAAGAGCTGATTCCTTTTCTATCTTGTCATGTGTATTTAACGACGCAAGGCATCCCTACCAAGTCACCTTTTCCAGCTCTCTATTTCCATTTCCTTCTGCTCTTCTGAACTTTTGGGATGTCAGCTGAGACCACACTAGTGCCCCACAAAGTGAGTGGTTTGCACACAGTGATGCCTCTGCGCATCTCTGGGAGGCGCTGGCCTCTCTTCCCAGCACTGTGTGTTGTCAGACGCCTTCTCCCGCTTTCCTGCTCCACCATCTCAGGAGAAGGGAAGGTAGGTCACTGTGAGCCACCAGCACTGCACACCAAGAGTGCACAAATAAAGCTTAACCTCCAGGAGATAAAGAACAGTCTTCTACAAGATACTTGTTGTCCCAAGTCGTCAGATGAGAATAATAAACTTCGATCTACATAAAGCAAGTGATGATGAAACTGTTATTTCTGATACCTTAGCAAGGCTGGGTGAGGTCCTGGGGACGAAGGCTCCGGGTGCCTGTTAATCAGAGGGAACTGGTGGTTGCTTGGCATCTCTCCAGTCCCCAGACACATGCTGGCGCTGTAACAAGATGTGCTCATGCCTGGGAGATAACCTGAGGAGGGTAGCATCTACCGTGGATTCATCAACAACAAATCACATCCTGGCACTAATTCCCATTTATCGCTGGGTAAGGCAGAAGATGTCATGTGTTGACATTGTTGACATTCACCAGCTTTTGACATGTGGCACTCACAGGTGCAAGTGTAAGTCCATGGTGAGGATGTAGAATTACTTAGAAAATTGTCATCAAAGCGTGGGCCCCAGGGTTTGTTCTGCATCCAGTGCTCAGGTTTTTGGTTAGTGGTCGTGTTGTGTTTTCAGGCAGGGGCAAGCTGCTGGGGTGGTCATACAGAAATGCACCACCACGAGTGTTTTGGTGGTCTGGGCACCACAGAGGGGTAGTACTGAGCTGCAGGGTAACTTTTGACGCTGGTAAAATATGTACGGCATAGTTTCTCGTTGTCCTTGATGTCTCGTGCCTGCCTTACTTGCTTTTGTGCTTTGGCTTGCTGGATGTGCTCTGGGTGGACTTGAGCAGATCTCCTCCTGCATTTCTGACCTACTCTGAGCTATTTTGCATTTTTGTTCCAAACTGTCTTTCCTTGGAAAATTACCAGCTTGCTTTAATTCACTTTCTCCTCAGCTTTGCTGCCAAAAGATCTACTTAGTAATTCCTGGAATTTGTTGAAGTCCATTGCTTTTATCTTCCTTAGAGGGAGAGAAATAGTGAAGTAAAAGCACTCATGTTTGTTTGCACCCAGGCTGCCAGCCAACTCTTCCTTCTGGATTGGCTTCAGATGTATGAAAGCATCCCCGTTCCCCCTCTTTGTCCCTTAGTACCACTCTGGGATGCTGATACTCATTTTTCCCCTTTCACTCCATGCACCCATTTCAATAAATCGCTGAGAAAGGAACCGCAGCAGAGTGTGAGGACACAGTAATTCTGCAGAAGCTTTTCCCGTAGGAATGGCCAAGGGAGGGAGGTTTGCTGATGCGAGTGGCTGGCAGGGCAGCTGGTGAGCCCAGCTCAGGCCCAGGCTTCCCTGGTCAGACAGACAACAGCACAGCATAGATGTGGCACTTCAGGACGTGGTTCAGTGGACGTGGTGGTGTTGGGTTGATGGTTGGACTTGATGATCTTAGAGGTCTCTTCCAACCTTAAAGATTCTATGATTCTATCATCCTTCTTCCCCCCACTTCCCGTCATGTCAGTGCTCCTGTCCCAGATGGAAACGTCCCCTTCCCAAGCTAGCACCAGTCTTCCAGCCTTACCCTGACATGAAGCACTGCAATATTTCACAGCGGGCTTGCGTGGAGTGAAATTGCTCTCTTTCCCACTGCTTAAGCCTCACAATTGTTAGCTGAGGAGATGCTGCCCTGGTTTTCAGCACAAAGCACCCCATCACAGAGCTTTCCTTGCTGCCTGCATGGTCCCTCTCAACATGTGGAGAAATGTAACTTAACTGAGTGAATGCAGAAGGGGAATGAAAATTAGACCGATGTGCGTGCTGTGTGGGAAGTTAACCCCAGTTGTTCCCAAGATGCCTTCTGCTGGGGAAGATGATCTCTTGACGCAGGAGCTGTGGCTCTCAGTCTCCCTGCATACCCCACTGAAAGCATTGAAAGCCTTTCCTCACAGAGCCCTCTCATATATTTCAAAAAAGACCATCTGTGGTTCTGCCTGGTCCTGTCAATAACATATTTTACACCATAAAACATAAAAGTTTGTTCTTTTGACTCAGGTAATTACAGATGCTCAGCTGTTCTTTGCTGATGAGAAAGTATCGATGACAACTTTTCCCTCAAATGATCTGTAAGAGCAATAGCGTACAAAACAAGGCATTACACCAGCAGAGCTGTCTTTGTTATACCAGCGCCCTTTCAAGTTGCTTTTTTTTTTTTTTTTTTTTTTTTTTTTTTTGAAAACT
>WHYT01016787.1:553600-644518 GCA_009806455.1 Tetrax tetrax
GGCTGTTCAGTAGGGCCTGTTGTGATAGGACAAGGGGTAATGGGTTTAAATTAGAAGGAGGTAGGTTTAGATTAGATATTAGAAAAAAATTTTTACAATGAGAGTTGTAGAGCACTGGAACAGGTTGCCCAGAGAGGTGGTGGATGCCCCATCCCTGGAAACGTTCAAGGCCAGGCTGGATGAGGCTCTGGGCAACCTGATCTAGTCAGGGAGGTCCCTGCTTCTTGCAGGGGGTTGGACTGGATGACCTTTGAAGGTCCCTTCCAACTCTAGCCATTCTATGATACTATGATTCTCTCCCCCTTGGGAGCTCTGTGGCTGCCACCCCTTCCTGCCTCCCGAGGGCTCTTCCAGGTAGCGGGTTTCACTCTACTCATGCTCCATACCTTCAAGACAAGTGATTTTCTTGCTCGCTTGTGTGTTCATTATGATTTATTACAAAGTTCCCCACACTCACCAAGCAGCACATCTGTGCTAGGAACACAACTGGAATCTCTTCCATCGTGATTTGTGGAGGGGAAAAAACCTGGTAAAACCTTGAGTTGTGGAGGCTGGGGAGTTTGAGAGAAGGGTTGCTGGAGCCTCTTATTTTTTTTCCACTATTTTCCCAGCGGTAATTACTTTATTTAAAATTTATTAAAGCTACTCTTTCTTTTTACCTTTTTAAACTTTCATCAGACCTTTAAGCTTGAGTCCATCTGTATTTATCCCTTACCTCCTACTGCCCACTCAGGACCCTTTCCAGCATCTATTTGATCAATCAGCTCAATGGGTAGGATTGCATCGTTAATGATGCTAAATGATTTTCTGTAGTGGTTTAAGTCATACATTATCAAACTCTTGAATGACAACGTTTTCCTAGATGGCCAATATTTATCCTTGCCGTCGATTCCCTAAGCAGCCAGGGCGGTGGGTGATGTGCGGGATTACCTGCTGCAACGCGGGCAGCACTGCTGGTGTCGCTGGGACTGGCGCTAACGGCCTCGCGGGAGCCTGCTGGGAGTTTGGAAGGCGTCTGATTGCCGTCGCGACTGAGCAGGATTTAAATCGTCCCCCTCAGTATTTTCAGAGGGTCAGGTCCCCTGGTCCCTGCACTGGAAGCCCCCTGTGCTACTCATAGCATCTGATAAAAGGGGGTCAGCAGAGGGCTGGCGAGTTTATTGGCAGTACAAAAGGAATTAAAGCAAGCGGTGAAGAGCTGCAGAAGGACCTAATGAGGGGGAGGTGATCAGGCAGGGGTAGTCAGCGCTGCGAAACGCGGGGAGGAACGGGGTGGGGAGCCATCGCTGCATCCGCTTCCAGAATTTTCCAGGTTCTTGGGGTGCTGCCTGGGAGGAAAAATCATGTTATCTGCTGTATGTTTATTGTAACCTCGCCAGGCAGCTGCCCGTCAGCCCCGGCCGGAGGCAGGACGTTGTCATCCTCCGTCCCCCTCCTCCCGGGTGGTTTGGCTGGTCTTGCACATCCCTGCTGCACCGGGCGTCTCTGGTGTTGGGAGAATTGTTCACCAAAAAACCAGCGTAGATTGGGTAACTGAGACAGCAGAATTGATCTGAACCTTGTGAGCACTTGTTAGTGTAATATATGAGCTTTCCTCTTGCTCGGTTACGTGTATCTAGATCAACACGGTATTCCTTCTGATTGCTATAACCTCAAAATCTTTTAAAAAGGAGAAAACCCATGTAGGTCCAGCAGCTAAGCATGCAGATGATCACAGCATGGCTGACAGCAATAGGATCAAATCACAAATGCCTTCTCAAAAATTGAGAATTGAGTGGACTACATGGAAAAACATTAAAATAAAAAAAAAAGAAATAGTGGAGGCCCAAGGATCTCTTCCCATGTGTTTCCCTTCCCTCTCCAAAGCAAACCCTGGCAACCACGCAGCGGGTATTCCGGCGTGTGATTGCATCTGGAGCTGTTCAGGCTTCCACGCGGATGGCAGCGGTAGGGGCCGAGGGGTTTTTGGCTCAGCACACTGCCAATCAGCACACCTGAAATGCGCCTGCATCGTGTAATTTCTCTTTACACGAAAACCAAGAAAATAACCTGACAATGAACAATCTAAGAGGATGGTGACTCTCAGCGGTTTGTGTTTTCCTACCAGTATCAACCAGGGATTTCCTAGAGCAGAGAATATTGATTTTTATTTTTATTCTGAACAAACAGAAGCTGAAATCCTTCTGAAAGGCAGATCTAAGAAAACTTCCTTCTCAGTTGTTTTTCAATATTTTCCAAACAAAAATCTGCCTCACCCACCAACAAAGCCCAGAGCCATGATTTGTAGCTGGGGTTCAGCTGGCATCACATTCCCAGCCGCGTAGTGCCTGGGGCTCGGCACCAGTCGCCCGCTTCCCCGCGTGCTCGGGCTCCTGCCTGGCCGAGCTCAAAGCCGTCAGGAGCAGGAGCGATGCGGGGGCAGAAAATCGCACGGGTGGCGGGGTTCCCGCTGGAGCAGGTCTGAAACCACACCACCTGCCTGAACAGTTTGCTGGCGTTTTCTGAGCATCTCCACACTTCAGCTGGAAAGTCCTCCCAAATGGTTATGACTGGGTTGAACTGATGTTTTGAGTGCATGGGTTGTACAGATATAGACAGCATTGCCAAATTGTGCATTTTCATGGATCGTTTTATTTTTAAATTTGTTATCAGAGATCTTATGCATTTGTTTGTTGAAAAAAAAAAAAAAAAAACAAGCCAAAGGCGAGCAGGCCATGTTGAGAAGCATGAAGTTGTTCTTGGAAACAACTCTCTACATGACGCAGACCTTTGCTGGTCTTTTATTTGCTCTTTCTGCTTAACTCATGAGAATGAAATATTGCCTGTGTAGTGCTCACACGGTGTGGTACATTAATTTAAAACTTTTTTTTTTCCTCATAATCCTAGCCACACTGAATTAGAAAAAAAACAAACTATTTCCACTCCCTTTGAATAACACAGAAAAATACTTGTCTCTTGCTACAAGCCTTTCCAAGGAGCCACGGTGTGGAGAAAGGGCTGGATAAAGTACCTTTCCTGCTGGTTAAGGGCCTGCAGACCCTGTGGAACTCATGGGGTGGTCGCAGCTCTTGTCTTGCACAGGACAAAACCCAAGGTCATGATAGATCTTCCCAGTGTCTTTCAGCACCTGAAAGACAAAACTCGTGGTCACTGAAAGTGTTCCCAGCGTGTGGATATGTAAGTGCCTGTGCGCTGCCGTCCAGGCAGGAGGGTCTCCCTGGAGCTTTGAAACCTCAGGGTAGAAGGTCCCCCATCATGGGGGCCACCTGGGCTGGCTGGCCCTGCTTTGGGCAGGCGAGTGGACCAGATCCCCTGGCAATCCAGAACCACAGTGTCAGACAGGCATGGGTTAACGGGGAAGTGAGCTGGTATGCTCTGAATTCTGGAGTTTTGGGGTCGGTACCCTGCAGCTGGGAGCTCTGGGACCTGCCTGCTCAGGGTGGTGTTCCCCAGGAGCTCTGGAGCAACCTCAAATGCACTGGCCACGCATGAACTAACAGTGGAGAAATGTTGAAGGGGTTCTGTTGCAGTGTTCACATAGTTCGTACAACTTGAGGGAAGTGGTGAGAATGCTGGCAGGCAGTCCTCGGTCCCAGGATGGGTGGAAACCCTATAGACCTCCTCCTAGTCGTGGTCTTGTTTTTGGCAACCTCCGCTGTGTGTCTGTGCAGCAGAATTTTATTTTCTTCTGTCACTCAGGCTTTTGTATGGTTTATCTCGCACAAGCTTTGCTGTTGTATGGTTCATCCTGGGCATTTTTAGCTGTTCTTCTGAACGTTCCAGAAGCACAGGCTGAGCTGTGGTGCTCCGAGGAGCTGCCGGTGCCACGTGGTGCTGCAGGAGCAGGGGTAGAATGTAACTGGATCACAGCTCTTCCCGTGATCAGTCGCAGCAAAGTTGTATTTCAAAGGTCTTGGCTGCACAAACTGCTTCATTTCTCAGGAAGGAGTAAGCTTTATATGTCCTCATTTTTATGGAGTAACAAAAAAAAAACCAACTTTTTTTTTTTCCTATACAGATTATGGAGCAATATTCATGCAAATTGGTTATATGTTTATTATTCCCTTGAAATTGCAATGTTACCAGTTGGAAGTAAATGGATTTATTGATTGGTTCAATGCAATCATTGGGAAGAGGAAGGTGAAGGCAGAGAGTGTGTCTGTCAGCTGTGGGAAACTGTAGTCAGTCTGTCTGCCTAACTCGGGGTTGGACGTGAGCGATGGGCGAGAGAGAACGGGTTCTCTGTTCAATCCCACCCCAATCGTCCTCGCGTGGTTTTACTGAACGTTGAGGCTTGTGCGTAAGCGCTAAGAGCACGTGTTCGCTTTCCCTGGGCTGTGACAGCTGGGTTCCTGCGCGATGCCCTACGCGTCGGGAAGAGCAGCGCTGGCGATGTTGGTGAAGGCCGGGTGTGCGATGGCGCTGACCCACCCATGCGGGGAGCCGGGCTGTCACTCTGCTCTCTCGCACATCCAACGCTTCCTTAGCGTGGCCGGGTCCCGTAGCAGATTATGGTCTCTCAACACGCGGCGCTGAGCGACGGCTGAGACGATGATAGAAGCAGCCGAGAGGCAGTCAGTGTTTTACACGTGCATAAACACCTTACAGCAACATCTGGAGAACTGCTTGGGAAAAAACAAACAGATCTTTATTTATAAGTTTTGTGTTTTGGTTTTTATAGCATTTTTATGATGCACATAAATTATTGTTTAAAAACAGAAAATGTAAAAGACATTCCAGAGAGAAGGCACTGCTGTTCAGCCTTTCCTTTGCTAGTCCCTTTCCTGGGGAGGTTGGTGCGGTTTATTTCAGCTTCCGCTTGCCTTCCACTGGCAACTGGAGAAACTGACAATCACCTGTGATCTTTATTTGTACCTGTAGTTCTCAGCTTAAAATATTTATTGCTATTTACAATGTTTACTATATAAAAAGACAAAATATTTACTGAAACAACTGTACGTCCAGTGTGACACTGAACAGTCACGCTGTTACGTGGCAGTTTCGACTGGCTCATAATTGCCAAGCTAAGTTTGCTCTTGGAATATGCAAAACGAGACCCCGAAGGCCGTCTGAGCCGACGGGGTTTCTGGGCGTTTGCAGAAGATGAGCAGTGCTGGCCGTGTTCCCTTTGCTTTGGACCCTGCACCCCGGGCGCTGCCGCACCCCTCCCAGCTGAGGGGGGTCCTCCCAGCCGCGCCTGGCGGGACCCCGCAGCCTCTCGGCCAGCACCACTGCTGGGCTTTCCTCTGCTTTCTTCCCGTTCTCAGGTTTTAAATACAGCTTGTACGACACTAACACAAATAGTTGTACTTCATGTTGAGTAAATGAGTTGGAAAACCAGCTTTTTTCAGTATGGGATTGCTATTTCTGCATGTCTCAGTTGTGTTTTCTGCACCCGATACACAACATCTAACCGGATCTGCTGTGTGGGATGTTCTTACGCTGCTGGAGAAAACGTGGCTGAGTGTGAATCGAGCTGGAAAACACGTGCCAGGCTGAGCGTAACGTAGCGTGTGCTGAAGAGAAGCGGCGTTAAACAATCTCTGGATCTAGATGCAAATATCCATTTTACAATTCTTTTTTTTCAGTTGCCCCCACAATTCAGGAACTTAAATCCAGCGGTGTGGTGCTTGGAGGGAACGGCCTGATACGGTGCGAAGGTGCAGGAGTTCCTGCCCCGGTCTTTGAGTGGTACAAAGGAGAGAGGAAGTAAGTAGCCGGCGCTCGCCAACCCGCTCGTGCTGCTGGGGATGCTGCCCACCCACGGGGACCCGGGTGGAAGAGAGAGGAGACTGCCGGGCTGGGCTTGTCCCCCCGTGGTGACAAGTCCAGAGGGCTGTCTTGAAATTAATGCCAAGTTTTAGGCAGCGGGTGCTTGGAGGTGTTGGCTCCACGGCTTTTGTGGGAATTTCTCGGTGTTCTTGTGGTGGTAGTTTCTGTGCCCAAAAATGAGGTGGAATCAGGCTGGTGAGGTCCGTGGCTGGGCTGTGGTAGTGATAATTCTAATAACCAGCCTCAGGTTTAAACATGCTTTAGTAATTACATCATTTTAAGTATAACAAGCAGAAAGGCACTGAAAAATGCCTACTAAAAAGATTTCTTTTTTTTTTTTTTTTTTTTTTTTGGTAAATTTATCTTCATAGGTTTTCCTGCTAAGAGTGTTCGGGTAGGAAGGTTGGCTCATGAACAAAGCTTTCAACCAAAATTTAACATGTATGAATTTCCACCCAGTTGTGCCATTAGTGGTCTAGACCACAGGTTTACAGTCCACAGACTTGAGCAGAGTTGCTGCACATCACAGTATCCGAGCGGGGGTCAGGGAGCGCTCGCTGCTCGAACCCTAAAACCTGCCCGGGTGCTTGGGTTTGGTTCACAGTCAGCATCACTTCCAGGGCATTAGTGCTGTGTAATGATAACAGGCACCTCTTTAGGGTCATCTTTATTTTTTAAAATATGTTTATTTTATCATTGAACAAGTAGAATTTTATTTATTTTTAATAGGAAATTTTATTTTACAGCTCTTACCTCTAAGAGCTTGTTTCTGTTAAGTGTACGTGTTGGTGCACAAGCAAGTGGATATTGTCCCTGCTAAGTGACTGCCCATAGACACCTTCTAGCTTCTGGAATTTCCTGTTTTCTGAGAGCTGGGTTTCTCAGCTCAAACATCCCATTAAACCTGGGAGCTGACGTGAGAATATTAATGACCTTTTTTCACAGAAAGCCATCTGTCAGCTCATTTCTCACTGGCCAGCTGCTCCCCTTTAGGAGCGCCGGCTGCTCATCTTCCTTCGTTGAGTTTTCAGAGCAGTGGTAGCTATTGCACTTTGACCATATCCTAAAGCATCCTCTGGAACAATATAATTGATCTTTACTACATATAGAACAGTAATAGTTTTTCTTCTATTGGCAAAATTCATCTGCATCCTCTTTCCAAAGATGCCTATTAGCTTGTGCACATGTCGGGGGTTGCAGCAGAAACGTATTTTGTACAGAACGTGTTGTAGCGCAGGTTTCAGCACTCTAGGTTCAATTAGCCGTTTCCAGTCTGATAATCACCTTTCTGCTTATAACACTGACCAATTCCTGTCTTCAAGAGCGCATTCAGCGCCACGGCAGCAGCAGGACAGACTAAGCAGAGCCTCTCAGGACTCCAAATTTGTGCCCTCTTTTTCAGTCGGCGTATCACCTGAGGCTTCCTATAATCAGCAAGAAATGTCCTGTCCTGTTGTGTCTTACTGCTCAGATATTCTGTCAAATCTAATGGTCCATCCTCGTTTGTTAAACTGTTCCTGACAGATATGCTAGGAGTATAGGACTACAGAGGTACTGGGGGTCTCTGAACATCCACCACTTGCAGGAAAGAGGAAAATGCATATCTGTGGTTTTTTCCCTTTTCCTGTGGATAATGGAAGGCCAGCACAGAATGAGCCCTGGGCAGCCCAGTCGTTGCTTTAATGCGAAACGGAGAGGAGTCGGCTTTCATAGGTAGTTCAGAGCAGCACGTACATCATCCTGCAGATAACTTGCAGATATACTACAAAACTAAACTTACACACTGGGAGTGCACACCCTGCTGTATTTTCTACTCATAGGATAGGGAGAATGCTATTTTCATTACTTAGTCTTGGATTAGGGCTTTTTTTCCCTTTTTTTTTTTTTAATGTGGATGAGTCTGTGACTAAAGGAACAGTGGAAGTTAGATGATCTGAACCCCCAAGTACAGGTTCAGTTGTCCAAAACAAGCCTTTTGGGTCAGTAAACTGTGTTGTTGTTACTTAGATTAACGTCAATCCAAACCCACAACTTCCAAGCTCCAGGGATCATCTCATCATAAAATAGCCATTAAAATTAATAAAAGCAGTCAGCGACTACGTCCAGTTAAAACTACGGGTCTTTGAGGCGGAGAGCTTGCCCATTGAGTTGCCCCAAGCCCGAGAGCCGCGGGCCGCGGAGGCGGTGTGGCTGCCCAACGCAGGCCGTGCACCTACCTCTGCTCTCTCCTCGGAGCTGGGGAAAGGCAAGGAGAGCTTTCCCAGGCAGGTTTCAGTCTGTTTAGCACTTTATCTGCCAAAAGCGGTGCCTCAAACCCCATGTCGGAGTGGGCTGCACAGACCTCGATCCAAGGGTACCCCAAGGTGGGGAGGGTGGTGTGAGTTGGGGATGGACTGGAAATCTAGGGGAAAAGTTAGTAAAAGCATCTTAAAATTATGTGTGGCTTCTAAAACTGTACGAGGATTCCCTGAAGAGAGGGGAATAGCTTCACTGTGCCGACTCCCAGTCTCTGAAACTCACAACCGTTCCAGCACGTGATGTTAGAGGGTTACGCAGAAATTAGATCTTGGACACTAAACAGCCACAGGGAAGAAGCCCGAAAGTCACCTGTCTAAAAATACCAATTCCCTTACCCTTCCCAAAGCGAACAAGACTTACATTTGGAATAAGGAAACTCATTATCATGGTTTAATATATTAGAATAATGTGAAGGTATTCGAACACGAAACCAAAGGTGGGTACCCCTCGGGGCTGGCACTGATGTATGATCTTCTTTGGATGCGTAGGCATGATCTTTGGAATCAAAAGGAGATCGCTCTTCCCTTTACAACCCGTGGTATGAAGCAGTAAGGTGAAGAAATCTGTAGGGCGGTTGCATGCAACTTAAAATGCTGTTCCAGCCTGCGAAGTACCTGGGTAAAACCCAGACAAGCAATAAATGCCACGTGCAGTCAATAAGCTAAGCAGAGCGGTGCCGGGGAGTAATTAATTCAAAAGTAAATGCATCTGAATCTTACAACTGCAAATGGAAATCCCCAAAACCACTGAGTTTATGCTAACTAATGCTGACTCCTCGCTTCGTTAATCATGTGGCTTATTGATAAGCAGATCTCTCCGATTCCATTTACTCCTCTTCCAGTTCTGTCCCCCCACTGTCACCCACTTCCCAGCAGGGATGTGGAGGGAAGGTGACGCTGTCCAGACTGTGCTGGCAGGAGCGGCACGAGGACGAGAGGGGATCCGATGGGGAGGGCAGCAGACCGCATCAAGCAGACGCAGTTAATTTTTTTTATACAAATGTCGCCTCTGATGGCACATGGGGTGGGTAGAAATCCCAGCACGCCGTTGTTTTCCGGACATTGTTCTCAGTTGCTGCCACGCTGATACGGCATCACCATCTGCGAGCCATGGCGTGCTGGCCCCGGCACGTCACAGCACAGCGTGCTTCAGAGGGAAAGGGGCTCTCCAGTTTTTGTGCAGGACAGACAGAAAGAGGAGGGACAGACATTGGTAGTTTTGGAAGGAGAACATCCATTTGCAGAAGCAGGTGTGTAGGTTGAAATGACAAACTTCTGCCTTTCACAAGTCTGGAGAAAAAATGAAACTTGTAACTGCAGTGTTCACCCCAAACCAGGCATTTCAATCCCATTTTTTAATTTTTTGCTCACAAAACCAAGTGCGTCCATGTCCTCTCCCTGAGCGGACCAGAGTCCTTTACAGCAACACAAACTGGATGGTGAAGAGAAACGCCCCTTATGCGCAGCAGCAGAGAGTGGTTGCACGGGAGCAGACGCACCCCTGTAACGGCGAGAACCGTTCGATCCACGGCACGCAGAAGCGTAACTAATGATAGATTTGGAATGTTTTCAGACAGAATGCTAAAAGATTGCATTCATTCCCAGTATATATGATGATATCTTTCAATATATCAAAAATTGTGCACTTAATCTAGGACTCTGCTCTTTATGTGAGATGTAAGGAATTATGAGTAACCAACTGTAGCCAGTGTTTAATGGCACGGTCACCCTTCTCAGCGCCCTGTCTGATCAGCCGTGGTTGGCCCACAACAGCCGCATTTAAACTGGTCACCTTCCCTTGCCCCAGTGCAGCAGCGGTGCATCTGACATGGCTTTGGAAGCAACACCAGAGGACCCACACAGTTCCTATGAAATTTGGGGTGGGAAGCTCAAAGCCAGGGAAACAGAGTTGGGTGCAAAGAGCGTTGGTTTGGCTCTTTCCTACGCATCGTTACCTGGTCTCTGTTCAGGCTGCTGCCTCAGGATGCAGTGCTGCTGCGGCACGTCTTTCCTTATTGCAAGTCTAATTTGCAGCTGTAGAGGCCTGAAAAGTAAAGTGTGGTCACAGCCTTACGTAGTCGTATTTCTGGCTGCCCAGCCCTCATCTGCCGTCAGCTGGAGGTGTGTGAGAACACGAGCAACCTCCAGAGTTTGAAAAAAACACTCTGAAAGACTTACCCTAGTACCTTTCTGCACAAAACAGGGTATTTAAGTTTTTAGTTAAGTTTGCCCAATTTAAAATCAAAGCTCTCCATCCTCTCCCGCAGCCAGGCAGGCAGGCGTCAGTCATTATTTTCTTTGGACTGTAGGGTACAGGCAGAAACGTTCCCCTCAATACCCACAGCCCCAGCGTTGCCCACGGCCTCTCCGATCTGCCGCTGTGGTAATTTTGCTCAACAGACTGCACTGGCAGCTTGCAAACAGCCTTCTGTGCCGCCAGCTATGTCTGTGAAAAAGGAAAGGAAAAGAAAAGAAAAAAGGAAATTATTGCTTATGGTATATGAGTTATAGAGATTTTCTTTTTGCTTTCAGACTGATCAATGGTCAACAAGGAATCACTATTAAAAATTATAGCACAAGATCACTTCTTACTGTTACCAATGTGACAGAAGAGCATTTTGGCAACTATACATGTGTCGCTGCCAACAAGCTAGGGACGACCAATGCCAGCCTGCCTCTCAACCGTAAGTAACGTGGACATGCGGCAAACGTTCATGGTTGTGTGTTTCCACATACATGGATTCAAAAGCCAAAAAAAAAATTAAAAAAATTCTAGTTTGTTTTTTCTTTCCTGGTTTCTTCACAAGGCATGTAAATATCATTGCGTTCCTCAGTGCTGGGAAATAATGCACCTGGTTATTTATTCCATGCTGCAGAAGGGTTTCTGTCTGAAAGTGATGGGACATTTTTGGCATATCAATCGAGTTATGAATTGACAAAAAAACCCAACTAAACCCAACCCGCCGTCGTGGTATAGAGACAGAATTCGCGTGACAAAATCATTCTGCTTAGAATAGCACTAATGGACCACTAAGGTACCGCTGCAAATAATGCTAAAAACTCTTTCAGCTAGCTTCAAGGAGTTTACTGAGCTGAATAACCGGGGTGTGCCCTGCTCACGCGTCTGTTTGTTGGTCGTTGGCTTCTGGTACAGAGCAGTCGCACAGAGCACAAAGTTCAACCTTTTGGAGAAGACAATAAGCATTGTAATAGGGAAAGCGATACACTGAGATTTTTAGCACGAAGGTTACCTAAAATGGGGCTTAGATGTCCTGCTGGAAAGAGATGTTTTGATCTGTGCATTTGTAGTATTTCACATTTGTTGAATATCTAGCCATCTGTTACGGCCTCTGAAGATGTTTGTGGTTGAACTTGGGTGCTAATCTGTTCTACTAGTGATAAAGCTGAAAGACAAAACTTAGGATATATCCTACACGCTCTTCTCTACATAAAGATATTCCTTCTTGAGCGGAAGTGTAGATTTTCAGTTGCGTAGTTCCTAGGGTTATTGCCTTCTAGCCATGAAGCTTTCTTCTGAATATACTTCTCATGTGGTATGTCTTGTCAGGATATTCTGAATTACTGCAGAAACGAGGTAATAAGGGAAACAATGTTACATCTATTTTAAACAGAAAATGCAAGGAGTGAAAACAAAGGAATATAATGCCAGAAGCAGACAGTATTCGGCGTATTTGCAATTCAGAGAAGGTGAAATGTAG
The DNA here is from genome assembly GCA_009806455.1 of Tetrax tetrax. NCBI lineage: Eukaryota > Metazoa > Chordata > Aves > Otidiformes > Otididae > Tetrax > Tetrax tetrax. Next base: position 565,389 of record WHYT01016787.1, read on the forward strand.
GCTTGGTTTAATTTTGAACAGGGCAGAGCTGAATCTGTCTGAGTTGCTGCCAGGATTTTAGCAGTTTTAAATTGTTGAGGTACCACGTAGCCACCCTTAAAAAGCACTTTGAGATGCAGAGGTTGAAAATGTCATGGGAGTACCAAGTACGTTGTTATAAATAACAAAACCAGCTGTTTCCATCACAGAAGAGATGGGATGTGTGAAGCAGAACAGTCTGAGAGAAATCAGTGAAATCTGGGTCTGCTCCTGGTTCATGGAGTGGAACATGGGGGTGATGTCAGCTTGGAGGTTTGACTGAAAGACCAAGATGAAATGTCTTATTTTAAACTTGATTTTTTTAAAAATCTAGACAAAACAAGGAGAGGTTTCTGAAAGGTGGTGATCTAAATTTTGGGTGGAAGTGAAGATCATTTGGTGGAATTTTTTCCTTGCTGGTAATTTTGCATAAATTGCATTAATATGATCTAGAAAGAGTAGCATTAAAATATAATAATAATCTAAAAAAATCACAGGGTAGCAACTTATAAGTATGTACTCCTTAATCCTTCCGGGAGAATTTTCTCTTGCGAAACACTATTTGCATTTTATTTGGTTGGCAGTGATAGCTGAACATATGCGCTGGCTCAGGTGTGTGTGGGGGAAGTGTTGGCGGTTAATGGTTGGCTGCAGCGTTTGCTACTTGAATATAGGGTTAAGTGTCATTTGATCATCGTGTTCCTTGATAAATGTTAAAAATTAGACGCTGATGACTTATTTCAGCGTATAAACTGTTAATTGCATTGCTGCAACACAGCCTGAGATGCGGAGCGGTTGGAATAGCGTCGTTAGCGCCGCTGCCCGTAACGGCCGCGGTTCGGGAGCCCCGCCGCACGCCCCGCTGTCTTCCCGTGCGAAGCCACAGCGGGCGCGCACGGACACAGGGGGTTTATCAAAACAGCGTGGCGATGCACAGCCCCAGCGGGAGCACCTCAGAACCTGAGCGTGAAGCCTGCACACCTCCGCGGTTAGGTACTGGCACCCTGCCCAATATCACTAAGTAATTGCTAATTGGCTGTTTCTGTCTGCTGTTGAGGGATTTTTAAAGAAAAATGGTTATAGCGGAGTTAGAAAATGGGTATTTTCCTTCTTTGCACATCGCCATATAATATATAAATGGCATCGTAGCTGTGCACAGCTGGGAGCCTTTCTCAAGGATGGAGCTAAGCATATTCTCCGGTATTGGTGTCTGCATCCTATGCAGATGTAAAACTCAAAGGCACCAGAAAAAAGGAGTATGTCTTCTGCTACCAAAGGGCTCTGGCTCTCAGTGATCCATAAATGCAACCTTGAGCTAATGCAAAGTCATAAAGCAGGTAGAGAGATGTCAGGACGAGGTAAAAGTTGACTTTGTGTGGCTGTGACATGGGCTTGAGCAACGGAGGCAGTCGATTAGTGGAGCTGTACCCAATGGTGCCCATGGGGTGTGTGGGGCAGGAAGGGAACTTGTCTGGGGTATGGCTGCTCACCCATGGCCAGAGGACAACCACACTGCTGCCGTGAGCCAGGGACGGCCAGAAGAGGGTCACCCAGAGCCACTTCTGTCCCAGGGACAGATAGCCAGGTCAGTTTGCAGAAGAACCTCCCGTCTGGGGAGTTCTGAACATCCCAGATCCCACAAACATAACAAAATTCATCACATCCCCAGCTGAAGACTTGTTGGCCATGTCTAAGATCCAGCTATTAATAATAAATTCAGCAGCTGTAAAATAGAAAGACTCAGCCTTGCAGGGAAAAATACAGAGGAGCTGTGGTTCCAATAAATTAATGATGAATGGCAATTTGCTAATTATTCATGGCTGAGTCCTCTGTATCATCCCAATGTGTTGTTTTTTGTGGATAAGTCTATGAAGTACGTGATTGTCCCCGAGCACCCGCGTGAGGAGTGCTTGTTGGACAGTCCCACCCTGCCATCTATGGGCCTAAACCATCAGATGTTTAGCACAGCCTGCCCTGGCTTTTCCCAGAATTTCTGGTACTTAAGAAAAATGTAGCCCTTTCCAGTAAATAAAGCGTGGATTTGCTGATTCATTAAACCCAGGAGACAGGGCGTTACAGTGTGTACCCAGGGCAAGAGGTTCCATCTGCAGGGGAGAGGAGCCAACGGGGAATGGAATAGCCCTTCTTAAATTAAGCAGATTTTGATTTTCAATCAGCACAATCTTAATTCAAGACAGAAGGCGTTTTCCTACAAATAAATTTGCAAGGCCATCGCGAGGGGAGGGAGTTAGCACTAACCATTGGCACCAAGGTAGGTTTATTCGATTGTTTTTCTCAAGCAGCCAAAACTGAGATGGTCTCTGCTGCTAGAGCAGCAACGTCTTTACTGAGATGTCTCATCCTATCAATGGGGATCAAGGTAGAGCCGCTGCCCAGCCCCTGCTCCCCACGGCGGGACGCCAGCTGAGATGCTGCCGCCAGAAGCCCTTGGCGAGCACTGGAGATGCCGGGCCAGGCGCGGGGCTCGGCTCTGCTCCATGGCACCGCAGATCCAGGCTGTGTGAGGCAGGTTGTAGGGTGCATCGTTGTAGTGGCTCGCTCAGGGGTGCGAGGCTCACCCCACGCCTCTGCAAGCCCAACAGGCACAATCATCCTCATCTCCTCTGCCTGAGCACTTGTTAAATTAAGGCAGAAAACGGAGCGGCTGTTGAAATCCCACATCTTTAGCCCGTATGTAGGTTTCCTTTGTACATCTATAGAAGCTGTAAATCTACTTAAGAGACTGCTCATAGAGGCATTAAATTCATTGCTACGTGTATGATCTCTGTGCGTCCCCTGAAGATACATCCCCCGTAAATGTCTGGATTCATGTAAGCATTGGCCTCGGTGAAGGCAAAAATAAGTATTACTTCTCTAGTAGATATATGCATGTTTATTCTCAAGTAAAGGAATTATTTTTATTTTCTAAAGCCCATCTCCTGTACATTCCCTGGTACTTTCAGGAACACTATAAACATCTCATCCAGAAAGCGGGACCTCTCTTACGAAAGTACAGAGGGAGCATCCACGTCCGTTACAAGCAGCTGCCAAGGGAATTCCCCCCTTTAAAGGGCTGGTTATGTGATCCACGGGTGCTACTGACATTCAGGTTTATACAGAAATCGTAGATATATTATCAATAATTATTCAAAAATGTCAATAACTGTGAAGAGCTGCAGAAAAGGTCAGCAGTGGCATTTGGAAGGAGAAGGAGCACAGCAAGGTTGTGGGAGATGTATTTTCTGTGCTAATTTAATTGCTGCAGCTAAACAGAACTACTTTATTGGATAAGCATCCAACTGTAAACTTACGGTTAGCGCAACATGCTTATAATCTTGTCTCAAACATTTCCACACACCAGGAAGTGCCAGACCGTGCCCTCAGTTTATGTGTTGATTGCACTGTGTCCTGGTTCCTATAGAAAGATTCCTAATTAAACTGCTTTGTTAATATTTTTAATACATTGAGGTTCATGTCTGAAATAGGCATGTTCCTCAGTGGCACTATGGTGTCGCGTTGGCTATGTCTACTGGAACACGACAGGCCCAGAGGTACGGAGGGTATCCGTAGAGTGGTACAGTGGCCTGGCTATGACACATCTTCTAAATAAGGGGACGGGTAACTATATCCCACGGTAATTTCCTAGCAGTGCCTCCTGATGTGCCAAGTCATGAACATCAAATAAAAACTGGGCTTAGGAGGACTTCAGAGCTCACCTCAGTCATCTGACTGAGGGCATGCTTGATCCATAGCGACCCTCCACCATTGTGGTCATTTTATAGCCATGCATCTTTCCTACATCAGTAACTTCTCCTTTGTAGCTAAACCAAACATTTTCTTGCTGCAGCTGAAGCCTTTTTCCAGCCGTCATAGTCACCATGGGAGGGAGACAGAGCAGGGTTCCTCAGGAGTAAGAAGAAACAAGATCTGGGCAGAGGCAGCGAAGGACAGTGCCATGGCAAAATAATGGTCTCCAAACTCATAAAAGCCTCTCCTGAAAGGAGCAAGTCAATGACCAAAATGAGTCACTTCGTGGAACTCATGATAAGCACACGAGTTTGCACTGCTGTCATCAGTAACAGGGGTTACAGGTGGCCAAGCAGGCTTGCTGCTGGGACCAATACCCTTCTGTCACCATTTTGCAGCGTTGACTTAACGTTGTCTGACACCTGAGCAGCAGTCATATTCCTGAGGTGACTCTTCTTAAACCTTGCAGGTTTCTGTATGCACTTATTCCTTCAGCTTTAGCAAGCTTTATTTTATTTTCCTTTTTTTTTTTTTTCTTTTTTCTTGTCTTCTTTTTTTTTTCCCAATCATATCTGGGAGCTGAGATGTGAACTTCTTACAGGTCCAGAGAGGCCGAGTTTATTCAGAGCAAAGGGGCCATGCAATGCAGCCGCACTGCTCAGGTTCGCGGTGCAGCAGGTCCGTCTGTCGGGCACTCACTTCAACGCGCTCCCCCCGTGCGCGGTGCGTGGCCTCGGCTCCAGCCCAAGACCTCCTTCAGGATGTGCATTTGTTATTCCTCCTGGAATGAAATCCTTCTGATGCAGACATGGTTTGGGCTGCATCTCGGGCACCGACCTCCGGGCCTCCTGTGGGAGTTTTCCCGTATTGCCCAGGCTGCGCGTGAGCCCCGCGGGGCTGGCGCTGCCGCGGGTGGTCCTCGTTACCAGTAATTAACACAGCTTTCAGTGATTGTGCAAAGACTGCTTGGGTTGTCTTCTGTTTGCACAGTTTGGTGTCATGGTTAAATTCAGCAGTTTCATTTTACTGACGGAGAAATTGTGTTTTAGTGTGTTTGGATATGTGACAGCATTTGCTAAGTTTTAGCTCGATAGCTTTGCCTGGCCCACCAAATTTGACATTTCCAGAAAGAAATATACTCTCCAGGGAAATTCTCTTTGTGTCTACAGTTTCAGCTGTTGTCCAATTACCTAAGGAATATTTTACTATTTAATCTCTCACACACCAGCCTGCAGAGCAAACCAAACTCAGATTTGCATTGTTCTGTGCTGTGTCTCAACCAGGCGGGCTGGTCTGCGCCAAAAAAACACTGGAAGATGTATGTAGATACATCTATACACGTACAAAAATTTAAATGAAAACTCCTGTACTCATTAGGAGCCTGTTTAAAAAGTGCTGCAGTCAGTCAAAAGACATTTATTGATTTAATAAGGTTTGGATCAAGCCCAAAGTCTGCTGTAGATATCACTGTGCAGAGACCTGGTGCCGTGGCCCTGATTTTTCCTGCTGAGTGCGCAGGAAAGGTCTCTCCCTCCACATCTCAGGAGGGGTGATGGACAGGGAACAGATTAGAAATCCATTCTAAGAATTCCAAATCATTTGTAAAGGGATGGTCACACTATCATGATTTCCTGTGGCTTCTGTCCAGCTGCAAGGGACATCCTGGTCCACACCTGTAGGTTTTCATGGTATACCCTTTACAAAGCCAGCCAAATCTTTGCGTGATGCGTTGTCCCATCTGGGAGCTCATAAGCCCTGTGGTATACCTCTTCCATTACGAACTGAAGGTGATTCTGCTCCTCCCCTCCCTCCCCCCCCATGTGTGCTCTGTCTTCACCGACGGGGTTTCTGGTCTAAACCCTTGGTTTTGCTTGCCACGTCCAAGCTGGTCTGATAGGACTGGCTGCTACAGGAGAGGTGATCCATCACAGAAAGAACCTGTCCTGGAGATGGAGACTGGGGCGGACACCCAGCTCCTGATCCATGTGTTGAAATTCAGGGAATTAGAGAAGTGGAGTTATAAATCTGGGCGCTGGTTCCTCGGGGACCTTTCTCAAAGACCAAAGTATTCACCCAGGGCATTTTAATTGAGTGATCATATTCCCAATGGAAAACAACTCTGTGAAAACTTTCCACCGCCCCCAGTGAGATGCAGGCGCAAGGGAAAAGCCTTTCCTCTCTCCCTGTTCTCGCGCAGGGTGAAATGCAGACGTGCAGTGCAGCTGAGCAGCGCACCAGTAAAACAGTGTTCTTTACATCACAACTGCACCTGGGGGACTAATTTCATAACGTATTGCTGAGACAAGGAGCCTGGCAGAGTTAAAAACTCAGCACCTTAAACTCATATATTCATACAGAATAAGATAAATGGCCAATCCTCCACTTATGCAAGTCGTAATAATTCTGTGAGATGTTGGGTTTGAGATCCTTCCATATGGATGCCAACTGCTGCTCCAGGTAACAAGTAAGGAGAGTTAGGGAGAAATTGTCTCTAAATCCATTTTCCATCTTGAGCTTTATTATGAATTATATGACAATCAGTGATGGGATGAGGCAGAAATAACCTGTCTGAGCAAGGCCAGTAACATGTGTTTCTCCTTGACATTTAGAAGAAACTTTAAAAGCCTGAGAGCGTATCTGTGTCTAAGGAGGAAAAAAACCCCAAAATCTAAACCAAAAAAAACCCCACAATAACAACAAAAAAGCAACCCCGTGATCTTTGCTATGGATCCTCACAGAAGATGCTTTTATGTTGGCATGGGCAACAAACTGGAGGAGCTGGAAGCCATCGTCCTGCTAGAAAGCTATGATCTGAATGCCGTTATGGAAACCTGGTGGGATGAATCCATGACTGGTGTGTGGCTATCGATAGCTACAGGCTGTTCAGAAGGGATAGGCAAGGAAGGAGGGGTGAAGGTGTTGCCCTCTACATCAAGAAGTGGATAAAACACGAAGAGGTGTCTCTGAAGAACAGCCATGAGCAGGTTGAGAGCTTATGGGTGAGAATTAGAGACCAAGAAAACAAAGGGAACCTTGTGGTTGGTGTTTGCTACAGGCTGCCCGATCAAGGGCTGTTTTACTCCAGCTCCAGGAGGCATCACGCTCACAGGCTCTTGTCCTGCTGGGGACTTCAACCACCCCGACGTGAGCTGGAAAAGTGGCACGGTGAGTTGTAGGCAATCCAGGACACTCCTGCAATGCATGGAGGAGAACTTCTTCAGCCAGGTGGCAGACAGCCTGACCAGAGGAGATGCTGTGCTGGACTTCTTGGTTACCAATACGAGTGAGTTAATCGGTGATATTGAGATTGGAGGCAGCCTGGGCTGCAGTGATCAGGCACTGGTGCAGTTTGCAGTCCTGAGGGACATTGGTCAGGCAAAGAGTAAAGTCAGGATCCTGAATATTAGGAAAGCAAACTTGAGCTCTTCAAGGACTTGGTCAACAGGACCCCCTGGGAAACTGAGGTCTCTGCCTGGGCAGATCATGGAGCAGACCCTCCTAGAAGCTGTGCTGAGGCACAGGGAGGTGGTTCAAGAGAGCCAGCATGGCTTCACCAAGGACAAGTCCTGCCTGACCAACCTGGTGGCCTCCTCTGATGAAGTGCCTACATCAGTGGACAAGAGTATCAGTTAATTATGATGATTAAAACATTCAAGGTCATCTGTGCAGTTCTTCATCCTCTTCAGAAAGGTACATCTCTTCATCATCTTCACCTTTCTTCTCAGTCTAGAGTTAAGTTTAAAAAGCTGCTATTGTCAGTGCAGTATATTGTACAAAGTATGTCTGGCTTAAACTAGTAATTTTCATTAATGACTAAATGGTTGCCATTTGGAAGGAAAATAGCACTTTTTGCAAAATAGCACTTTTTGCAGAATAACAAAAGGCTTTCCCTGACTGCGGGTTTCCAAATTAGGATGCAATGCGGAAAAAGGATTAAAGGTGCCCTGCTTGCCATCGTCCTGTCTGAATTTCAGTATGTCACCCCTCAGACGCAGGGTTCGCCCACGGAGGAATCGTGCAGCCAGGCCATTTCCAGCCTCACAAACGAAAGGCGTGGTCTCGCCCTTTCAGCGTTCACTCTCAACCAGCGGTCGCTGAAACTGTGGTGAAAGGACGATGCCGAGGGGTCGGCGTAGGCACCCTTGGTGCTGAGGGACTGCAAGGGGAGCTGGGGCCAGCCCAGGGTTATCTCAGCCAGGTTTAGGTGGATCTGGTACCCAAAAGAGTGGAAAAGGTATTTCTGTTTCCCGAAATAACACGCTTAGTTCTTGCATAGTTAATAGTCTGTTTATAATATGCTAATAATAGTTTGTCTGTGGCAGGAGATTCTGTGCCGCAGCACGACACCTGCGTTGAGTTGTGCTGATTCTGCACGAGCAGCAGCAGAACCCGTCTGCCTCTGACCTTGGCAGGGAGTCCTCCTTGTTTTGGGTGAAATCTTCTGAGAAGAGATCCTGATATGTAAATAATAGGTAATCTGATACTTTAAATTTCACCAACTTGACCAGGGAAGACTTATCTGGTCTGACAGCAGCTATCACAGGCTGATGTATCTAAATCCCTTGCGGGAGACGATAAGCGCATCCTCGGAGAAGCACATTTTGTTGTTTATTTTAACCCACCGATGTGCGCGCGTGGATCCTCTGTTCTCTTGTAGGCTATTTGCAGCAGATTTCTGTTCCTTGATCTCAGATTTTAATAGCTCCCCAGGCAGTAAATGCATCTCCTTCCTCCAAGTGCTTGCACGACGGCTTGTTCTGTGGATTAGCCAGGCTCTGTTCGACTCCCATTCCGCATGCGTCTGTACCAACTGAAAAGCAGCTGTACTTCTCTGTGGCTCATTTGTAACTGGAATAATCCACATTATGTTCACCGCTGTGCTCCTCTTTTATGCTCTGACTCGTGCCTTTATGTGGCTCACTATTGCTCTTGGAAAGTTCAAAGTGATATCTTATAATGCCCTCCTCCTTAAACTCTGGATGGAGATGTGCAGCCACAACTCCAGCTTAATTAAGCCTCCTTTTACAGAAATTGTAGACATTTTATGAATTTCATCGTGACATTGGCACGTTTCGCCATGTAATTTATAGAGATTGTAATGATTCATTTGATAGCTATTGTCTGCGGATTTCAGTTCATCAGAGATCAGTAGAACTATAATTACGTGGTAATTGTTAAATAACTTATTCGCAAATTGCTGTGCCAGTGAAAGCAAATACCAGCGCAGTCGAACAGCATCGAGTTTTTCTCTTGCTGGTTACAGAGCACAACAGTGTACGGTGCTTCCAGCCCACAGATCTTTTCTGCAACTCAGATCAGACTTGCGCGTGTTGATCAGAGGTCTTAAGCAGTGGGATCAGCTCCGTCTCCTACAGATCACATACAGCTTGTGCTGCGTGCCAGGAAAAAACAAGGCCACCCCTTCTCCGCGTCCAGGTGAAGTGCAGCCAGCCCGCAAGCTGAAGTGTTCTCATCTGTCACTTGGTCTTTCCAAGAGAAGCCGAAGCGCGGCTTAACGACACCCTCCAGCCTTGCGCGGGAGTGAGGAAGGTGTCTCCCGGGAGATTCCCTGCATCCAGGCTGGTTTTATGGGAGTTGTGCACATTCAGAAGTGGGAGAAAAATGAAGAAGCCTGCCTATTGTCATGAACCTGGCAAAAGCATTTGTTTAAAAGCATTAAACCTGGCCCAGGTTGCCCAGAGAGGTGGTGGGTGCCCCATCCCTGGAAACATTCCAGGCCAGGTTGGCCGGGGCTCTGAGCAGCCTGATCTGGTTGGAGATGTCCCTGCTCCCGGCAGGGGGTTGGACTGGGTGGGCTTTAGTGGTCCCTTCCCACCCAAAGCACCCTGTGAATCTGTGATGAGCAGTTGCGGGCACACCGCTGTATGCACACGAAGGAGGTAGTGCCGTGGCACGTGTTGCGTCGCTTCTCTAATGTATATTTTGCCTTCCTTACTTCCAGAAACACAGTGACAGTTGTGCGGATTTAAGGAATGACCTCTGAGAACAAGAATATAATTATTGGGAGTCAGAGCAGTGCTAATCATATGTTTCTGAACAGCAAAAACACTAACAGATTTCTGGATCTCCATTATTCATGAGCTCCCTATTCATACATATGAATGAAAGACGAAGCTAAAGGGATGCAGACTCCTTTGGCACTTTTTCTTCATTTTGTTATGGTCTCAACAGCTGTAAAAACCAGTAAAGAAGCAGTTTTCTCTGGAAAAAATGTGAAATAGGAAATAAGGAGGAATGAGCAAATATTATTTATCTTTTGTAATAATACTGCAACTTGAACAACTACATAAAAACATTGCATTTCATGTAACTTTTGTGATGTAGACATTATGAGAATGTTGATAGGAAATAGAAATTCAACAGGTTTCTCTGTTTCCTTCCCCCGGCTCTGCCATGGAAGGCACAGACGCTTCCACAGGGGAGACGGCGCCAGGACAGGGGCTGACGCGTGGCCTCGCTGGGCCCTTGACGTGGGCCGGAGTTCACATGCAGCGTAGCACCCCGGCAGTTGGGTTGTCTGTCTTCCCTGTCTCTTTGTCCACTTTGCAATTCGGTTACACGATGCTGTTCTAGAAACTTGGTTTAGGAGAGCAACAGGCTGGGAAGGGTTGGTGAAGCATTTAGGGACCACTTTCAGCAAATTCCTAAAATATTCTTTGGTCTCTTCCATGAATAGAACCATTCCTTTTCCTCCATTTGTTTTGATTAAATTTATTTTATTTATTTATTTATATTTTTTATTTAAAGGCATTTAATTTAATTTAATCAATTATTTTCCCTAATTGAATTATTAACTATTTCAAGACCTTTTCTTTTATGAGAATCCCCTGACTGACCGTACCTGGACACTGGGATGTGCTCTGTGCTTGTGTGGCAGAGAGGGAACCACGGCAGATGCTCACATCCATGGATGGATGGGCAGAGCACAACAGACAAGTTGAAATGGGTGGTCAGGCAACACAGGGACAGGTTAGATTACCACAGGAAGCTGTCAAAAAAATTCCCTTAACTGGTTGTGGTTAAAACAACGGCTGCTTCTTTTCCTTGTTGGCAGGCAGCCCGCCATGGGGCTGGCTGGAGCCACTCACCGAGAAATTGAGAGGCTTCAAGTGTGCAGGGGAAGGGAATGTCATCAATCACATCCTCAGTGGTGCTTTTCTGATCAACATTATAGGAAAAAAATTGTAAACCATGTGGAAGATTTCATAAACGCAGGTCCTCCAGAGACTGCAAATCAGCTGTGCCGATAAATATAATATCTTTTATTTTTGATAACACTCGACGGTGTCTTGTAACTGGATACACAACGCTAGAGAAACGCTTTTCCATTTGACATCAGACGAGCCCTATTGATGCGTCTTCTCGGAACACAAAAGTGCTGTTGGAGGTTTTCTCATTTGTGAAACTCGTTGTTATGTTCCATAGGTGTGATGGGTGTCCCTAGGCTACAAACTGGGGGCTTTAGAAATCTTTCAATGCATCGGAAAGGGCCTTGGTTTCTTTGAAAAAAACCCATCCTTGTGTGGCTTTACGTAGAATAAGAAGTGTCTCCCTCATACCGGGGTGGCCGGACCATTTTGGTGTCCGTGGCATTTTAGGATAAAGGCAGAGCTCCTCGCCGACCAGCTGCTGCTGGTTCCTCTCCCTGCTGGAAGTGTCTCTGAACCCAGAGCATCCCTCCTCTCTCGCGTGAGGGCTCTGCTGCTCTGCGTCTCTTCCGCACCCAGAGGTCATGCAGAAGGCTGCAGACAGCCCCACGCACCCAGGGCGTGCATGGGACTCACCATAGAACACAGTATTTCTACCTGGTTTTGGAGTTCTTTGCCTTTTCTCTTCTCTCTACACGTACCCTTCGCCATCTCCAAACTACCCATAACCACATCTTCTTTGCAATTAGTGAGTGAAGTTTTTTTGCTGTCCTGATGTAAGAGGCTCTTTGCATGGTTTGTTGTACGTTTTTCTCTTAGACTTGCTTCGTAGGAGTTTCTTCAGCCATGCGCTGCGTGGGACTGTTGAAGGCTGTAAGTGCTGAGGTCCATTCTGAAATCTGCAAAGATGTCATTGTTCAAATTTATTTTTCAAATCTGAAAAATTTCATCATTAATTTATTCAAATTTATTTTTGTTCCTTGAAATTTGTTGCGCTTTACTTTTTCATTCTTGAATAGTTTGTAAATACTAGTGCAAAGATCTGTTAGTGATGGGACCTAAACTAGTGGGTATATTTTTGTGATGCATTTCCATCATTTCTTCATTTTGCCAAAATACAGACATTCCTCTGAAAGGGAAAGCCTTGAGCATATACCAAAGTGTTGTAGACATGGAATTGCTGCGGTACTGGGGACGGAAGCTGCATGCTCTTACTGGCAAGAATATAAAATGCATAACCATTATTTTAAATATTATTTTGAAATGTTATTTTTGCTTCTGAGTGGTTCACACTCCCAAATAAAATTAAACTTAAAACAATTTTTTTCACCTTATTAAATAATTAATCCTACATAAAATAAGATTCATTCTAAAACTTATTAAGAATTAAATTAAAAAAAAACAACTTTTAGTAGACTCCAGAGTTAAAGCAATGTATTGGTTTAGTATCTTTCTTTGATTTTTCATAAGAAAATCAAATTCCACTGGAATGTTAAGTGAAGTATTAAATCCATCCCATTACTTTTTGTAGGCCAGCTAAGAACACGCATGGTGCTCAGGCCTGGACCTCCATAGAAATGGATTTCAGTGAGCGCTCTTATAACTTAACTTTCATCGGACTTGTGTTACAGCAATACACTAAAAGGTGTCATTAACATGATTTTCTACAGGCTTCAAAGTATTTGAATATTTATTGGGAAACTCCTGCTATCAAGCAAAACCAAACTACTGTGGGAGTAAAGCAGTGAGGATTGCTGAGGGATGAAGTGAGTAAACTAATGGCAATTTCAGGCCTCAAACTCAAGGTTAATAATTATTTATTTTTTTAATTGTCTCATTGACATCGAGCTATTAAATGCTTATCATTCTGTAATAAAGGAGCAAACAGTTTAAACAGAAAAAACCATTATTAAACAATTAAGTGTAATAACTCAAACCTGCAGAAGAGCTGAAATTGCAATTGCAAAATATTAATGGCAGTAAAAGAATAAATTAAGGTCATGTCTCTACCCAATCCACTTACACTTTCCAGCCAAAAGATTTATTATTAAATATGTTTTTTCGTTTACCACTGTACTCAGTGTCTGGCCCACCTAGGCTTAAGGAGCTTTATTTCAAAATAAATCATTAATCTTTAGCATAGCTGATAAAGCCCAGGGGAGATGAGATTAAATAAGCCTGGTTAATTATCCTGAGTCATAAATGAAAATAGTTATGAGGAGGATTTTTCATTAATTAATGTGTTTATATTTAATTGCCAGTTGTACTTTGGATCAGATATTGATTCCTCGAACACATGCAAAGTCTAAATATTATTACAGTAAAATCCAACAATTTTGGTGATGCAGACTGAAATGAAACAAGCTTTTTTTTATTCTCCCATTACAAAATGCTCTCCCGACGGCCTGTAAGTGTGCTAGTCCGGTAGCATCGCGTGTTAACACTTTCGCAGATCTCGAAATTGCCCTCTCGTTAAATAAGCCGTTACCGATATTGAGTAAGCACCCACCCCCATCCTACAATAAAATATATCATAACGTTGTGCTTTCTCGTACACAGCACACGTAAACGCCATTCTATAGGAAATACAAATATCTAATCATACCTTTTAAAATCATTTGTATTTATCTTAAGAAAAATCATGGGATTTTGAACCAAATATAAATAGGGGAACTGTTTAGAGTGTTGATGATTAATAACTAGGCTGCAAAATACTAAAAAAAAAAACCCCTAGAATAACATTAGAAAGAAAAACTAGAATATATGCTAATGCTATGGTTTTGTCAAATCAAGCGTGTATCTTTTCTTGATTGTGTGTCTGACTTCTCAGTCTTCCCAAGAAAATACTGCTGAGCAGAGTGAATTTCTGTGTTCTTTTGTGTGTCATAGCCTAAAACGAGATTTCAAGAAACGTGAGAGTTTATCTAAAGGCAACCCGGGTTTGTTCCCGTAGTCATTCCACACCGGGGAGCAGAATACCTGAAGAACGGCAGAAACTGATGTGAGAACGTTGAGGGCTACAGAAAACAATTAAAACCCTCCACAGTTTCTGTTTGTCATAGTTACTGAAAATAAGTTGGACTTGCTGTCACCATAATAGTGAAGAAAAGAAAGAATTAAGTTATATCACAGAGTTGTATAACATTGCTTTTTTATTCTGAAAACCAGAATTTGAGCGTGGCATATGGCTTTACTCATAATGAGGATTATTTTTCATATTTAAAAACCTCCTAATGGTATCTATTACACAAAACAAAACTGTTTCGTTTGGGACCAGCTGCAGAGTAACAAAATCAGCTATCTTTGTAATAAAAAACTGAGTTCCTGGCTTTAACTCATGACTAGTCTTCTGTAACGGTGACGGGCTGGCGCTGGGAGGGGACTCCACAGAACATCATCGTTTTTATATTGCGGAAGAATTATCCTTCCGCAATGGATTGAACAGGGCTTGGCGGTGGCATTAGCATCCACTGTGAGCGACAGGCACACGTTGCCGCTGGCTCCAGCGTCGGCAGAAATGTGCTGCCACATCTGCAGCCGAGGAGCGTGGGGAGGAGGTGGCGGCCACGTGCCCGCCGGCAGCGATGCCGGTGAGTAGGAGTTGGGCCGTTGAAGCCACTGGCTGCTCTCCATTGTTAATACGGAGCCACATTGGATTGGTTCAGTGTCACCGCAAGTCTGTGTGTTGTGATTTGTGTTTTTTAAAGACCTTGATTTTTATGGATATCCTTACAGTTATCGTATACTGGGGAAAAAAAAAATATTATATCTTAAATATTGTTAATATCAAATGAATTAGAATATTTAGAGAACTGGGCTTCAGAAGTGATATCATATCCACAGAGAGGCTTTCTTTTCGATCATCTTGAAGGAGATAATTTTTTCAGGGGCAAAACCATCTCAACAGACTAAGAATGCCAAGTGCTGACTCCAGTTGCTTGATGTGTCTTGTCGTTTCAAATTTATTATTAGAAAAAATAGTTTGTTTGCTGTATAAAATGCAGAGACAGACACCAGCAGATGAAGACTGAGGGGTTTGGCAAGGCACCACAAATGGGAACGTTGTCAGAAGTTCTGCCTGTTGTTGGTAGACAATACACAGAAAGCTGACGTGGGGGCGCGGGGAAGGAAGGGGAATGGGGATAAATAACGAGCATTCCTCTCTCCTTTGTGCTTGTGCCAGGATGGGAAAAGAGAGAGGAGAACAGAGGCGTAACATCTGGCATGGTCCCACGGTGTTCCCCATTTCTCCTAACTTCACATATTTTTTGTCTCCACCATTGCCTTTCCCTTCTTGGATTGAATAAATCTGGAATAAAAGTGCTGCCAGTGTGTGAGCCAGGGCTGCGGGAGAGACCCTCACCTGCAGCCCGGCCTGGGACTGTGCTCGCGCTGCGCAAATTATAAATTAACTTGCACACCAAGGAGCTTTCTGTCACTACATCTTTGTTAGACATTGTGAGCAATTTTGGGTTTTACCAAATTTCTGTTTAGATAAATTTTATCCTAAACTTGCCATGTGGGAGAACTTGCAGTATTTGCAAGTGCAGACTGAGATTTTGGTAGTTTTTCTCTTCTTTCCTTTGTCGGCAGACCCCTACGTACATGACTGCAACCTGTTGTAACTGGCAGCATCACGCGCCAGCTTGAGATCCATTGCGTTTCTGAACTTTTCTCACGGGCAGCAGTTGAATATTGAATTTGTTTGAGCTACTGAAGTAGAAAATTCCACAGGAGAAAACGTATCCTGGAAAATAGTGATCATACTCTGCGAGATGCCACAGCGATTCTGTTTCGGTGCGATTACAGCCACGTGCGAGTCGTTATGTGCTGTCCCAAATGGCTGAGGAACTCAAGTCTGTGGGCGGTGGAGAGGGAAACGCGGCTTCCTTGGCAGCCGAGAGTGAGGGCCTGGTCGTAACTCATGAAGAAGGCTGTTTGATTTGCAGTGTGCCAGTATAAGTAGTAACGATGCATCCGTCACTAATTTTTTAAATGGGGAAGACCTCTGGCCCAGTACCATGCGCAACTCAGTGTCCGCTTTTGGTTGCTGGTGGGTTTGGGAGATGGGGAGCGGAGGTGGGGGCTTGCTTCTGGGGCTGCTTTGGTTTCTCGCTGAGAGTCAGAAGCTTGTAGGCTGGTTTTCTGCAGGCAACAGACTGCGACAACCTGTTGTTTATTTTCACTGAGTTTTTTCTATTCTCTTGGGGGAAAAAAGGTTGGTTTATGCTATTGAGGCGCTGGGACTGGGGGGACACCTGGGTCAGTGAATCTGATCCCCTCACACCGCGGGCTGCCCCGTCGCGTAATCCCCCCCGTGAACCCACCCCGTGTCCTCCCCGCAGGAGCTGGGTCTCCTCTGCGCAAGCTCCGGTGCGGAGGCAGCGGGAGGGCAGCAAGGCTGTGAAGGCTGCAGGCCCACTTCTGATTTCTGAGTGTCTTCGCGCTCGGTTTCACCCCTTTGTTCAGGCAAAAAAAAGGCTGATGAACTGCTCAGTTCCTTCATCAGATGCTGGGAAACTTTCTAGGCAAATAATCACAAATAATTTGCCTCTGGTAAACTAATAGCCAGTTTTTATTTAGTTGCTTATTTCTACATCCTTTAACAGCTTCTTCTACCTCCTATTTTCCTAAAGCCATGATGTTGTAGTTGTGCGTGCTTACCCTCCTTGAACGTATCTCCAGTTCTCAGTCGTGCTGTACCTGCTGTCCTCCCCTCCCTACGGATTCACTCTTGTTCTGATAATTTTATGTGTGAATGTATTTAAATCCTTCTGAGCTGAGTATCCTGGGCTGGTTGAATTTTGCTTTAACTCTGGTCTGCCAGTTTCCATTTCCATTTTGTTATTCTGGATACTATCTGCTAAGCTTTTGCTAAAACTGAAGCAAAAAAATTATTTTTAGGTCCGTGCCCGATTTCTCTACCCTGCCTTTGTGCACCTTTTCCTAAGGTATCTGCGGGGCTGAAGGGTGTTTGCGGCAGGTTTGCCTCAGTTTCCTTTCCAAGGCGCCGTTCAGCCAGGCATCTGGGCAGCTCCTGCTTCTCCCCTGCTCTGCTGCGTTTCCCAGATGTTGCTGCTTCATGGCCAATTCTTTTTTTTTTTTTTTCCTTGTGATTGTCCTTCTCATGCTCTGTAGCCTTTTGTGGGGTGCTTCCCCACTTTAAGAGGTTTTCTTTGCAAGCTTTCTTCTGGCTGGCATCAGAATGGAATTCCTGGATACCATCTCTTTCCTTTTGGTCAAAGGCAACGTTAAATGTCCTTGACGTTAAACCGCACCTCCACGTCCCAGCTCTCTTTAGTAGCTTACATTCTCCAAAGATTTCTCTTTTGAGGAGTGCTATAGCTGCAAGTCTGCAGGGTTTACTCTTCCACTTGATTTGAACTCACTCAGCTGCTGATTAATGCCAGATTATTTCCAGGAGCTGACTCCAGCACACTCTTGCCACTGCTAACCACACCTGCTTTAAAAGAAGATTGCATTTCATTTCTTCCCATGACAGCGTGGTACGGATACCTGCACACTTGATCCCTCATTTCCCCTTCCTTCACATCCCTGGCAGCATCCCCAGGCATTCCCCATACGGTCGGTAGGGTTTTTGTAGAGAGCGCAGAACTGCCAGAGGCACGTTTGTACACGCTTCAGGAAAAAAATAAATAGTCTTCTTTTACCAGCTTTTTCCAAAATGTACTACTCTGTTTTGGCTGGGTCTGTTCTGGCCTGTCTTCCCAGAGTCTGGTTCCTGGAGGGGCTCAGCTCTGTCCCCCCCGGCACGGTCGCTGCAGAAGCCCTGTTTGAGCATCCCCGGAGCCTCACGGCACAGGGGTGATGCTCACCATGAGTCTCCACCTTCCCGCTTGCACGTCCATCAGGCCTCTGAAGCTGATGGTGGGAATTTGCCCCGTTATCCCAAACCGGTGGCAGCAGTTGGTCTGTAAGTGCAGCCATGGGACTGAAAAGCAGCAGCATTCCCAACCTGGCAGTGAGGACAATTCCAGACTGGCAAGTCATATCAAGTGGTCTTGGGCACTAGTACATTTAGACCTTGACAGAAATTGCCAGTTTTCTCTGTGTGTTTAGCAGCCAGTGATGCCATGCCAGCATCCCTATGCCCAGGACGCTCCTGTTTCTCTCTTTTTGGTCCCAGCTGGAATTAAAGCTCTGCTTTCCAGCAACGAGATGCTGTTGGCTCACGCCTGCCCCACCAGAACAGGCAGTTCCGAGGATAACAGCAAGGATCCAGCACACAGCAATTCCGATGGCACCAAAGGGCAAACTAAGAGGTGGTGTGAGCACATCGCTTTTCCTCTGCTCAAGGAGAATTCTCCTCTGAAGTCACAGGAACACAAACACAGAGTATCATGTCTTTCCGTTGTACTTTCATGTTTTTTTTTCCTCAACCACCCCAGAAATTTGAGCGTATTGTGGGATTGGAGTCCCAGCAAAATGAAGTACAGACACTACCACTCTTCCCTATGCAGCCCTGCCTCCAGCGCTCCTAAGAAGTCATTAATATATTTTAATTTTAGTGAATCAGCCCGGTGTGCTTACAGGGAAAGCAGCTGGTTTTGTTTTCTCTCTATGGACCTGAACAATTTAATGAATAAAGATTCGCACAGAGTTTTAGAACTCAAAACTAGAAATATATCCATCTCTCCAGTTCCTTGATCTAATAATGTAATTTAAAAACGAGATTTTTGCAAGAATAATACATGATATTACCGCCTTCACTTCCAGCCTTAGTGCTGCTATGATTCCGTGACTTTCTGCTACCTTAAGCACATACAATTAAGTCTAGAGCCAATGTTTCCAAAAGAGGCACAATCCTAGTAAAATCCCTGCTGGTTTGGGTACGGTATTTTGCCTTTTAATGAAAAATTCTACTCGTCGGGTATGTTAATTTACTTGACTTTTGCAAAGAATGATGTTATTCTGCAGCAAGAGGAACCTTTTCCTTTATAGGAAGCCATAGCAACGAGAAGGATTGACTCCTAAATTCACAAGAAAAAGATCCTGTTATTTTAGGGTAGCCAGAAAAATAACTTTTTCATCATTGTACAATGCATTTGGAGCAAAGGCGATAATTGTGCATGAGAAGCAGGATGGAATTTCTCAGAACATAAAGATTTGGAAGAAATTAAAGACCACTAAATCAAATTATTATAAAACTTATAAAGCGGCCATTAAAATACTAAATTGAGTAATGCTTGATAATTCTTTGTTTTTTCTAGTCTGTTGTTTTAACACTGTTTCCTTTTCTCCTGCTAAAATTCATCAGTGACAATGATGTATTTGTCCAGATGCCAAATAAATATTTCTAAGGTTGGAAACATTAATCTGTATTAGCAGAATTCTAGCATCAGTACTTTGCTAAAGAAACTTTATAACTTTTTCTTTGGGAAAAATAGTTGTCTGTTATTTCATTTAGAATCATTTTTGTGTCATATTAACCTGAAAAGTAATTGCAGAGGAAAAAAATGCAAAATTGGACGAGAGTGGAGAGTGCGTTCAGCTATTACCTGCACATTCATTGTTGCCAATTCACTTACATTTTTTTTCATTACTTTCTTGTTACAGTCAAGATGTGGTCAGTGATCTTTTGAGCTTGGTAATTTTGTTAAATCTTTTTTATTAAGAGCATTGAATAGCTGCATTGAGATGGTAGCTAGCTCCTGTGCAAGATTGATTGGGAGCAGTATTTCATTATGCACAGCACTATTCAGAGCTAATAAAAAGGCCCAGAATAATGAATTTTAAAGTAAAATTATAAAGAAAAGCCACAGGTGATTGTTTCATTAGACTGAATGCCAGAGAATTGTTGTCTGCCCTTAACTTTTTCTGTTGTTTGTATTGGTTGTCCAAGGTGAAGTAAACATCTTCAAAATGTGTTTGATGTTTTTGATAAATGTTTTCTTCTGGAAGGAGTACAGTAATTAAAAAGACAGGCATTTTTTAAAAGCTCGCTAAAGCACAAAACTGCTACTTAAAAACATTCTTTGTTCAAAATCGTTACCTTGACTTAGCTTCATCATAAGAAATTACCTTCAACAAAATGAGCAAACCCCCCTGTTTCTAGGCAGGTTTCAGTCGTGCCCAGGAGAAATATTTTTGAGCTTGAGAACTTCAAGGGTGGATTTGCCAAGATGGCAGGCAGAAATATGTGCACATTTGGAGTGTGATGGTCTCAGTATTGTATGCCAGTGACACATGAACAACGTAGCTGGGGACCGACAGGCACTGATGTTCATAGACACACGAGTCTGGTCACTGCATGTTTGTCACAGGCCCGTGATGGCCAGCCCAATCTGTAAATAAAATTGTCGTGTCTGTTGCATGACTGTTTGCTGTCTCATTCTGTATTTGTCTTCCATGTGTGATTAACTCCCAAATGTTCTCTTTTTTTTTTCCTTTTCCCTTTTTGTAGAAATTATTGAGCCTACTACCTCTAGTCCTGTCTCAAGCCCAGGTCAGTATCCACATACATTCACGAAGTATGTCTGGGTACTTTTTTCAGGGACTCATGACTGACGCATTGCCATATCAATAACCGGAATTGATAATGGGCAGCTTCGTTGTGGTAGTGCTGGACTGTCTCCTTCCCGTCTTTGTGCATCCATTGGTTTGTCTTCCCTCTAGGCCTCATATGTTGTCCTCCTCTTAAGTTTCTCCTTTTGAGAAAACCCCTCCCCGCACCTCTGTCTTTCTCCCATTCATGCTCAGCCCCAGGGTGACGCAGGGGATGTTCACAGGGCAATGCTGCCACGCGGCGTGATGATTGTGTTTTCTCTTTGTGATGACCTGACCCTTCCCTGGTGTTGCTGTAAACATGAAGGTTGCTTTGAGGCCTACAAATTTCTTGTTGTCTCATCACTGAAGGACCCGTAGGATGGATCCAGGACCCTGCTGTGAGGTCCTCCTTACTCATTTTTGGGTGCCGGAAGGTGTTGCTGTAGACCTGACAAGCCTGCCCTTCTGCTTGGTGGGTGGTGAGAGGCCGAGGCTGTTGGTGGTGATTCCCCCATGGCCCTGGGCTTTCCCGTCGCTGCTCCCCAGCAGGACAGCCTCAGTGGAGCCGGTCAGCCCAGCGCTATCAAACAGGGGCTGCCCTGCCCAGAGCTCGTTAGAAGATGGCATTGGGCCAGCTTGTAGCAATATTCCCAACCACTTTCCAAAGAGTTTGGAAGGGGTAGGCCATGAGTCTCATCTGTCCTGCTCTTGGTCCTGTTGGTCCTTCCCCAGGATGCAGCTGCAGTGTCAGAGCAAACAGGTAGATGTTAGTTCCACGTGCATAAGACGGTAAGATGTGCAGTGCTCAGGTCTCCTGCCAGGAGGAGTCTGGGAAGAGTTATCAGGATCATCTGGGAGATAAAGACAACTAGAATTTTCCTCTAGCAAACTCTACGTGAGATAAACTTTTATTTCCAAATTGAGATAATAAGATTAGAAAAACTACACCAGAAAGCCATAGTAATGGAGGTAATCTACTCCCCAGTTAAAAATGCAGATTACACGAGAGTTACAAAAGAAAAACTAGGCAGCAGACCGATCCACCCACCTTAAAACTTACAGGAGTAGAAAGACAAGTGCATAAATATTCAGTGCTCTTAATTAAAGGGCAATCTCTGGTGTCCTCTGCGGAGCTGCTCGCTGCGTGCAGGCTCTGCCTTCCCACGTGCCTGTCTGCAGCTCCGAGTTTTCCAGAGCACTCCGTCTCTTTCACGTGCAGAGGATCTACTGTGTCCACAGCGCAAAGCTCCTCACAAAAGCGACTGAGCGATTTATGCATGACCGCCGTTCCTCACAAAACACAGCGGCAGCAGGAGTAGCTAAGAAAATATTTTTTAATAGCTAACAGAAGCCAGGAGGAAGAAAAGAGTCATGGATGGTACGGCAATCGTGCAAAGTAGTGACAGGAGAACCTCAGCCTATGTGTCACTTTACGCTGGGTTTTGTAATTGGTTGAAAAGTCCCCTTGGACTGATGCTATTGCAAGCTCTGTTCAAGGAATGATGGTTTACGCTCTATGGTTGCGGTTGGAATGGACTTTAGCAACATTTTGGTTTTTAATCTCCACAGGCAAGCACTACAACACAGAAGCACAGTCTTTTCTCACTTGAAAAAATTGGTATTCAAGTAATACTGCATCGAGACCTGTTGGAATTCTTACTGTCTGCAGAAATTTATGACAAATGAGCCAAATTATATGTATTTTTGGGGAGCAGAATGGAGCAGAATAGCATCCTTTTATAATGATCTCTGCCTTAATTTGGAGAGCACGGTGTTAAATAGAGAGGTCTTTTCCCAAAGTAGAGCATAAAACTGAGCATATGAAAGCCTTTGAACACAAAAGAGGAAAAATTTAGAAGAAGCTAAAGTTGCAATAGATGAAACTACATGAGCTAATCCAACTTTAAATGGCTGAGGAAAGGAAGCTGAGGTCCGTTTGCAGATGAAAAACAACATCTGTTCCCCTGAAAGACAACAGGAAGGGGTTTTTTCAAAAAGAAAAGCTCTCAAAATGGAGAAAAGTTGAGGACTGAGACCTTTCTCTTGGAAATCAGCACTGGTGTCAGCAATGGCGTCGCCGATGAAACGTTCTCTTTGCCTCACGTAATGAAATAATGCTGTGACAGTCCCTCTACTTTCCTAATTTTAGCCTGGTAAATAGCTGGATAATACCATCGCAATTGCTGCAAAGTTACACAGCTGCAGAGCGATTAAAAAGCTTCCAAAGTGTCAGAAACTGAACCCCTCATGTGCTACAGCCTCAGCAGAGGAGACCACAAGCTGGGCTGGGAGATCGTGGCAGAAAACCTGGTTTATTTGCCTGTAGCGGCTTATGACAGTAAAATAAGATTTGTTTAAGGTCAGCCCAGGAGGTTTTAGCCAGCAGCACCCGTTGGATCTCTGTCCGTCTGCCCTGCTTTCCCTCATGCGGTGACAGAAACACAAAAACCTGGAGAAACTCATTTTTCCTCCTGTTTTGCATCAGTCAAAATACAGAGCACCAGCCAACTTCTTATCCAATCTGGGCTTTGCCGCCAGTTGGTGAACTGCTGCTGGCATTTACAACTCACTGCAGCTTCTATTTTGCTGCTGGAAGGAGACTTCTCTTTCCCCAGTGTTTCAATAACGAGCCAAAGGTTATGAAAAAAAACCCCAAACTGAGTCAATATTTAACTGCAGGTAGGTGAGGGAGAACTGCAGGGCAAG
Source organism: Tetrax tetrax (assembly GCA_009806455.1). Lineage (NCBI taxonomy): Eukaryota > Metazoa > Chordata > Aves > Otidiformes > Otididae > Tetrax > Tetrax tetrax. Next base: position 588,536 of record WHYT01016787.1, read on the forward strand.
GATCTCCCATAAATCCAGGTAAACGACTGATGGGATGCTGGATGTTATCAGCACTGGTAGGGTTTTCCAGGATCTTTCTTAAAGGCCAAACTGGGAAGGTACTTTTTGTAGAAAGTGGAGAATCTGTGATAATCTTGAAGATCTTGAAACCACCTTTTGTGGAGATTTCAATCCAGTTCTGCATACACAGTAATTATCCTGTTCTCAAAACATCTTTGAAAGAGATTTTTCATCGTTATTAGTGTGCATGAGTACACACATATGTATTTTTGTGTATGGAAGGAGCGGTGTAAAAGGAAAATGTCACTGGCATCTCAAGATGCTTAAACCTGGAGTTCCTACAGCCTCTGACTCCTACAAGTCACTTTGTGCACGCTCTGTCAGCACTGAATTGGCGTGTACAAAAGACCTTTCATCTCACCAATTTTCCTTCTCATATTCAGTTTTATTACTCAAACCAACTATTTTGACCTTCTGTTGTTAAAAATTGTTTATAAGATGCATGTTTAAAATTTCAAAATGGAAGTTTTGTGGTATTTCCTAGATATTCATAAGCCATGGGACAACATCCCCCAAATGTCTTTCAACAATTACCTATAAAAATACATTTTGATTTTTTTAAAAAATAAATCCTTAAGGATTCCTTACAGATCCAAACAATAGGTGCCAAGCCATTTAAACATTTACAACCAATGCAAAACCAGCACTGGGTTCAAGAGCCGTGCTGATGGACTGGTGCATTCCTCTGCTGGAGCCCCTTTGTACATTTGGGAGTTTGCTTTCTTAATTTTAAGCTACAACACTTGGAGCATGTAGAATTAGCTGCACAAGTTAAAAAAGCAGGGCCACGGTTGGTATCTGTTTTGTCAGCCATTTCCAGGAGCTGTAGTTACTCACAAATCTTCCATCCTTCAGCGTAATTAGTTCACAGGCGGTGCCTTGAAAAGCCTTTGAAGATGCTGCTGAATTCTTAATGCTGACTAAATAAGTAACAGCAACAGGTCAGAGAGAATAACTGAGGAATCTTCTTTAATTAATGATTTCACATGTTATAAGGCACTTAAATAAAAATTGGCGTTAGAGAGAGAAGGACTTTAACTTATTTCATTTTCTCAGGAACAAAAGCGTATGTTTAAATGGGCCTTCTGGGCAGGCTGGACAACTCCTTGAGCGTCAGTCACTTCTCCCCAGTGTGCTTTACCGCATATCCAGTATGGTTTAACGTGCTAGGATACCAAATAATGCCTAAGCTCAAGCAGACTCTATTTGTTTCATACAAAATATGTCAGCCTCCCAGTTTTTCTCTTCTTATGCAGTTGCAATTCCTATTTTAATGAATAAATGATCTGCAGTAGGAAAATCTACAGGGCTGGACCACGAATCTCAGAATTTATGGCATTCTTTCTTGCCATTAATTTTGTCTTTACGTGATGAAAGTGCTACGTATCTTAAACTAGGGATTTTTGCACGTGGGCAGGAGACACATTGGTACAGCAAATACTGGACATGAACACCAAGGCACAAGAGAATGATCAGCTTTGAGAATCAGCCGGTCGTTCATCTTCATCAGCCAACACTCAAAACATTTTCTTTCTCTTCCTAGTTTGTGTAATTCCATCCAAAAACTAAACAAGTGTGAAAAGATGATCAAGTCCTAGGATAACCGATGCTGGATCATTGCAAGTTGAACTTCTAAACTACATTAGGAAGTGTTTGGTCAAAGAGCTTTTGACTCTTCACGGCCACTTCACTGCCTCCCAAACACTCTGACCCTGGGAAGGAAGGCAGGGTCTCCCAGGCTGCCCTCCACCTCCTTTATCTGGTGGTTGAATCACCCTTCAACAGCCAGCAGCAGAACACCATAGGTTCTTCTGTCCTAGTTGACAGCCACAAAAGCATATGTAGTGTTACGAAGACTTGCTATGGGTAGGTAAGCATCGAACAGGTCAACGATCTTAAAGAAAAAAAGATCAATATATCAATCCTATTTGTTAATTACTTTAAAGCTTTATGTTCATAACCTATTATGGACATTTCTGTTGCATTTCCGAACCCAGGCAGATGTGAAATTCCAGCGCAGATCTCTGCCAGAAAAAAAAAAAAAAAAGGTGTATATATTCAGCCAGCATTATGCATCCGCACACTTTATCCAGCGTGATGTGTTACCGCAGGAACACGCAGCAGAGCAATGCAAGTTCTTAAACCAGGAGTGCTTACAATTATATACCGGCTCACTACGGGAAATAACTGCCTTTAAAGTGTTATATTCACCTGCTGTTACAAACAGGTGAACTTTATGTCTAAATCATTCCGTGAAAGCTGCATCCTCCAAGTAAAATCTGTGGAATTAGGCAAATGTTTCTATTTAGGTAAAATAATACGTTTCAGATAACGCACAGTGTGTGCTCAGTGACACTCTGCCATGTTTAAAGACTCTGTCATTTCACAAGACTGTTTGAACGCTGTAAATCGTAAGTATATTATTCAGCGCTTGCTGAACAGATGCATCATTTAATATCCAAAGTGCTACTTCCTATCAGCTGAAAAATAGGATTATAAATAGGTAATTTTTAGACCATTGATTCCTTCTCGCTAAAGCAGTATGTAAAATGCAAGAATAGTTTTTTCTGATATTGTATTGCCTACATGCCTTCTGTCATGGGGGATTTCAATATTAATGAATTCTTCCACAAATCTGAGAAGCCCACTTGAGAGGAGAAGCTGCTCTGACGCTCACTGAGTCGTTTAACCAACAAAATCCAGAGTTTCACACAGAAACGAGGATGCTCAAACATTTCAGAATATCGATCGGTGTGCTGAAATTTCACATTTTAACCAAGAAGTGCTCTTGGGAAATGCCAGGAAAGCCATTCAGGGATATTTGTGAAACAATTTCTGTAGTCTATGGAAAGGTTAGAGGAAAAGGAGAACAGGGATGCTCAGCTGGCTAGCTGTGCTGCTTTGGTGCTGACCCTTTCTCCTGCCCGAGCGTTCCTGATGCCGAGTGCCAAGCCGCGACCCACAGGCTTGGCCGACGCTCTGAGCCCAAGGCTCCTCCGTGTTTCTGAGGGATGCTCACCACCGTACATGATTCCAGGGCTCCAAGGGATCGGTGTCAGTGGTGGTTTATCGTTACACATACTCAGCAGTGGCACTAGCGTTCGTCGTACATAAGTGTATGCTGTGTAGGAACTACAGCACGGGAGCCAGCACACCTCTGAGACACGGGGAACGCTCTTTTCAGCACAGCACTAACTTCCCACGGTTCATGTGATCTTAAAAAAGATAGATATTGTTCTTTATAGCTCTGCCATCTGCGTATTAAATGCCAATAGAGATAAAAGGTGGGACCATTTCAGCCCATGCCCTCGAGATGTCTCCCCATCTCGGTCACGCCATGGCACTCGGTGCCGTACCGGTGGTGGGGGGAGCCAAGCAGGGGATGGACTCCCCGGGACGATGCAGAGGCACACGGGCTGGAAATATCTGCTCTGAAGGCAGGCTGGGGGTAGCCACCCATATCTCTAAATCATGTTCTTCATCTACAGATCTGACTTAGGCCTATGCTCCCGAGGTCTGCCGGGAAATCAGATGCTTGCCCGTCTAGCTGGGCACACAGTAAGGGTGATTCCATCCAGTCAACCCGAAACGTGCCCAAAGCCGTCTATCATTGTGCTCTTGCAGCAGTGTAGCGTGTCCCATAGCTCCAAAACGACAAGGAAAATGCAGAGGGCAACTCTTCCAGCTTGCAACGGTGCAAGACGTGGTAAAGCTGCTCTGAAAGACCGTGCATATGGGGACGTGTTCTGATTGAGAGAAGAGACGCAGGCGATTCCAGAACGTGAGTCATTAGCAAAAAGAGAGCAGGCTTTGTTTTTATTTATCACATAAGGGTATGTTTTATGTGAAGGTTTTATCAGCCAGAATTGGCTGACTACAGTAATTCTTACAGGAATAAATATGCATATATCCATCTAGATGAGATGTGTAGCCATTTGCAGAAACCTAAACTGTAGATATAACTACGGATCTATAACTTCAGGGAGAGTCCCAACTCTTCGCTGAATATAAAAGAGCCTAGAGCTATAGCTGGGCGGAAAGATCCGAGAAACTCGGGTTCTGAAGGGAGGGAAGGCTTTGGGGAATGGGGACTTGGCAGAAAATGCCTATTTGAAATCTCCATGACTATGTCAGTTTTAAAGAAATTCAAATAAAAGCCTGTTGAGTTTTGAGTGGAAAAAAAAAAAAAAATACAGACTTCCTTCCAGGCTACCCATCTCATTCCAGGCAACACTCCTTTTCTTGTCTTTTCACTGTCTGAATTTCTCACCAAATGGAAATTTCAGCTTCTTGCCAGTTGCATCTAGAGTATCTATGCAAGATGGACATTTTGATGCCATTGCCAGCAGTATCCCTAGCTAGGGATGAAGACATCCAAAGATAAGGCACGATCAGCCATTTCCATGTTCCGAACCTGATGTTAAAGGCATGTCTTTGCATCTTTATCTTTCCTCACTAAATACCAGTCACAAGGCTCAGCCTACCAAATTGGTTTGTGAACTGGTTTTGGTCCTTCTTTAAACTTCCCAGATGAGCTCTTAAGCTTACCATCAGGCAACCTGAGAAAGATATTTTTCAGAAATATTTCTGACATTTTTCTTCCAGTAGTCTCTTCTATGTTAAAGAAAATAGAACAAAAATTCTGCCTGAGGGGTCCGTGTTGGGCCCGGCCCTGTTCAACATCTTTGTTGGCGACACGGACAGTGGGATAGAGTGCACCCTCAGCAAGGTCACCGATGACACCAAGCTGTGTGGTGCCGTCGACAGGCTGGAAGGGAGGGATGCCATCCAGCGGGACCTGGACAGGCTGCAGAGGTGGGCCCGTGCCAACCTCATGAAGTTCAGCCAGGCCAAGTGCAAGGTCCTGCACCTGGGTCATGGCAATCCCAGGCACAAATCCAGGCTGGACGGAGAATGGATGGAGAGCAGCCCTGAGGAGAAGGACTTGGGAGTGATGGTGGATGAGAGGCTCAACATGAGTGGGCAATGTGCCCTTGCGGCCCAGAAGGCCAACGGCATCCTGGGCTGCATCAAGAGGAGCGTGGCCAGCAGGTCGAGGGAGGTGATTCTCCCCCTCTACTCTGCCCTGGTGAGACCCCACCTGGAGTACTGCGTCCAGTTCTGGAGCCCCCAACATAAGAAGGACGTGGAGCTGTTGGAGAGGGTCCAGAGGAGGCCACGCAGATGATCAGTGGGCTGGAGCACCTCTCCTATGAGGACAGGCTGAGAGAGTTGGGGCTGTTCAGCCTGGAGAAGAGGAGGCTCCGGGGAGACCTGATAGCGGTCTTCCAATACCTCAAGGGGACCTACAGGAAAGATGGGGAGAGGCTGTTCAGTAGGGCCTGTTGTAATAGGACGAGGGGTGATGGGTTTAAATTACAGGAAGGTAGATTTAGATTGGATATTAGGAAAAAATTTTTCACAATGCGAGTTGTAGAACAGTGGAACAGGTTGCCCAGAGAGGTGGTTGATGCCCCATCCCTGGAAACATTCAAGGTCAGGATGGATGAGGCTCTGAGCAACCTGATCTGGTTGGAGAGGTCCCTGCTTCTTGCAGGGGGGTTGGACTGGATGACCTTTGAAGGTCCCTTCCAACTCTAGCCATTCTATGATTCTGTGATTTCCAGGTAAAAACACGACAGTTGGGCCAAGTCCCTGTGTTTCAAAGAGCGCAGTCATAAAAGCTTTACAAAGCAGCTCTGAACAATTAAACAAATTTAAACAAATATTGTTTTATCACAAGTTGTGACTGCTCCTAGGGGCATTGCCATCTTGGTTTCATCCTGCTTTTGTGCAGGGCTATACAATTAGTGAAGATGGGCCTTCCTCAGAATAGGAAATGCTTTTGACAGCACAGATACCCCAGGGAGGGCAGGGGAGCAGTCCCTGGACATTCAGGGTGCCTCAAAAGGACGGTGGCTATCAGCAGGCAGGGGCTGTTGGATTGAGGAGTTGAGAGTGATGAATAAAACAAAGCCAGTTTGCTCAGAGCTGACTGGACCCAAAGCCTAGGCCGTAGACTTTATGTTATAGACTCAAAGCACTTGCACCATGTCCCGCCTCGCCATGACCTTTGCTTTCTTCCAGCTCACCTACTAATGAGAATTTATGACCCGAATACCAAAACTTAAAAATAAAAAATCACTTGTCAAGGACATAGGGCAATCCTCAGTGTCAATGTGGCAGTACCAGAAGTCTGTATCTCTGAGCAACAAGACTTCATATGAACCTCACGCCTACTTGGGACACTCCATATAGGTGGGAGGAAACACGTTAAGAGCTCAGACCCAATTTGCCTTATGTTACTGCATTAATACGGGAAGGTTTACAAGGAAAGTTCACTTTGGAGTTGTTCCTGTGCTTCGGCACCTGTTCCTGTACATGATTTTCATTAAGTCCAGATTTTACCTGAGCCTCTGAATTTTATGGTGCCACAAAAAAACCTGTGGAGCCATCTGGTGAAAGTTTTAAAGATGGTTTTTGTTAGGATGAAAGTTTTGCAAAATATTTTCCCTTTCTTCAACTGCTGACTCAGACATTTTCATAAGGAAAAGCTGTTGGCATCAGGCAGCCGAAGGCCAACCCAACAGCCTGCTCCCTCCCACCCGCCCGCCCCCGTGTTGTACCACAGTGAGATCAGTGATGCTGGGAGATGCTGGGATGTTCAGTGATGCCTGTCATTCCAAACACCAAGATGAAATGATTGACCTTGACAGCTTTTGTACATCCTTCTTCTCTTTTCTGAGGTGCGTGACTCAGCTGGCATTTCTCTCTCAATCACATTCCACAATGACAGGGACGTATCTCTTTGACTTTGGAAAAAAAAAAAAAAATTGATAGAACTTATCCTTCTTAATATCCCTGATTGCAACAGAAATGATTGCTTACCATTCAGGCTCCCTGTTTGACAAGCACAGTATATAAAACCACGCTGAATGAGTTTTCTGCCAAACGGAGGCAATTCAGAGAACAACTCGGTTCTGAAAGCTCAAGAGCGTGTTCATTCGAACGAACGGGGTACGGATTTTATAATAGGAAAACAGCAAGTAATCTGAATAGTCTGCAGTAAATTGTCAAAGCAAAGCGCTCTGGCTATAGAGACATTTCAGGAATAAGCAATGCCTGCATTGTTGTCTGTAAAGTTGCCATACCTACTGGCTCCTATGTTACCACCCCCCCTCAATTTTAGAAGTTAAGGATTATTTGCAGTACAAACCAGGGAAAAAAATTAATTGGTTTTGGAGCAAAATGTATCTTTCTCCCCTGTCCCTCAAAGGGGAGGGGAAACCACCGGAGGTGGTTTCAAAGGCATCCAAGTCCAGCTCTGTCCACCCAAAAGCACAGCTGTTTCTTTAGACAGGTGTGACGTAGGGCACGCGCTCAAAACAAAGCATCCGTCATTCCCAGAGAGGTCAGAAAAAGGGACAGGTGAAACGCTTTCATCACTGACTGCCAACCTCTACCTACTACCCAGAGGAGAATATGTATCATTTCCCCTTCTGTTACTATTTTTTTTAAGAAGATGACATCCATAATATGACATCCGTAACGACTTTGAAAGGTGCCAACACTCCTGCCAAGTGCCACATACCGTTTTCTACCTTGTCTTTCTGAATCCTGATTTTTGAGCCAAAATCAATTGCAGAAAGAAATTACCCATTGCCTGGCTGGGAAATGTTTCCGACAGCCTCTGTGAGCTGCTTTCTCATGAGGGGAGGGACACGCACGACGCCAGGGTTATCAGATTGCAGCCCACAAACGCAGCACCACGCTAAGAAGAGCTGAGCCGCAGCTCACCTGCAAGGCGATCATTGAGAATACGGAAGAACCTTTTTTTTTGATGTTTTTTGTTTTCTGTTTCAAAGTGCATTTTAATGGTGAGCGTTGTGTATTCCTACCGAAGAGACAAAATTCCTGACTTCACAAAGGTGATGAAAAAGGAGATGGAAAATTAAAGGCACAAGGGACTTTTTGCAGCTGGCCTTAGCCCAACAGCTCAGCAACGTGCTCAAAGCCAGAGAGCCGTCCTGAGGATAACGCGCTCCATGCACTCATCCCCTACCATTAATCAGCATTAATTGGGAAGGAGCCTCCCAGAGAGGCACCAACACTTTATGATTGCTTGGGGTTTGTTTTTTCTGTTTGTTTGTTTTTTTGGTTGCTATCTCCATCAAAATATCACACAAATTGATAGAGATGTTCAAAGCCGTGAGTATTAACAGGAGCTTCATGCCTAAAGCTCCCGGTTAGCTTTGAAAAATCTCAACTGTTGTGGGTTTATTTTTCCTCTTCTGAGTAATAACACATACAAAGCCGAGCCATAATGTCTCCAAAATCCTCTGGATTAAGCTGAAAAGTGGGTGGGGAAGGCTGGTGCACGAAAAGCCTCCTGATGCAAAATCCTCCACCTACAGTAAAAGCTGCAGAGGAGAAGCAGCATCAGCTGGGGCGGGTGGGGGCTCTGCAAAGGGCCCCCCGCCAGCCCCATGGATCGGGGAGCCCCAGCAGAAAGCCAACCCAAAGCCGGTCCCGGGGGTAAGGGTTTTCATCCCCCCTCGCCCAGGCAGGAGTTGCCTGCACAAGCTCAGAGTCCTCCCGATGGCCACGCCAGCGCCTGTGGCAAGCCTCCATCGGAGGAGCCCCAGATAGTTCATCATGGGGCCCTCTGCCCCAAGGGACTAAACCTTACCACAGACAGAGGAGGACGATGTGAAGTTCACATGCCTACGTCAGTGCTGTAGAACGTGCACATGCGGAAAACTTCTTTAAATTCATTGAAATGGGGACTCCATAGCCAGTCACACAGAAAGGAGGGCCAGAGCTATACGGTCACAAAAAATAATTAAAAGAAACCATCATTTCCAGAGACAGTCAACAGATTCACACAGTTTATAAGCTCCTCTTCACTTTCTGCTGGAATCAACATTTGCAAGTAAGGCTAACTGCAGGCACAGAGAAGACACTTGGGTAGCTGAGTAAGGGCAGCTACAGGTTTATACAGGAATACATGAAAAAGGAAAAATGAAGGTGTTGAAAGGAAACATTTTCTTCTAAGTGCTGCTGGGAAAAGGGTTTCTTATACTCAGAAAGTTAAGTACGTGTTAATGACAAAAGGAAGAAATAGTATTTTTATAATTTGCACAATGTCCTTGTTCCCAGGAAGCAGAGTCTGTTTCACAGAGCCTCACATACCGCACAACAGCCCAATTATCTTAACGGGGGGAGAAGTGACGGAGGAGACGGATGCCAGCCCCTTGAGTCATCCTCTGATAAAGACACATCACCTAGCTGCCACATGACAAACTGTATGTTCAACATGACAAATCATTTAATTAAAACGTACACGCGGTTAAATACCGTTTGACCCAAAAGGAGGACGTTACCATGCATCAATTCTGGAGGAGGAACGCGACTTTTCAGCAAATCAATAGCTCACAGCTACAGTACCTGGACAGTCTCTGCATTTCCTGGGCGTGGAGAGCCCTTCTGCTGAGCCAAGCTCAGAAAAGATCTCCATCAAGTTGAAAAGTAGCAACGATTTTACTTGGGCAGTGTTTGAACACTCTCAGCTTTCATGAATAGTTAATGCCACGTCAAGCGTTCAAGAAAAACGCTCTTCTATCTTAACAGCAAATAGCTCAGATTTGGATGAGTTATGTTTTTTCACGGCATATAGAGGGCAGTGGAAATTGCAATCATCTTTCATGAAAAGGCTCAGCAGGTTTTATTATAGGAAAGTAAGGGTGGCCATTGCATTTACTAACTAATGTCGGAAATGTAAAATTGCCAGGGTAACATGCTTTTTTATTTATGCTGCCAAGCACATAATGTGCTGGTGGTTTCACAAAAATACACATTGGAGGAATTTCCCATGGCAGCTAGCTGCAGATCTCTTATGGATCTCACTTATCCAGTGTCCTTCTCTTTAAGCTGCACCCCGTTACAGAGAACGAGATCAATTAGTATTGACATACAAGACATGCTCAGGAGATAACACCGGTTTAGACTGTTATAATTTAAGGCAGCACTGTACTTTAACTCTTATGGAGTCAGTAAACAGTTCGACTTTGTTATTTATCACCCATCACCTTATTATAATAAAAGCGCCATTGATGATTAATTGATCGGCTAAAACCAGAGCAGTATATATACCCTATGCAGAAACATGACCAAGAGAATCCCCAAAGAAATGCTTAAGAAAATCAGCAGAACGGCTGAATAAAAACCACATCTTTAGAAATCAGCTGACAACCACCTCACCGGAAGATTTGTGTAAAGAGTGTCAGCTCCACCAGCAAAAAAGTTCCCTTCTCATGCCCAGTCACCAAAAAAAGGCAAGAAATCATGTACTAACCTGCTTAACTCACCATCCTTTGTCAAGAGCAGAAGAATGATGTTGAAACTGTCCAGAAACTGTAAAGTTCAGTGTAAAAAACTGTCATTCACAATGCTATATGAGATTGCCTCAGTGTAGCAGAACCAACAAAATTTTCGTGATATATGAGATCTAACAAAGGTTGCCACTGCATCCATGGATTTAATACGCTGCTTAATTCAAGAGCTTATTTACAATGTCGCACTTCATTTTGAGGAAAATGATTCTGACAACCAATCATTTAAAATATAGAAAGAATGTTTTACAAAAGGGCAGAAGTACAAATATTTTACATATTAACTACGTTTTCTCTAAAAGTTAGAAAGATCGGCAAAAGTCTTCAAAGCTATTTACAGCATGTCAGCACAAGACCCAGCCTCTAATTACCAATGTAAGTTGTAAATAATTGTCAAGTATGCAGATGAGCCAAAAATTCTATCAAATTAAGGTAATTAGCTCCCAAGTCAAATTCTTCTGTCGCATTAAAATGCTTTTCCTTTTCTCAAATGTGACACTTACAAATGAGGGCAACATTGTAAGAGAAGCAGTTATTGTAGGCTGCCAAAATTATGTGCATAAGCTCCCGACAGCGCACGCCATGCATATTCCTTTCAAAACAACCCGTGTTCCTCACCAGTTGACTTTATAACTCCATAGTTTTGTTAGATCATCACACTTCTCAACTTGGCAAATTTACCAAACTGGAACACTCACAGGTGACTTGAAAGTGACACACTTTGTATGGAAATCTGAGCGTGGTCATCTGTCATGGAGATCTGCAGTTCTTGGTTCTTCTACACTGAAGAACCTTTCCAGACCACATGGTTTGGGATACAGATGAGAACTGGGTCCCCCAAGTTACATACAAGGCAGGGATGGGTGAATGGGAATGGGTGGCTGGCCTGCTTGTCCCAGTGCTTTCCCAAGAGCTTTTCTAGTCATCTTGTTAATTTCCTCAGCTGTATTTACCACGTCCAGTGGAAGATCATGACCCACTCTCCTCTGTTTAATTTTGCACTTCCATGCAGAACCCAATGGCAGCCTGTTCTGGACTTGATGGCCTTTACCCTCTGTGTATTTTTTTGCTGTTTAATTTTAAGCTAAACAAGTGATGATTGGTTTTGTGGATTGCTGTTGCTACAGGTGATAAAAAAATCTGCCCTAGATGGGTGCTGTAGATATGTAGATAAGAAGGTAGCCCCAGCCTTGAGCACATCACATCCAAAAACAGCAGTATGGGCTGAAAACCACATAATATCATGAAATTTCATCCTTTATTTGTTCTTTTCTTGCAAGTTTCCCTTAAAATGATCCCTTTTGATTGCTCTCCCCCACCTCCGCAGTTGTTGCTATGCCACATCTTCCAGACAAAAGGGCTTAGACTCAGAAATATCAAGCTGCTTTTGTGGTTTCCTTTACCCAGACTATGCCAAGGGCAACGCAGGTGAAGGTGCCTCCCGGAGTGGAGCACGTACATGGGCGAGAAGGGTTTTTACGGGATGAGGGATACTCCAGTAGGATCTGTAGCTGACAGCTATAGTATGTCTCTTGTGACTCAGAAATGTGCTGTACTTATCCCATTAGCGAGCACATCTGTCTGCTAAGTACTGCTGCAAAATAAGTAAGAATTTTCTAACTTTTGAATAATGAAAAATATGTAGGCTGCAGTATTTTAATATTTTTGCAAATCTAAAATAGTCTAAAAAATTGAAAGTTTCAAATAGAAAGCCTGTCAACAACAACCAAAAAAAAAAAGTATACATATGTGCTTCAGAAACAGCGCATATATCCCACTGCAAATATACAGAAAGTCGTCTTTCTAGAAGCAAAGCTTCTGTGACATCCGTATTTACCCACCGTCGTGTAGCTCCAGGGTTAGGCAGCCATACACATCATACAACCTTACAGAACACGGGACCTGCGATTGCTTGGTGTCCTCAGATTTCACATACGTAAGTTCAATAGAAGTTAGTTCTGATGTCAGTTATACAGAAGCATTTTAGAGTAATGGAAGGCTTCAGTAGCTACATCATCTAGAAAACTGATCTAAAATTGATTTTAGGGTTCATTCTCAACGGAAGAGCTGCTTTTCTACAAATTTTGAGTTTTTCCATAGACAAACTCTGAAAGAAAATGGTTTTCTCACCAAATATGAGGCAAGAAGGACAGTTTGAGAGCTGTACATTTGTCTTTTGGATTACAGCTTAAAATACACAATAATTAAGAAGAGTGCCAATCCAGCATCTGTTCAGAACTTGTGTCTGAGTCCACATACGTCTCAGAACCAGGACACCTTTTCTGAGCTCTTGGGAAATATGAAGAATCACAATCAGCCCAGGTTGGAAGGAACCTTGAAAGATCACTCAGTTCAACCTTTTGTGAGAAGTTGGACTAGGTAAAATTAGCAATTTTCTTGGCAATTATCATTTACCATCCCAAAGAAATACAATGCTAAGCGTTCTTGCATCCAGCCAAGCAGACTCTGGTGCACAGCAATGCAGTTCCTCGCTATACACACAAAACTAGCATATTTTAAACCTGGGGTCATGAAGTTTTACCATATCCTTTCCTATCAGAGCTGGAATACGTCACTCTGGGCGATGCACAGCATCCTTGTAAGCGGGGCAAACGTAAGCCGCATTTCCCAGCGTTGCTGACTACACGGGCGTTATTATTTTTCTGGTGACAAATATTAGGATGCTGTATGTCGTGCTATCCAGCTTACACAACCCTGTACCGAGTCGTTGCCTTTCTTTCATAAAGCACTAATCATTCTGAAATCCCATGGAAAAAAATAATCCATCGTGTCCAATCCTCAATTCAAGGAATTAATGCTTTAGCTGGTAAATTCAGCAGGCTCCAGAAGTCTGTAGAAATATCCTGATAGCGAACCTCAGGGTGTTTTCTCTGGGCTGTTTCCTTCTCTTTTGTCCCGACAATGACCAGGAGGCCAGGCCCCGCAGCGTGCATCGCTAGGTGGAAGACAGCCGTCACACGGAACGGCCCCATCTGTTTAAGCAAAAAGATGCAACACGGTGGTTTTACTGAACCGCCTATCAGCCAGGCTACGCGGATGTTAGAATTTTTGTTTCGGTACCACGCAATTGTGTTCCAGCCTCCTAAGAACAGTATTAACGGAAACATCTGCAATTAGGCTAGCGTTTGGGGGCTGGGGGGCGGCCGCGTAACCGAGCAGGGGACACAGCAATATAATAGTCTCCCCTGACTTTTGACAGAATTTTGGGCCAGAATTTTCACCATTTCATGGACTATTTTTATGAAATAGGCCTTATTTCCTAATGAAATCCTAGATAGTGTTTCTAGCTCGTTACCACAGATAGATCACGTATAGATCTACGCAGATGATATAACTCTGGCTATGAAGCTGTGCTAGGTTTGCATTTATTCAACTTTTCTCATATGTGCTCCAAGAAGGCAGCACGGATCTCATTCCTGTGCTTGGCCTTTGGGCTAAGCAATAACTTTTATGTGACGGCAGAGTTATTTGAATCGCTGAAGATAACCTTACCAAAGAGATTACCGCTGCAATAAAGCATGAAATAATATTAAAAAAAAATCTTTTTTTTTTAATAATCCTTGGGTAAATTATTTTTAGCACAGTTAAAGGACAGGAAAGCTTGGCAAACTCAAAGGAAATGGAAGCTGGGTTGCATTTCAAGCCATAGAAACAACAGAGCCTTTTAATTTATTAATAGCTGTAATGCGGGAACGTTAGTGGTAATTATAATTATAGCCCTTCAAGGGCTGAGCCCACAAAGAAATGGGTTAAAACTGCAAGTTTCTGTAAAGCATTTGAACCTGTTGTTGTTCCTATTATGCAAAGAGAAAGAGGAGAGAGACTAGAAGACGGTGCTCAGTTTAACAAAGCGAAACCCCGCGTAAGCGGTGCCTGTGGAAACAGGGCAGCGAGATCCAGGAGGGGACAGAGCTTATCCAGTGGCAAATTTATCCTGGGAATGAGAAAATTCCTGCCCATTCAGAAGTGCAGCCGTAGAGAAGCCTTCCACTGATTGCTCCCAGTGGAAGAGAAGTAACTGCTTTTAAGATCGATTTTAAGATATTTATGAGGGAAACCACAAGACGCGGTGCAACGGCAGAGCGGGGTTTGAGAAGCCAAGAGGCATGTGCTAATTACAGACTCCACAGCTGCGTTGGGTTTTCTGCGAGAATTAAAGATCTGTTTAATGCTCTCCGCACGGTTTGCATACAACGGGCGTGTCCTTAAGCCGTTGGAAAGAAGTGAGAGCCAGTTTCTAGGAGAGGGAAATGGGCTGCAACCCATGCTATGGACCAGGGAGTTGCCTCCCAGAGCTCCAGGCTGAGGTGGCTTATCTTCGTCTCGGCCATGAGCCACCCTCCTTTTCCTCTGGAACCTGTCATATCTCCAGTTCCAGAAAGAAAATTAATATCTCAGTCACCACTAACTATGATGCATTCCTGGATTATTTTTTTCCAAGGCCAGAAGAGAACATCCAGAAGGCTCTCTGCCCACAGGAAAGAGAAGTGATGTCTACTGTTATTTTTGACAGATATTTGTCCAACTGCTCTTCAAACTCTGCAATGATGCAGATTCCTCATCCTTTCCCTGTGACCTCATGCTATGTTTGCATTCATAGCTATTCTGGGTCCTACCCGCTGCAGGTCAGACCCGTTGATCTCGTTCTACCTGCCAGGGACACAACCAGGTCATCCCCTTACCTTCTCCAGGGGCAATCCTTATGTCCATCGCAGTGGCTATCAGGAGCCCCTCTCCCCCTCGAGTTGTGGACTATCCTGCTGTTCCAAGCTTTCCTCCCAAGTGAGACACTCTTGTTCTTCATCTCTGGGCCATGTCCAGTCAGTCTGTGCCCCTCCCCAGGTGACCCATCCGGGCCGGACACAGCCCTCAGGTGCCGAGGAGAGCCGCAGCACTGCTTCCTAGGCTGCACTTCTGTTCACGCACCCCAGAAACACAGCTCTCCGTTCATAGCCAGAGAGCATGGATGATCTACGGTGATCACAGATGCTCTTCTCAGGAATTGCCACAGAGTCAATTCGTCTTCTTCCAGTACATGTGCAGTTGGCTATATTTGTTAAAGTGTGGAAATTTTTTGGCCTTATTGAACTGATTGGGTTTTTTTTCTGGTCAAAAAATTTCTCTTAGTCACTAAGTTGATTTACAATTTTAATCTGCTCCAGAAATGCATCAGCTCCTTCTCATTACAGCACATCCAGCCTTGAGGTTCTTGCATTGGGTCACCCCGGGGTGGTCCCTGTGTTGCTGGCCAGTGGTGGAAGACTTGGGGGACGTGGTTTGGGACTGTTGGTGACTCAGTGCACATTGTGGTTCTTTCTGACCAGCTGTGGTCAGGCCCCGTCTGTAATTTTCTTCACAAATACTTCTTGGATCATGAAATACTTCTTGCAATAGAAACCAGGTATGCTGGGGCTGTACTTTTTAATCCCGTTAAACACTAAGGCACTCTGTCTTCTGGGCCTGCTTCATTTATCCCATTAATGCATTAGCAGGATTCTTTTCCTTTGCATTATTTAATGGAAGGGGGTTTTATTTGATAGGATCAAGTTCATCTGTCTATACATGAAATTCCATTAAAGATACACCACACGACAATGCAGAAGGGGTAAAAATTGGGTTTGGTTTTGCAGCTGCATCAACAGCGTGTCTGTGCTATCGGAGAGATTAGAGCGAGCCCGCTTTGTCGGAGCAGTGCTGTTTTTCATGTTATCTCAACCCACCGTAAATCCAGAAATACAGCGTAACAAACTCAAAGCCTGGCCTGCTCTTACGAACCCTACGGAGCAGGAACGACAGCAAGCCCATGTAACTAGAATGAGCGATAACTGCGGGGGGTGAGGTCTCTATTCCATCGCTATCATTAGGTGCTGAACTCCTTAAAAAGCATGCATTGACGCTGAGGACCACAGTGATTCCTTAGGCACGTGAAGTAAAAATGTCCAAAATGCAGGTTTTTGGAGTTATCAGGATCTCACAGCTAAGTATAAGACACCCCATGTGCCTCCCTTCTTGGAGGGGATTTTTTTTCTGATATCTTAAATACTCTTTAACACCAGCATCCATTTAAGTAGAATGAAACAGTCATCTTACCCTCTCTCGGTTAAGTTCCTCAAATTTTGCCAATCTGTCTGTAACTTCACATATGATCAAATGACTGCGATCTTTTAAAGTATCAATTCGCTAGAAACTTTACTCACCATTTATAAGTTTGAAAAATTAGAGGTTTTTTTCTCTAAAATAACACTCCTTTTTTTTTTTTTTTTGCATTAAATATTTTGCTGTGAACAATAACAATCAGATTTCAACCTGGATTTCTATGAGAAGACTCAATGACATTTGGAAAATAAAACATTAGGTTTTGGAAGCTGACAGAAAGGAGGAATGAGTTTTAGAAAACCTCCAGTTTTAGGGTTCCACTTGTTAGCGCAGTTTTTAAAAGTAGGTTGTTCACAGGAGAGAGGCTGCTGAGAGACAGTTGACCCAGGCAG
The DNA here is from genome assembly GCA_009806455.1 of Tetrax tetrax. NCBI lineage: Eukaryota > Metazoa > Chordata > Aves > Otidiformes > Otididae > Tetrax > Tetrax tetrax. Next base: position 605,496 of record WHYT01016787.1, read on the forward strand.
GCCTCCAGGACCCTTCCAACCCAAACTATTCCATGATTCTATTCTATGACTCCATAAAAGCAAAAAAGAGAGAGTAAAAAATTTTAAAGATTATCTGATTCAACAACCCCTTGGTACTGCCACTGCCCCTGGAGCATGGCGGCTCCTCACTGCTGCCCACCAAAGGTCCTCCCAGCCCAGCCCGCAACACCTGCCGAATCCATGCTAGGTCTTTAACCGCATCTTCTGCAGCCTGAGCATGGGATTCTTCTTAGAAAAGAGAGGAATTCTGCTTATGAGATAACACGTTCCCAGTGAGTCAGCCGATGGGGGTTGGAGGTGCGTCCGTATCCGTACCATACCTACTGAGATGTCTGCACTAAGTACTTTTGAGAAGCTGCTGACTCTGGAAATGCTTTGTTCCAGAGAGCTATTTGAGAGCAGACATTAAGACAGTTCAAAACCTTTTGCAGGTAGTTAACAACCTCCATCAGTTGTGGTCTTGCTTCCTCTATAGGCTTAACGCACAGCAGCTGTTACACTGTCACCGAGCTGGTAGAGTCTGAACAACTGCAAAGGGTGTCAGCATGCCCCATCACATGAATAAGCAAGCAAAAATCATCTTGCTTAAAATTGCCATTGCAGTGTGTATTTTTAGCTGATGTTTAATTAGTACTTGGCTGTTGACAATATTCAGCGTGAGTTATTTGTCGGTGTGTGCGTGGTGGAAGGGCGACTCCGACCGATGCGGAGGGCAGGGCGGGAAGCGCTCTCCTGCTGCCGCCCTGGACGTGTGTTTCCACAGCCAAGGAACCCAGATTCCCAGGCAAAGATCCCCACAACTGGGAAATTATAACACTGGGTGGCAGTTATCATGTTTTGATTACTTGACTGTCTTTTCAGTCCTGTAAATATTGTATTTTATCTCAGTCAGAATCAGTGTCAAGAACCAGTTTCAAATCTGACACCGAGAATATTTTTCTCTCTTATTTTCCGTGCATACACAGAGACACACGCAAACACACACAGGGATGATGTTTCACTTTAAAACATTGCCAGTGGCATATCTCTCTCAAGTATGTAAAGTACCAAGCTTTAATATTTTAGTGCAACAAATAGTTGTTTTTACTTGTGCAGTTCTAGCAATAATGCTTTACTCTCTGTATTCCTACTTTAAGACTCAAAAAATGCTACATTATTCATTTGAATTCAAAATAAGGAACAAAGCAGCGTTAACCATTGGTGGTACAGCTTCTGCATCTCCCAGCAGCCCTGTGTGAGCGCGGATGAATGGGGCCTGACAATGCCCCTCTCTCACCAATTGTCTGGGCAGACAAATTAGCACCGGCGAGGACACACCAGTGCTGTTGAGCTACCCCATCCTACAGTTTGTCATTCTCCGTAAAAATGTTTTTCAGTGCCCTGTGAGCCATCCCATAAAATGTGCCTCAGTTTTCCAAAAGCTGGGACTGCACTGATTCCTTCACTTGACTTTCTTCGCTGGGATAAGCAAAATATTTTGGCCGTACATCACCTGTAAAATAATCTCTTGCAAATGTATGCCTTTATTTAAAATATAAGCATTTTGCATTTCAAATGTGCCCTGGGGATTTCAGCCCGTGCAGCGCCGTACATTTTTCTCTCATTAAAAGGAATCTCAGTGATTCATACCAGTAAGAGAGGAACATCAGACTGGAGAGGACCTTCTGAGTCACCTCGTCCAGCTCCCGGCTATCACAGACACGGTCCAAAGGCATTTCAGCATCGCTTAAATTATCAGCATTTTCCAAGTGTTGTTATCATGGCCAAAGCTCTGTTTAATCAACGCCTCCATCTGGCACACACTTCAAAAGGGCCTCCTCCTTCAGATTTATCTATTTAACTTCACCAGAGCATTCTCCAGCACTGTAAATCTCCTGTCGCAGGCGCTCAGCCTTGAGGATGATTGCATTTGCATAAGACTAAACAAATCGCTGTCTTGGCTGATTCAATTTCATGCAAGATTTTGGGGTTTTGTTCTCCCAAGGTCAGGCTTTCTGCAATCCTGCCTGCCCTCCGCGGTGCAGAGCGAGATTCCTCTTCTTGACAAACTCGCCGTTGGCCCAAACACCGGTAAGCGCGCCGGAGCGCTCTCCGAGCAGATCCCCTCTCCTCTCACGATTTTCATTTCTTTCCGATTCAGCCTTTGATAGACTGCCGACCCGCTCCTCCAAAGCCATCAATCCTCAGCTAACTTCAGGTGTCACAACACGCAGAGATGCTATCTGTAAGACTCCACCGAGCCTTCGGAGTCCCATTATCTGACAAGCTTTTCTTTTAAAAGAGCATTTCTGACAGCCCAGTCTTTTTCATTTTTTTTTTTTCTTACTGCTTTGACCTTGAGTTAGTTTATTCCTTCATTCTCTATTTTAAATGTTACAAAAAAAGCCATTCATTAAGGCTTTCCTGTAACGAATGATTACCTAAATACAGTTAAAGGAAACGCTTATTAACACCTCTCTGCATAAGCCATTTAACGGAATTAGTCTCGCTTATTCAGACAAACTAAAGAGGTCCGTGCTTTTGTCTACAAGGCATCAGCGCTAAAGCTTATAATTATTTCTGGTTAATGCAGCCCTTGGTGTTGGGAAAGGCCGGCTTGCTCGTTCCAGCATAGTACTTTTCCTAATCTCTTGTATTAATTAGCGATAGTGATACAATATGACTCCCTATTCACCCCCAGGAGCGTTGCCGGCATGTAATCCTCTCCGTGCTAAGAGCATCCTTACGTATCTTCACAACTGCTAACTGTTATAAAACGTTAGGATGATGTAGAATAATCACTAAATTAGAGAAAAGGAGACTTGACGAGAGCAAGTGGACTGCAGAGACTTGTACACGGGACTGGGGTGTTCCCCAGCAGAACGCGCAGACAGCGCCCTGCCCGTCTCTGCCAGCCAAGCTGCCCAAAGGTGCTCTCATTTGGGCTGCTAATTAGAAGAGGAGACTATCAAAGCAAACTGAAGCACAGCCAGGCTTTTTCCACCAAGAGATGAATTAGAAGGTTGCAGAAGCACACCACGATGCACGCGCTGAACCGCTGGTCCTGCGCAGGCATAGGGCAAATGTTTTCCAGCGACCGGTTCCAGACTGAATTAAAACAGCGTGGCTTTTTAGACCTGCAGTATAGAGTTCAAAAAAAAGCCCTTTCAAGCCACTTTCTGATGAGTTTGCCTGTTGGCATGCCATAGATTGCTGGGGACATTTCCAGAATGCCTGCAACGTCTTTGTTCGGGGAGACTCTCGGGGCCACGTGGACGCTTCAAGTTTATTCTGATTTTCTACGCCAAATGCCAGCACTGGGCTCACTGAGTGAAACTACACCCAGCAGGTACAATCAGCAGACCCTAATGACAGCAGGCCTCCACCAGTTTGCCTTCTTTAAAGGAATCTGGGGCAGTGGAACAGGTATTAGAGGGGCTGGAGAATAATTTTAAATTCTGGCTCGCGCTCTTTCAGAGCATCAGTCCCAGTGAAGCTGGAAGCTGTGCGGCACGACTGGATTTCATTCTTTCTTGTAACGCTAAAGGCAGGTTTAAAGAAACTCAGAGGGCTTATTAAATGGTTTTCTGAACTGAAATCTTGTTTGTCAGACCCAGCTGTAGCATCGACACCCTCACTGCTCAGGGGGTGAGGTGTGGGACAGGCTGGGACCGAACAGGGCTCGTACACGGCCCATGGAGCAGCAACCAGCCCCCGCACGCGTTTGGCATCCTGAACCCCCCTGGACCACACAAACTCAGCCCTCAGGGCAGTTTATTTAAACCCAGCAGAGAACAGCAGCTTAAACTTCTCCACATTTCCCTCTCCTTCAGGTTCCTTTCACATCAAATGCTTCTGGTTAGCCAGCTTTGGGAACCATAATTCTTTTCTATTATCTACCCAAGTCCACGTATTTTTCCCCCATTAATTCAACCAGTACCTTTGTGCTGAAACAATCCAGATAGGATTTAATAAGCTTTAGAAAGACTGGAGTGCTTCATATGCAGGAAATCAGATTTACGTAATTTTCGACTCACTTTTATAGTCACCGTAGTTCAAACTATCTTTACGTTGGGGAAACTCTTTTAACATGATAAAATGAAATACCACCTACGCTACGCTTCAGCTCGCTAGCCGGGTTTTTGTGATAAATTAAATGTTGATTTGTCATACCGACTTATCACAGAAAGTTCCTCTTTAACGAGAAGAGAGCGCCCTGTCCTGCAGTTAGTCATGGCTGTAAGTCACTAACCTAAGCTTTAAAAATCAAGCTTTATCTTGTAGGCTTTCTTTTGTTACCTGAACCTTTCTGCATGGGGGGAAATGAATGATTTTTGGTTTGGTCACCCACTTTGCGCCAAATGAAATATCATACGTTGAAAATGGACCCGGCAGCACACAGCACAGATTTCTGTATAGAAAGAAAAGGGACCTTTATATTTCGGTATTTGGACTGAACAAGACTTGAAATTCAGGAGACGGCATCCTGCAGAAGCAAACAGGACTTGGTAAACCCCCAGGTTTACCTTATTTTCTTAGGGATTGCTGTGGTCTCTCCTACTCCTCCAGCCAGGCTGCGATTTTAGTGAAATCTCTTTGGTTGCTTCCTTATCGTTGTTCATCTCAGCGGGGCTTTCCTTGCAAGCCAAATACTTTCCTTGCAAGCCCAAGATTGGGCTTTCTTCCCTGGGCTGCATCCTGCCCACACCGCGCAACCCTCCTGCACACCCCCGCAGCACGGCTCACGCCTGCCATCAGGGATGCTTCACGTCTCCTCCTCTTCCCTGCCCAAAAGGGAAGCGCATGAGGACCTGGTGAAGTTTGCTTCCTCCAAAGCACAGCGTGCGCCGTACCCTGGTGTCTCCCTGCCAGAGGTGGACTTAAGCACTGGCAGCGGTGCTGTTGGAAGTGGCTCGCTCCTGGGCAAGGCAGTGGGACAAGCTTTGGCTTGGCCCCAGGAAAAGTGTCTTCTGCACTGCTGGTACCTGTTCTGTGAAGCCATCTCCCATGTACCCACAGAGCAGAGATGTGGGCTGAAGTCTCATCTTCAGACCATCTCTTAGTCTTCTCAGTCCAGATAACCTCATGCCTTGGGGACACCTTGGGCCAGCAATGTAATGGGGTGGAAGGAGATGTCCTGCCGAAAGGCAGGATCCTCCACATGGTACCCAACCCCACACCAACCCAAGGCTCTCAGGTGACCTCTCCTCTTTGTTCACACTTGGCTCACCTGTTTTCAAACATAGCCACATTAGAGGTTTCTCCCTTTTTCAGTGCAGCCCCAGCTCACTCAAGATGGGTCATGGGGAATGAGCTTGGAAATGTCTGGTCCCCTTTTCCTCCCCCCTGCCCGTGGCTTTACAAGACCAAAACCATCAGTTTCTGCCCAGGTCCATTTCCCCAGGCAGCCCGCTGGTGCCTGCTGCAAATGATTGTCTCCTCACTTGTTTCTCGACGCTGTTTTCTTATAGTTTAACTCTCTTTGCATGCATTTACAGTAATATTTACTTAGGAACTTGAGAAAGACTTTGTATTAGAGCAAGCAAATACAATTTCTTCAAAGGGCCTGAAAATAAATACAAATGGCTTTGGCTAAGCAAAATTGTCAAACTTTGGCTTCTGAAGTTAGGCGGAAAATGAATTCCTTTCCAACCAAGCTAAATATATTCACCTCTCATTGTTTTCAGCGGAGATCTTAATGCTCAGTAACATAAAACCAGATAAATTATTCAGATGTTTAAACGTGAAGCACTCATCTGATGTAAAGTACTCACATTCTTAAATGCTTGCCTTATTAACGATTTATCCTCTTTAAAACAAAAAGTATTATTCGCTGAGCGCTGTAGCAGGAGGGCTTGGCTGCTTTGCAGCATTTTCTCCCATTTTCAGCAGCTTTTTCTGCCCCAATAGTTATCATAGAAGAACTAATGAAAACTGAGAATTCAGGGGTCTAAGAGTGGAAATTTTCACTTAACGCCTTTTTCTTCTCTTTGCAGCTCCCAGTACAGCCCAGTACGGGATCACCGGTGACGCCGAAGTCCTCTTCTCCTGCTGGTACCTTGTGTTGACACTGTCCTCCCTCACCAGCATATTCTACCTGAAGAACATCATTCTGCATTAAGTGTAAAGACCCATAAAAGGCTTTTAAGGATTCTCTGAAAGTGCTGATGACTGGATCCAATCTGGTAGAGTTTGTTAAAAGCAGCGTGGGATATAATCAGCAGTGCTTACATGGGGATGATCGCCTTCTGTAGAATTGCTCATTATGTAAATACCTTAATTCTACTCCTTTTTCTGATTAGCTGCATTACCTTGTGAAGCAGTACACATTGTCCTTTTTTAAGACGTGAAAGCTCTGAAATTACTTTTAGAGGATATTAATTGTGAGTTCATGTTTGTAATCTACAAGTTTTCAAAAGCATTCAGTCATGGTCTGCTGAGTCGCAGACCATAGTTTACAAAAAAAAAAAAAAATTGCAGTAAAAACGTGCTTCTTTAAGGCTGCAATACAAATCTTCGGTTCCCTTCTTAATAGCATTCTATCCACACTTACACAGAAACATTTTTTCTTTTTTGGTTTAAAAAAAAAAAATAAATCAAATAATACTGCCTTCAAAATATTTCTTCACAATATCACACATATCTAGATTTTCTTCTAGCATGATATTCAGGTTTCAAGAACAAGCCTTGTATTATAACTGCATTGTGCAGTACTGCTTTCCGTTTTCTCTCCTTCTTCCTGCAAATTCAGCATGGGTGTGCCTTCATAAAACACTACTTTCCTCTTCCTCTCCAACAAATCTGGAATGTGTTTTGGGAAATGCTAGAGCATCCTTTTGAGCGTACAAAATCTCTAGGTGAGGAGAAAGGTGCTATCAGCTGAAAGGAAAAGCTCCTCTCCCATCTCCAGGGGTCACCAAGCTGCTTCAGACCTCACGTTTTTAGGCAATCAGTCAAGGGCGGCACCAACTCCTTTTGATGGTTTCCATCCACCACCACTAACCAGTAGGCAATCTCTGTAAAAACTAGTTTTCCCATTACAAAACAGAACGCAAATTATTTTGAGGCATCTTTTGAGTGTAGGAACATTTCCCGTGGTCATTCCAAACCAAGATTCCCCAATGGCTATCAATGTGGGAAGCTGAATAATCAACGTGAGAAGCTGAGCAGGCTCTTTTGTATTACTGGCAAAGACTGTGTGAATCGGTATTTTTCTTGCACTTAATTTTGTACTGGTTTGGCTAATTTAGCAATGATAAAGGATGCTTTTAAATAGTAGATATCTGAAAATACATGAAGTATCAAGCAGAATTTTATATATATACTATATATATATATATATAAAAATACATAAAGCTATTAAAACAAGGTTGCTCCAATAGCTGTACTGAAGTGCATGCTGCCGTCCACGATAGAACCATCTTCACAGACAGGACTTCATTACCGCTGTCCTCACAGCTTACCTCAGCAGTTAAGGCCTCACACACCATTTCCCAGTACCGCAGTCTGCCGACATAACACTCTCATTTCACTCAGTGAAGGATCAAGTTTCAAAATAGCACATAATGCTACTAACTTTTTTTTTTAAACCGCCCCAGACAGCACTAACACAAACCGTTGCTCACAGCTGAAGTTAAAAATGCCATCTGTGTAAATCGCTGGGACACGACTACGGCCAACAGCTCTTGAATACAAGATCTCCTGTTGACCCCAGCAGATGCTGAGTTGCTTGCAGAACTATTGATGACAAGAATAAAAAAAAAACATTATTCACGTTATTATTCCTCCGTTTTGTATATGAACCCCAGTAGGCGACACAATTGTTGTACTACAGCACTTTTTCCCCTCAGGATAGGTTTTGTGGCGAGCAGTGCCAGGTGAGCACTGTGCGTACCCACCAGTCCCACACTCGGCTTCCAGATCTCTCCAGATCTGAACAGGCAGACTCTGCGTTTCACCAGTCTCAGTTTTGCCATCCCATGCTAACATGCAGACAGAATATGCAGTGAATCTGCTGTAGTTACTGATAAAGGGCACAAACAGAAATTAGTTGACTCCAAAACATGGCCATAAAATGTCCTGGGTCACTCTGCATATGCTCATAGCATCACAGGATGGTTTGGATTGGAAGGGACCGCTAAAGCCCACCCAGTCCAACCCCCTGCCAGGAGCAGGGACATCTCCAACCAGATCAGGTTGCTCAGAGCCCCGGCCAACCTGGCCTGGAATGTTTCCAGGGACGGGGCACCCACCGCCTCTCTGGGCAACCTGGGCCAGTGTACCACTGCCCTCACTGTAAAAATTTTTTTCTTATGGTGACAGATCCTACTATTTCTATCTCTGTATTTCCAGCCATGTGCTAAGCAGTTGCTACTTTCAGAAGTGTGGCATTTTTTAAACCCTTTAATAACATGACAAAATTCATTCCTTAAGGAACCAGCATAAAAGCAATTCAAACGATACCACACACAGTCCTGATGTTCTGCTCTCTCTTGTATTGCAGCTTTAAAGTGCTATATTTTAGAATCCATTCGCTAGGAACAGTGGTGCTGCAGAACGTGTCATGTCAGTACAGTTTTATGAAGAAAGAAAAACGATACCCATCGCCCAACTCATACGTCTCATCTCACTTAGAACTGAGAAATGTTTCTATACTGTGGCTGGACCAAATCCTGTATGTATGATGTATTTCATTTCAGTGGTTCCTGATATCTAGACTCTGAGATTTCCAGCAACAGAATAGAAAGAACGGCTGCTTTCTTAAATAAGGGGGAAAAGAGAAGAGTAATTAATTATTGACTGTTTGCATTCATATTGGGTATAGCCGCTGGATAACGTGGACAAGACATTCAGTCTCATTTCTGAATTCTCACTTAAATTTGGGAGGACATCATTACTGTCCAGTAAAAAAGAAAAAAAAAGAAAATACAAAACTCATAAGCATTCGAGGTGCCAAAGGCGTTTCCTTAGATGAAGCAGGTATTTAGCTAGCAGTCAGACCCGCGTGTTCAGTAGTGGGTACGTGCGTGCGCGGGGCGTGCGGGGGCTGCACTCGCGCCGCGCGTGCCCTCGGTGTCCTTAGGGTTGGTCTCCTGAAGGCTGCGTACGAGACTCTGCCCGCTCCGCCCTCCAGTCCTCCAAAGAGACACGGCCGCGCTTGGCTCTACGCCCCGGTTCGTGCCGCGGACACAGCGCACGTAGAGCCAAATGCCCTTAATTTTTGCAGGATTGGAGCTGTAGGCGGTGTCAGTCAAAGAAACTCGGTTCTTGGCGAATCTGTCCCATGCAGTAAACTGGTAATTGTACAGACTGGGACTTACTGGGACTTCCTTCCAAAAGGGAGGGAGCAGACTGCTGCAAACTGAACATGAGCATTTAACAAACCTACCCACCCTGTAATTTGTGGGGTGTACTTGCTTTAGGCAACTGTTTGAAGGTATGTTCTACGCTTCTTCAAAGGCCTAACCCCTACCGTTCGTCTCTGTCGGGCAGATATTATTATATTTATTCCCCCTTTCAAACGTAAAAAATAAATGGCTTAGCTCCAAGCAGCAGAAATGAATATTTATATCCAGAGCGTTGTCCACACTGGAAAGCCCACAGTCTGGAACGCCATAAGTTCCTACTTGTGCAATAACTCAGGTCTGCCGTTACCACCGCAGCGGTGACGTATGCAGAAGCAGCGATGCTCTAATTACGCGGTTGCTGATCGTGCTGTTACACTAATTCTGAATTAAAGGCTGTCTCACAACTTCTGGAACAAACGCAGTTTCTCAAGGGTTTATAACTTGGCGGAAATGTGTCCTTCTTAGCTAGACAGCTTTTTTTTAAACTTCTCAATATATAGATATATTTTTTTTTAGAAGCGATGCTGTTTTTAAGACACGGGAGTGTTAAAAACCATCACCAGTAAAAGCGGCTTTTTTGCACATTTTCAGAGCTAGCGTTCTAGACAAACAATGGTAAATGTTATGCCTACCAAAATCTCTGCTTAGCCCATAGAACTGTGTCGTTAAGAACGTGTATACCAAAATATCTATGTACATGGATAAACGATATGCCTTAAAGACTAAATACACATTTACTTCTAAGACCAGATCAGACTTGTGCCCGGTCTGGAGGTAAATAATCCGTATTTCATAGCCTGCCAGGGAATGTTTTTTCTTTGGAGAAAAAAAGAAGAAAAAAAAGCAAGGAAAAAATATTCCTTTCCTTTCAAAAGAATCTTAAATAATTTCCAAATTCTTGTATAAGCTGCCACATGGGAGGAAGTTTAGGAAAAGGACAAGTTTGAGGCCGGCACTTCAGCACTGGCGATGCATCGCCCTGCTCGCGGGTTGGCCAAGGGCTCCCCCGTCCCCTTGGACCTGTGACTCCCGCGGGAGGCCCCGGGCCAGGGCGGAGCGAGGTGCCTGGGTGCCCCCTCCTCGGCGGCTGGCCGGCAGGTAAACCTCAGCACGAGAAATTCCATTTGTGCAGCCAGCCAGAATTTAAAGAGGAGCGAGGAGGACGCAGTACAGTGCCGCTCTGGCCACTACAGCCACAGGAGTTTCCCCTCTTACCTGCCAAATATAAAAATACTCATTATTCCTCCACTACCCTTTTTTTTTTTTTAACACTGCCAGATTAAAAAAAAAAAAAAAAGTACCACCTTTGGAGTAAGCTACTGCAAATTTACTCCCCGCAAGCTTTTAAAAATAGCGAGCCTGGGAGTTTGAACCAGGGGAGCAATGGTTCTCTTTGCCACTATTTTCCATATAAGGAGGATTTAATGTTTGTTTGCCAAAAATTAAGGTTTGTACGTCCCTAAGGATAGTTTCTAAATTACTTTTGGCAAGATAGGTGCATGTGTCCTTCCTTCCTTGGTGTTCATTAGCAGCACAAAGACAAACGGAGCGATGGGAGGGACACCTTCCTGCCAGCAGCTCCCCGGAGCCTCGGCGTCGAGTGCCAGGCAAGGGTTCCCGCGTCGCTCTCAGTGAGCTGGAAAATAAGCTAGCAGGGCATCTCCGGGGAGTCGGAGGCAGTCGGGAGCTCAGTTACAACAACGTGCTTGACGCAGTCTGTGGCGGTTTAGTTCTGGGATATTTGCATCAAGCTTTTGAAGCCGCTGCAGACGCAGCCCCGTGCTTTAGCCGCCGGTGAGCAGGAAAATGACAATTTCACCCAGCTTCCTCCAGGTATCCCTGGAAAAGTGAACAAGTAGCATCCCATTCTGCTACTCAGGCATTCTCTAGTCTCATCAGGGTTTTTTTCACGTTAATTCACACCGCTTGCCCCATCTCCTGGTCCCCTTCTCCCCAGCCGCAGGGAAGGGGAAGGCAGGGGAGCGGGAGGAGGCTGCAGCGCTCAGACTGAGCTCCTAACCCGTAAGATGGCCCTTCAGAGAAGGATCAGGCAAACAGGCAGCTAAGATGACAATGGTGGGGTGTTACACCTCCTGCGGTGAGGTCCGAGCTCCCACGGGGCTCCGAGTTCGACCTGAACAGACCCGCAATGTTTTTCCGACTCGGCCAAACTTTCCTCCCCAAGCTGGACGCGTAGGCGCGGCCGTCCTCAAGCGAGGGGAACGGTGTTAGAGCCTTTCCCTGCGGGCATAGCTTTACGTAGAGGCAGCAGCGCGGAAATGTCTGAGTGTCGGGCTGGCTCCCCAGCTGATGAAACACGTCGCGGCAAAGATACCTGCGTTTTTACAGTACATTCATTTCTGTCACGGGAGGTTCAACAAGCGTCTCGGTCTTCATTTCAGTGCCTTAAGCACCGTTTTGTGAAAGGCCACGGTGTAAGAGAGTACATTTTAAAAATTAATTTCCCCAAGTTAATCACTCTCAGTAACTCGTCCCCCCAGCGCAGTCGCTCCCACGTCAGATACAGCGCCAGCTCCTCGGGAAGGGAGGCGGCAGCAGCGCCAGTCAAGAGGCACCGATGAGTGCTTCTGGGGTGATATTTCTCTCCAGAAGATTTGAGATAAGACACTTATTTCTTCTGAAAAAAATACAGCTAAGGGCTTTGACTTTATATTTGAATACAGAATTAGCACTCCCGTAAAGGTTAATGAACAGAAGAAGGGAGTAGAGAAATTTGGACTTAAATATTTCTGAAATGAGCTCAGACACGTGCAGGTCTCCTCAACCAGCTCCAAGAGTGAGAGATTGACACCAGTTCCCCCCATGGCAGGGCTTGTCTGGCTTTACTGGTGTAGGATGGAAGGGATGGGGTTTTACCGCAGGTGTTGCATGCGGCTGTTTGGCTTGGCTTTCGGTTGAGACCCCTAAGGAGAACACAGGATCTTCTCAGGGGTGTTTAAATGTGTTCATTTTCCCAACTAACTGGGATCTTGAAATACAATTTTTTTCTTTGCTCCCCATGAAGTTGATGCTTGTGAAAAGTAATTGTTTTACCCTGTGGTGCAACGTGCAATTATGGCTCTCAGGCTCTTCATCTAAGAGTGGCCCCTTTGGGATGAGTCTGTTTCATGAGCAGACGACCAGGGATCCAGCCAATTTGGGCAGAAAATAAACCAACCTTCCCCCCCCAGCTCCAATGCTTTCTCAGTCGCTAATTCCTTTCCCACTCAAAAATCATGACATCATTGCTGTAAATGGCAAATAATAATGATAACTACTGGGACTGAGTCTTAAAATTAATCACAAGAATTAGTTGTCAAGGGCTATTAATTTAATAATCATTTTAAATTACTGTGTTTATGACTTCTGTCGTTAAAGGCATATCACCTATATTTAATGCTTACACTATTAGCAAAACCTGGGAGTTGTGAAAAGTGCTTTAATACTCCAATAAATTTAAAATATTGTGGAAAGAAATCCCTTCCCACCTTCCACAAGCTGAGGCAGGAAAGCCAGAATTGAAACACAGCCCACCAGTTCTTGGTGCCAGTGCTTTCCAGTGCCAGGCCAGCTACTGAATACAGCGTCAGCACCTTTGGAAGGGTTAATGAGAATAAAACAAGTACAGGACAAAAAAAACCAACCATCTGTTAAATGTAGAGAGACACCATCTGAAAACAAAAGTCAAGCCTCGTGGAGGTGGTGAGCCAAATCTGGGTGTAATTATCCATCCGCTATTCAAAATATTGTTATTAAAATAACCCTCGGCCCAAATTCCAGCGCAGATACCACACCCAACGTAGACGACTTGTGCGGAACACATAGTTGGTCTCCAGCGGGCCACGTTTGCGCCGGGCGCCTCTCTGCTCCGCAGCAGCGGGGTGTCCCCCAAGCACCCCGTGTCTTTCACCGACCTTCTCCAAGAGGAGGAGTGACTGCTCTCGAGGCGCAGCACCCAACGCGCAGTCAATGATGTATGCAAAGGCACTTAGCCCTGCACTCCCGCAGATGTTCTTAATTAAAGCAACCCGATGCAAGCCCACATAAAGCAATAACCCCCAGAACTGCCTTCCTGCTCTCAGATGTTCTGAATCACCACTGCAGAATACTACAGGAATATTGTTTTTCCAAGAGTGAACCACTGGCTAAATAAGCCACCTGTTAAATAAATACTCCCACTCTGCAAATATTGTTATTTTGTTTTCCAGACTACGCACAATCTGGATTTATTTCAGAAGAAGAAAGATAATCACTAAAGTTAAAAAACCCCAAAAAACAGTATTTTGACTATTTGAAACTATTCATCTTGTGTGCACATCTGCTCCTTTGCAAGCTGGCAGAGCTCTTGCATTAAAAGAGAATCACAGTTACTGATTCAGCCGGGAGCTAATGAGTTTCCATCATCAAACCTCTTCACTTTTTTAACTTCTCCAGGCCTTGAATCATTCCTTACTCACTCAGCTCCACTTCCCAGTCTGTGTATCTTCTCACAGGGACAAATCCCAAGCCAAGATTGCTGGAGCGAAGTTGACAGAGGAGCAGGAATGGAGTTTAGCCCCAGTGTCATTATACGATCGCTTTTCCCATGCTTTAAAAGCCAAGGTTATCCCACCTCCAGCCTGCCTGGACAGGAACATCCCACTGCATGCACTGAATGCACTCACTTCGGTCTTTCCCCACCCTTTCCCCACCCAACACAGCCCCTGGGAGTCACCGGATTCATTCTATGGGATGGGCACCTAAAAACAAAAAAAAAAACCAAAACTCACACACAAAGGATAGGAGATAGGATAGGAGATTTTGGTTGGAAGGAACCTACAACCATCATCCAGTCCAACTGCAAGAAAACATTAAATAGCCAACACTGCCATTTAAGACCATATTGCTCCGTGGTAACGAGTGAGCTGGACTGTATCTCTGAGCCCCCCGCAATCCCCAGGCACTGCTCGGCGAGGAGCCACGGGCAGGGCAGCTTTGGCCCCACATTTCTGCCTCCCCCACAGCTGGTCTCCTGCTTCTCCAGGTGCTGTGAGAAACGAGAGCACCAAAACGATTCAGATTAAATAGATATAAAGAGAGAATAACTTGACACCAGATCTCAGGGTGATGCTCTGAGACAGGACAGGCGCTGAGGCTGTCAAGCCGGTGTTGCTGCTGGTACCAGATTATCCCTCGTCCACGCCGGGTTGTACCGGCACAGTCAGCTCGCTGAGACGACTTGCACGTGCTATTATCCTTTGTGAATAAGGGTACACAGCCCCAGAGCCGTGGAAATCTGCCTGACTGGCAGTAAAAGCCAGGCCGGTGATCACCTAAGTGCATAAAATGTGGCCATAAATTTGCACCGGCATTATGAGTTCAGATAAAATTGCAGGAACAGAACTGGACAAATCTGCGTTTCAAAACCAGCCCCATTATCCCCCGTTCTCATTCACAGAGTGCCTTTGTGATACTAATTCTGCATGCTGCTCTTCTGCATGTTCACACCTATTTTCCTGCTCTCTGACACTCAGCTCCTCGCAACTTGGCTCCGTCACCTTTAGCTGGTGTTTCTCCCATGCCTTCTGAATATGCAGCAGCAAAATCCTCCATCCAAGTCTACACTCTGTCCTTAAAAATAACTTTTTTTTTTACCCTCAAGACAAATTCAGTTCTCACCCAGTTACAGGCTTGCCTGTATCTTTTAAACAATAAACCCCATCAGCTTGGGACTTTTTTTCAAGTGCCTTTGTGCATCTTGACTCTCATGTAGATCCTTAGGAAATTTCAAAGCCTGTATTACTCATTTCACTATAAATGCAGCTCACAAATTAATGGTGTCTGTTAATTAGGCAGCTCACTACCCCCTCCAAAGAAAAAAAAAAAAAAAACACCTAAAAAAATTTTAGTGCTTCTCACCTGAAGCTGTAAAACACGTTAAAGATATTTTAATAACTGAGGCTTTAATTGGGGCTGGCATGTGAACTGAGCAAGCCCTGCAATGCCCAATGAACGTGACGCAGAAGATCCAGAACAGTGCTGCTTTGGAGAAACTGCGGTCTTGGACAATTAGCAGAGAGGAAAGACAGACAACTGTTCCGCATACTTGAGCCTATGTCGCTTTAACAACGGTAGCTGACAAAGACCATGTTTGTTTGGAAATATTGCAGTGCTCACACGTCATAGGAAAAAAAGAAGAGCGCACTGAATCCTTTCCAGACAGCCCCTTTCCTCACCTCTCCATCTGGCATTTCCATAAAGAAATCCAGGACTCGTTTCACTCGAAGAACAGACTTTAAATTCCTATATTCATGTCAGGGTAGCATTAAATATTAAAGCCAGATATTAAAATTTCAAAGAACCTAAATTAAACCTGAGGTATTCAAAAATAAGTGTTCCTGAATATTTAATGCTAAGGATTTCATAATTAACTTTAGAAATCTCCCACATTAAGAAAATGAGGAGCTACCTAAAAAAATGTGACCGTCACAGTGACCTTCCAGTGGACTGGGACAGATGCTCCCAGTCCACAGAAAGATGCGAGTTTGGGGACTAAATGAGTCAATGATGGTGGTGATGACGGTGGTGGTAGCGGTGGTGATGATGGTGGTGATGGTTGTGGTGCGGTGACGGTGGTGACAGTGATGGCAGTGGTGTGGTGGGGCAGGGATGGGGTGCCAGAGCCAGTGGTGGGATGGGGCAGGGCTCCATCTCCTCTGTGGACCAGGGCAGCGGGCGGTCTCTCCCACGCGGATTTCAGAGCAGCGCATTGATCGGGCCGAGCCCCGAGCTCCATGCCCAGCGGCAGGGCCGTAGGGCATTTCTTCCTCCGTGGCCCAAGTTCTCAGGGCTGTGAAACAGCTCTAGTTATAACGTGCTTCGTAGAGATTTAAAGCGTTATATAAGCATCACAATTTCTTATTCTAATGACTCCATCCCACATGCATTTTATAAATGGAAAGTTGCTTTAAATCGACGGCATGCCAGATTTTTAGCTCCCTCAGAGAATCTGCGCGCAGCAATAAGGCCAGCGATGCAGAGCACAGCCTGGACATGGCCAGAAGTCTCTAGGTGCCGTCACAAGCGGGCAGCTGACAGCTGGGATCCTACAGTTGGAGCCTCTTCTATCTGTGGACATCAAACAGAGATGGGGGTAAAAAGAACATAACCAGGCGGCCGTTGCCTTAAACCTGTGAAGAGGTTTAAATGCCTTCCCAAAGTAGAATATTGGTCTAGAAGAGTAGCAGAGTCAATGGTACCCACTGCAATTTAACATCCGTAATTAGTCTAATCAAAGTAAACATGCCTCTTCATACGCACGTATAAAAGTCGCTGAACTAGTACGGTAAAGGGCAAGAAAGTTGTTAACTGTGACACAAAATCATTACCGTTCTTTAGGAGTTAACCAGTATAACGTTGCAAATTACCACTCGGGGGATTCCTGGGAGCGTCCCGAGGCCTGGGAGAGGCGAGTGCCTCTGCCCGCCGTTGTGCCACCGCGCCAGGGTGCCTCGAGGACACGGCCGCAATGCCAGTTACCGCTCCCGGACCTTCTCCAACGCGCTCGTTCCGCGGCTCCCAGAGGAAAGGCTTAGCCAAGGCGAAAGCCGGAGGCAGGGTGGCAGGGGAGGGCCAGAGCCGGGAAAGGGGAGCAGGCGCGTTCCGTCAGGGCACGCTGCGCCTCGCAGGCTGTTATTGTTTATGATGCTTGCTAATTTGCAGGACTTGTTTTTAGAGCTTCGCTCAGTAACGCACAATAGATGTCGCAACGTTCCCTTCAGCAAAACGCCAGCTTATGGACAGAGGGGAAGAGAAGGGGGCTGAGGAGATAAAGCCACATCCTGACAAAACAATAAAAGAAAAACCAATCTTTATGACAGACGAGCCAGTGAAATTTACAGTGCAATCCGAAAGCAAAGAGATTCCCGGTTTGCTGGGAAGGGTAGCCAGGCAGCGTTATCCTACAGACGGGAACGCCATCGTGCTCGCAGGATCTCTTTGCTTATTTCTGAGCACATCTTCCAGCATGGCTTGCTGGCGTGGACAGCCAAACCGCACCGAGCTCAGCGCTCCATCTGTGCCGCCGCGCCTCTCCTTTCGCCCCGCGCCCCAACCTCTCCATCGCCAGCCGTTCCGACGCCATCAGCCAGCTCAGAGCACGCGCCCAGAATATCGCTGGAGATAAGGCGCAGCCCCAGAGAACGAGGCAGCGCCAGGCAGGCCCCGCTCCCGCGGTCAGAGCGGCACGTAGAATAACCACACGGCAGATCCGCTCCGGATGGGCTGCTGGCTGCCAAGGGATGGTGTTCATTCCTGTCCAGTTTTACCTAGGGTCTTCTATAGATAGTCAAACTGACCAGCCAGCCAGGGTTTAAAGAAATACCGATCTGTGAATCGCGTACCATGTGAAGCTTAGTACATACTTGACCCTGAACCAGTTTAGATTGCTTGGCATTTTTTACCTGAAAAGCAAGAATTGCACAGCCAGACCCTTAGGGGATTTAATCATCCATTTACTTCAGCAGAAAAAAAAAAAAACAAAACAAAAAATAATTTTTTTTTTTTTTTTTTTTTTTTTTTTTTTTTTTGTAAAGTCTCTCCTGTCCTGTCATGGCTATCCCTTCCTCCTCCTCAACCAAACCGACGGCGATCATTTACAATGGGTAAATCTAATCGCCTCTGCCATGGAAAGGGTCCGCAGCACTTCCAGAGCCGCGGCTCAGACACTAGGAGTTCACAAGATGCATGACTGAGGTGGACAAGCTATTGTAAGAAATGTGATCAGACCCTTCCCCAGGGTCTTGTTCCATTTTGTTGATGTCTTTTACTTCACATCATTTTAAACTGAAGCCAAGCAACGGCATCTGCCATCGCCTTCTGCACTTCACTTTGGGGAGGTACAGCAAACTGGGCAGGGCTGTGTTCCTAATGACACAAGAAATGTTGATTGAATGAAGAAATTAGTCCAACCTTTCGGGAGGTAAGGTTGCCCAGGGAGAGGCAGCTATTCCCCTCGCTACCGAGGGACCTGGGCACCCTCACAGCTGAGCATCTTGGTGGGGCAGGGACACGAAAGCTCTGTTGGTCGCGTTGTGCTCCCCCAAGATGTGGGCTCCTGCCTGGCTGTAGGATCCCCTGCGCTGTGGCTCCACCCGAAAGGCTGAGCAGGTGGCCCAGCTGCTGCTGAGGAACACCTGGAGCAGAACAGAGCAGAGCTCCAGCTCCCACCTGGGGAAGGGAGACTCCTCCTCCCCCTCTGCCTTCATCCGCTCTGCTCTCAGACCTGCTCAGCACCAAACGCAGTGCCTCCTACACCTACAAACCAAACCCGTTTCACCCACCTCCCCCTTGCTCCCAGCCCCTACATCAGTCTGCAGCAGAAGACCCCAGTCAACCCGCTCCAGCTGCGAGTCCTCAGCAGCGGAGCAGATCCCCCACGACTGTCCTTGCTGCTGTCAGGCCACCAAGGCGAAACTCACAGCCATCCCAGGATTTTTGGCAAAACCAACAAGATCAAAAGCGGTAGCAGGATCTGCAAGGACCAGCTCAGACTCAGCCGGGAGCAAAGATGAAGCAGAAAGGGGTTTCTTTTCCCAACATCTCTTAAAAGATCT
Source organism: Tetrax tetrax (assembly GCA_009806455.1). Classification (NCBI taxonomy): domain Eukaryota; kingdom Metazoa; phylum Chordata; class Aves; order Otidiformes; family Otididae; genus Tetrax; species Tetrax tetrax. Next base: position 624,436 of record WHYT01016787.1, read on the forward strand.
CAAAGGGCAGGTTTCAAGAGCCGCCCTATGGGGAATTGTCAAACCCACACAGAAGGGCTGAGCACACGGGCCAGCCTCCGGCACGCGCGCAGGTCTGCACGGCCGAGGGACGGGTCACCCGGCCGGTAATTTAAAGAGTGACCAACGTAGAGCGCTGCCAAAGAGTGAGGCAAACCAGGGGCCCAGCAGACTGGTGGTGGGTCTTCCAGACCACTCCCAGTTTGTCACTAACACCATCGCCACAGATCCTTGGCTCTGACATAATGACACAAATTATACGAACGCTGACAAAATAATTCGTTTGCGTAGCACTATGACTGCACATGGGATAAAAGGGACTATGAGATCCGATTGGCCATTTATGTACTGGGGGGAATTAGTTCATCGTTCACGCAGGTCTGGGCCATGACAGCAATAAACCAGTTGTCTGATAAAGGCAGTGGCACTTAAAAAAAATCATTTTTTACTGATCTTTTGCCCTACTGACCCAGTGAAGAGAATGATGCAGGCTGGGAGCCGCACTGCGCGCTCTCCCTCCGCATCCCCCTCCTGCACCACTGCCTTCAGAACAGGTCAGGGCAGGAACCGGGGCAGAGAAAAACCTTGACAGCACCAGGCTTACGCCACACTGCTAAGGTACCAGGTGACCAAACAGAGTCCTTAATTTTCCGAAGATAGTTTCAAAACAATGAGTTTATAATTTGCAAGGCAAGTCTTGTGTTCATGCCCTTTCTTCCTTCATTCGCCAAGGGTGGGCGACGGCGGTTTTATTTTGCACAAAGTTCTTTCGCTAATATTCATCCATAATCATCAACAAAATAACTTAATACATGTAGGCGACTATAATGACAGTAAATGCTGTGTAGGAGGCATAATATATGCTTCATTGTCAATGCTTGCATGCTGAATTAAATACCCTATTCTGGTCAAATGCTAATATATTCGATGAGCACTTTTCCATAAACAGACTTTTTAAATGCAAGAGAATAAAAAGGTGATACGAATAACATATTGAAACCATCCGAGAGGCACGAGTTTAACAACCAGTGGGGTTTTGCAGTGTCTTGCTTGATATTGGCGCTGAAATTCTCTGCATAAAAAAAATACTCAGGATAGGATCACTGCTGCCCTGAGGGCAGTCGCCCGGCAGGAATAAAGCGGCATCAAACCTCATTTTAAACCATATGTTCTTTTTTTAAACGGACTCTGCCACAGCTGGCAGCCCTGCAACACATCACACTTTGACTTCCGATGACAAACAACCCCACACCACTGCACGAAGGCATCCCTCTGCCTTAACTCCCCGGGCTGCACCGCGCGGTGCCGATGTGCGCACAGACCCGCCCGCGCATCGTCCGAAGCGAGAGAGACGCGGTTTGCCTCCGAGCAGTGCCGGTGAAAGCCCCCCTAGACGGGCTTCATGCCTTTGTCCGTCGGCCTCTCATCTGTCACCAGCCCGCTGGCCACCGCGTCCTTCAGCAGGACGCCAGGCCTGCCGGCACGCTGGGCGCCTTCACGCGTGCCAGCCGAACGCGCTCTGGGCGGGCTCCGGCGCCCGTGCTTTCTCGAGGGCTGAGGGAACGCTTCAGCAGAGCTCCTGGTAGCTCTCAGCACCATCGTTTTCCCCTCAGCCAGAAGAACGTCTCCTCGTTACAGACTCAGACTTCCCAATTAAAACGTATAAAGCCCTGATTTGGGAGCGTACGCGTTCCCAAACGCGGTTCCCCAAGCAGAGGAAGGTTAGAGGGCCAGCTCGGTTCAGCTAAGCAGTCCCGGGGCTCCCGTACGGCACCGCGCACTCAGCCGGACACCGCAGCACGGGGCCGCGCGCGCCCCGCGGCTTCAGCCAGCGCTGCCTTGTCCTTGGTAACCCGTAACGATCGATGATTCCTTGTGATTTTCCTCTCCTCTTTTGCGTTGCGGTAATTGGGCAGCCTAGGGACGCAGCATCATAGCGAGCCCTGAGCAAAAACGTCCAAGGTACAAGTGCATCTAGCTTATATTTTAATTACTCTGCTAATACGGGAAGGATTTTACAGAGCAGCAAACGCCTTGGTGCAGCGCCATCTGTTCTTCCTGCCACAAATACGTTTTCCTCGGTAATCCAGAGCAAAAGGCTTAGCAAATTATCACACAATAAGACAATTTAAAAGAATAAATAATTCCTGCAACATAAAGCTCTGTATTAAAAAGCCAACGTGACAATAATACCTGAATGATGCTACATATATCAGAGCTAAAAATAGACTAGAAAAACAAAAAGTACAGCCAGAGAAGTAAGAAAAGCATGTTTTTAAGGTGATTTATTAGGAACTATGAAGCAGTTCTGCCTTTGTGCTGAGCTTTGAACAGGGAAATTGGAATAAATAAAATTATTTTGCTGCATTAATAACTTGCTCTAAAACCACACGTATGCATAATAGGCTCACTGGCTGCCAAGTGAGGAGCACAATTTTAAGGACAGATTTTGTTGAAAATCTTTATCTAGAAAAATAAATGAGTCAAGACAGTGATCCCGACCCCAGGAACACGAAGGGAGAGGAGGGGTGCTGCGGCGGCCGCTCTGGGCGTGCTGCTCGAGGGGCAGCCGCCCTGTCCAGGGGTGACAACTCTACCAGGGGTACCACGGCCACGTCAGGGAAGGCGTTTCTGGAGGGCGAGATGATAAATCGGAACTTTCCGCCATGTGAAATAGATGAGATTTGCACAACGGAGGGAATAAAGCGCCATTTCTCATCCTTCTCTCCTCAAGCAGACCCCTGCCTGTCGCACCACAGAGAGCCAAATGGTGTGTTAGCAACCTGGAGCTCCAGCAGCTGCCAACGGAGCTGCTTTATGCAATACAAGGGCCTGGCTCATTGGTTTGAAATAAAAAAAAAAATAAAATAAAACAAAACAAAACAAAACCCCCTCTCTGCCCAAGACCAGTTTTACTGGGATGGTGGATTTCCAGAGATCAAGTGGCCAATACCCACATGATGACACTCTGGAGTATCTCAAAGGTGCTTACTCTTAATTTTAAGCTTTTGCTTTACTTGCCAGGCTTAATGACATGTCTCTTGGTCAAAAAAAAAAATGAACCAAATGCTGATCTATGAGACCTAAAACTGCATGTTTCGCTCGTGGAATTTAGAACAAAGACCTACAACGCAGGTCCACCTCTCGGCTGAGGAACCGCGGTCCGTCTCGGCCCAGGGCCTCAGCTGGGCGCAGGAACCGAGCGCAGGATGAGAACTGGCCACGGCCCTCCACCTCCTCGCTGCTTTCAGAATTAGCTCTCCTTTCAGGCTAACGTCAACGCTCCGCGTTTGAGCTCTGACGGGCTGGTTCGCCAATTATCATCAGTGTCTTTTGTGCAGCAGCTTACCCAGGCTTTTAAAGCTCGATTACAAGCGCGCGTGAGCAGCCAGGATGCCTGCCACATTTTCATATGCTGAAAATAAATACATAAAATATGACAAAGTAAGACTTTTATTAGTGCCATACTTTTAGGGAAGAGGATAAAACATCCATTAGAAATCCTGTTAACAGCGTTGGTCATTATGAGAAGAGGGGAAACAGCTTTCCTAGGGATTTGATTTCTTTTCTTTCTTCTTAATGGGTACTACTCTTTCACCATCACCAGCAGACAATGTTGTCTATTAACATTTACTCAGCAGTTACCATTTTTATATTTCCCCATAACCACAGCGATTCAAATAACGCTGTTGCTCCACTCCGGTATCTCTCCTTGGATAAACACGGATAATGATCCCGCATCAAAGCGGCCCCTGCTCCCAGTGACGCTGCAAAAGTTGCCAGGTAGGGTAATTTGGCTAATTCCATCCTGCCCCATACTCAGGAAAAGCCATGTTTAAGCATCATCAAACAGGGTTTTGCAAAATGGTTGTTTCTCAGTTTTTCTTCAACAACAAAACCCAGTGCTTTGAGGACCTCCGATGTGCTTGCACATGCCGCCCCTCCCCAGGAGGAACACAGCCACGCCTGCAGCAGACCCAGCCGAGCGCGGCCGTTTACGACACGGCTTCACTCCGTAAGGACAGAGCTGAAAGACGTATTAACTGGAGGCTCAAGTGTTTCCATTCAATACTTCCATATTGTATTTAATTTACACCTCGTGCAGCACAAAACCAATTACAGCGAAACACCAGATTTAAATACGATGTCAATGCAACGACGCTACAGCGACTTGATTTGACCTCTGTGGGCCAGGGCCAAACTGTAAGAGAAGAGAATGAAGCAGGAACCAGCCTGGACGTTTGCAGTTAAAACCAGAGCAGCAGATTATTAGAAAGGGTCTGAATTATTTTTACCTGGGCAAAACAAACAGCAGACAGGATGAGTAAGAGACAGGCTAGAGCTCGTTTCTAGGACAAGAGGAATTAATTACAAATGCTTACGGATGCAGTGAAGCTACTATAACCCACTCAGTCTTTTTTGTCCCACAACGGGTCTAATATCTAATAATAGAGTACATTCAGTGTTACAGCCAGGGAGCAGGGTGTTGCTGTATCTGTTAAACTCATTCACATGAAGGGTTAGGCTATGAAGCCCATACTCAAAACCTGGTTTCCCTGTCAGCTTCCCAAAGCTTGCAAAAGCTTGACAGACACAGCCCAATCTCAGCTACCGAGCACCTGCTCTCGGTTACTCGGCTCGCAAACGAGGTCAACGCCAATCCAGAAGCACGGTTACTGCGTTGTTAATGCCTCTCTCTCAAGAAGCTCCTACAGCAGAACCCACACAGGGTGCAAACCAAAGCACGGTTTAAGGCGTGTGCACGAGCCGCGTCACTGCGGTACGTCGTCCCGCAGCACAGCGGCTGTAAATAAGCAGCTTACCGTGGCAAGTTCTAATTTCTACGGTAACGAACGGCTACCTTGCACGCGCTGACTTTGGTCTTCAGTCTCCTGAGCCCCACGCACGCGTGGCCCTCGTTTTGGCAGGTTTGACGCGCCTGACCTTTTCGCGGCGTGCGATTGCCATTTAATTATAAGAGGGCACTAGCCCGCCTGGAAAATGGAATCGCTCAGCAGCAAACCCCGCACGTCAGGCAATGCCGCACGCTGTGCGATCAGGCAAGCAGCGCGCAGCAGGACTCCTCTCGCGTTCGGGAAATCGCTCAGCAGAATTACGGCTTCTGATGGCCAAGCTACTTACAGGCAAATAAGGTCAAAAAAGCGCTAAGGAGCACAAGGGAAAGCCTAGCATTATTCACCCGTTCGGAACAGAAAGCTTCCACGTCAACCGCTAGCGCGTAAAGTAAACATTTGCACAATCCTTCACCTACATAAATCTAACGAATGCCAGAGAATTCCTGCTGGTTTGTAACCATGACTTCTCCTGGAGCAATGGCAGACGAAAGGACGGGCGGGACGCAGCGCTGTCTCGGGTGGCGTTTGCCCCGCACGCGGAAAGAAGCCGATGCGCTACCCTACCCACGCAGGGACACAGGGACTGCAGGTTCCCGGTTTCCCCATCGAATCCCTTGTAGGCACATCAAAGAGTCTTCTAGTAAAAAACTATTCTTTCCAAACAAATACATTAAATGGAACTTGCCAGGTTTGACACACATGATGTAAGAAAATGACCCACACTAGCAAAATGCTCCTATTAAAATAAATACAGAATCAAAAAGGTTCATTGAAAGTACAAATCCCTTGATCCTAAGACCCAAAGAAAGGAAGACCCAACTTCGGGGAACCATCATTTTTACACAGTGCCCCAAACCTCAGTCTAATTTAGATTAAGTAAATTTGCTGTGATTTTATTAATGAGCAGACTGAATAAAAATCAGCCCAACGACCCACTTTTAATGAATTTCAGAATTGTACACATTTAGCTGAGGTGTGGGCAAATGTCAGCAAGTAACGCTGCATTTATTCCAGGCTGAATGAAGTAGCATATAGATAAAGGCAAAGCCAACTTCAGCCCTTACTTGTACACAAGCAGCTTTCTCACAAAGAAATCGTTGCCTAAATTACACAGTAAATGTAAGAATAATGCCAAGCACAACTCAGAGGTGCTTCTGTACAACGTGCCATTCACAATCTCCCAGCCAGATTCCACATTACAGCCAATACCCACCACACCTTTATCTGTCTGCTGCTGCTGACATTTCTGCTTTGAGCCCAACCTACAGTATCTGCGTCAAAAGATCAGATATCGCACTTGTTTGTTTTGTAGCTTGCTTATAGCTGATAACGGTAGAAACCGAGCGAATCCGAGGAAATATAACTCATCGCAGTACACTGGTCACCCTGGCACTGCTGCAGAAATATATTCCCATGCCTTGTGTGAACCCAACTGCATCAAACTCCACTTAGACATCATCAGTCAGCACAGAGAGCACTTTCCCAAAGCTCCTGCGGGGCTGATGGAGTGAGGGCGGACGGCCTGCGTTGGTCGGTGCACTCCGCAGCGGCATCCAGCCATCTCCCAGACGGCAAAGCGGCCGCGCGGTTCCTCGCGTGCGGTGGGATCTGGCCCTACAGCAGGGCTGCGGGTAACGCGAAAACGCTGCCTTTCCTCTCTCTGGGCGAGCGTTAGCCACAGAGGAGACAAAGCCATCTTAGTACGGTAAACGCACGGGTGGTGGGAGATGACAGAGTTACTCTTCCCTGCCTTCGCCTTGCTTCTGTTCAGGATTGTATGTTATGCCAGAATCAGGCTACAGGCTGTACATTGCATTACGATTAGAAAAGGATACTTACATTACTCTTTTTTATTTATTTCTATTTTTATTTATTTATTTCTATTTTTATTTTCATCTCAAGAGGACAGGTGAGGATTTTAGTTTCTAAGAAGTGGTTTGCAGTAACTAAATTAAACGGTTGCCTTATTTATGAGGACTGAAGGATTTTTTTTTCAAAAGAAACAGCATCCTCCCCAAATGTACCAGAGGAGATCTGGCAGGGGAGGTTCTCCCTGGTGACCAGCTAACGTAGGGAGGGGGTTTCTGTGCAAAGCGGGCCCGGCAGCAGGAGGGGAAGGGGAACAACCTGTGCAAAAAGAGAAGCCGATGTCTGAAAGGCTCCTGGAGACACCAGGCTTGGGTGGACGTGTCCTGGGCCCTAGCGTTGGCCTGACTCCTCCACTCACGGCCACGCCGGGGGCCACCCCGTGCCTCCGCATCCCGCAGGAGCCATGGGGCTCGGCCCCGGGAGGTGGCCGGTGTCTTTTAGGAGGGACTCAAGCCAGGAAAGAACATTACAGGAACAATGCTACCATACATAGAGTATCTGTCCCAGTAACCGAGCAGACCTTCCTCTTTGCAATTAAAGACAAAGCCTCTTTAAAATCCATGGAAGCTCTTTTCCAAAGCCACACGATGACTTCCTTGTACCTTACCGCTGTTCAATGGGTAGGGAGAAAAGCGCTCTTCCATAACTCGTTCGTTAGGTTACCAACAGAACTTCTCCCAGGATTAAAATACAGCAACATTTTCTTTTGCTATGTTTTTTTGTTTTTTTTTTTAATTAGTTTAACCTGAAGTTAACAGAGTCCCTAATTCTTTCCAAATCTCAGCAACAGCCTTTAGGGATGAGCGTATTTATTTCCTGCATCTGTTCTCCAAATTAAATCAGAACATTATTATGAAAGAACAGTTCCTGGTAGGCCCCGGGGAAGCTCTGATGGAAACCTTACATCACAGCGATGCGTGCTGCCGGTGATCTCTGTACCGCAGCACGGCTGGAGCCATTCGTCACCAAACTTTTTTTCCCCCTCCTTTTACATTGTACTAACGGTAAGGGAACTGTAACACCACCGCGGGGTTGAAATCTGGTTCCACTGGAGTCATGGCAAGACTTCCATCTCTGTCGATGGATGGAGGGCTCCATTTCAGAGGCTGATTACGCTGTCAGAAGACAGTAAGCCGCGCGGCCACGAGGCAGGCGGGCTAGCAAACGATCAGCTGCGCTGTGCTGCAAAACCATTTGCATTGGCTCTGCCATCAGGAACATCGTTTGAGGGCTTCTTAATTGCAGGGGTGAACACAAGGGAGGAGTACGCGTGCTGTTAATACAAAGCCGATGTTGAACATACCGCGCGGAGCTAGGACCCAGCCCAAGCGCAGGCTTCAGACGATGTACAGCGTTCGATGATGCATGTCGTATTTTCAGTAGCAACAGACGATGCCGTTTGAGGGCTGCGGCCTCGTAGGATATCCCCGTGTTTCTCGCTTCTATGTCATATTTCGTATGGGTTTAGAGAAGATGGCCTCTGTCGTGCATTGTTTGTGACATGTTTCTTATCCCAGAGAGGTGTACGATGTAAAATACGTCAGTGAAAAGTGTATATTTTATGTGAGAGGAAAATACATTTTAATAAAGGTAAAGCTTTGTTAGCTGTAAAAATGGCAACTGTTCAAGTGTACAGTAACTTCTTACTAATGTATGAAAATCTGTGATATTTTTGATTTGATTGTATTTGTATTGCCCAAATAAAACATTTTGGCTGTATTGTTCCTAACTGTTACCTTTTTTTAAGGGGGAAAGTGCATTTTTTTTTTTTCCACAAAAATGTACTTTATTTAGAAATCAAAAAGGGAATTACCATATTTTCTGGATGGTGCCTGTAGTGAACTAGCCAGTTGCCCTGAGTGAAAGTCTGTCCTGTACTGTAACCTGAAAAGTTAATTCCTGTATGTATTTTTCTGCACATTGCTATTTAATGGTAAGAAAGCAATAATTCCTCAGCACAGGCTTTCAACAGAGAGCTGCTGGTAGAATAAGGCTCCGAGTCCTCAGGGGACTCCAAAGGGACCCCTGCAGAGGCAGAACTAGAGATGCAGTATCTATGGTGATGGTGGTATTTAAGCCATCATGGCCTTTTTCTCCTACTTTTTTTTTTTTCTTTAAGGGGAGACATAAACTTAAAAGATACAACTAGAAGCCCAGGCAGCACAAGTCAGCTGTCTCCAAAATGAAGACCGTGAAAATGTCCATGCCAGGAAAAAAAAAAAAAAAAAAAAAAAAAAAAAAAAAAAAAAAAAAGGAGGTACAATTATCTTACTAGGATACAGGAAAACTGAACTCCTTTCAAAAATATAAAGGAAAGTCCAATGCACCGCCTGTCTCGCGTGTCTGTCTGGGTGTGAGCTGAATGCTGAGGTTTCGCTGGTCTGCCCATCTCCTTGCGAACGAGTCGGGCCAGGAGAAGGAACAACATGAGCTCTAGCAACTCAATGCTCTCGGTGTGTGTTGGGATGTGTAGCAACCAAAGCGTTTCACATTTCCCAGCATCCTTGAAAAACGGTGAAATTGTTGGCGATGAGGTAAGGGTAGACCAAAGGCGCAGGGAGACGTCTGACAGCACACGGCCACGAAGCCTTGTCCAGAGAAAGGGAGCAGGCAGGTATGGCGAGTAGGAGCGGCTGCTCCCGAGCCACTGACAGCCAGGTCAGCCGGCAAATGTCACCCGATAGAGGTTCAGAAGAAAACCAGTTACCTGAGGCTGCCCGGTTATCGGTAAATCACGACAAGGCAGTTGTGGGAGGCAGCGAGCTGAGGAAGACGGACCCCAGGAGAAAGCAGCTGCTTTCCATGTGAACCTGAGCTGACAAAGTGTCCGCTTTGGTAACCTACCCAACAGCGAACCACAATCACCTAATATAAAGACACTTTTTTTAAAGCATCAACTACATCAACCGCGTTCCCTAGCCAACCCTGCCAAGACAATACTCATGATGGAAGCAGAATAATAATAATAATAATGCCCTTATAAAGCCACTTTCATTTCAAAAGGGTCTAAAAATCATTTCAGAGACATAGGCACACTCCAGAATTGTTTCACGTGACGCTGAACTGCAGGTGCCTGCGGGGTGAAACCCGGTGACGCGGGAAGGGCGCAGAGCAGGCAGGGGCAGGTCAGAAGAGGAGAAGAGCGTGGCAATAACCGCACGCACGCGGCTTCACGGGGAGCTTACGGCAGCAACGCAGGAAGGAGGCCGCACATGGAGATCTGTAAGAACCCAGGAGATGCAGAGTGGCTGCATCCCAAATGAGTCTGGCTTGATAAATTGCTAGTTCAGAGGGAACTGAGGCAAACGGAACATAAAGCCTCACAGGAATTAGCACAGGATTTGAAGATCCTGATGCTACGCTTCCCCCAGCAGTTGTACCTTTGATAGACCGCACAATGCATCAGAGCATTAATTATGTCTGGAAAATGCCACACAAAAATGGTGAGCGTTACTTTCTGCAGCGTCTTTGCTCTTCCTGTGGCAGGCTGTGGGGCTCCTGGGGCATGTCTGGCAGCAGCACAGCTCCGAACACGACGACTCTCCCACTGTCCTAAAGAGAGCTCTCCAAAGGCGAGAGAGACATTAATCAGGGTCATGCCAGTGGGCGTTTCCTTAACATTTTCTTAATCTGCTGAGAAGAATCTCCGTGTCAAACTGCACGGTTTCTGCGTGGACGAAGTCACCGAGTGCGAGGTGCGTATGTTGGATCAGGTTCCGCCCCGTAGCCAAGGGCTGGCATCAGCAGACAATTCAGGTTCCCGCTGGCCTCCTGCTCACCAGCCCTGAATTCCCGCTGAGGGCAGTAGGAGTTGATTCAGTCCCGCTGAGCACAGCCACGTCCAAAAGGACAATTAACCTTTAGAAGAGGATTTCTTTTTAAAAAAAAAGGCCAGGGATACATTTTCAGAGCAGGGGAGGCAGCCCCTCGAGTGCAGAGCTGCTAATGGCACTTGAGAACGCGTAATTTGGGAAGCCTCTCTCGAAAACACGCCTCCCCCCAGCCCCCACGTCCCCTGCAGACACCAACCGCCCGGTCCCGCTGCCAGTGGGACTCCGCGGTGAGACAGCTTCCTCGCAGGGGAAGAGCATCCTCGCCACTGCGGCACCGGCTCGTATGTGTACGTTGTAAAATTTACCCGAGCATTACTGCCAAGTGTTAGGGCAAGGAATTCCACTGAGTACAAACCTTAAACTACCCCCAGTAACGACATTACCAAGAATTAATTTCCTTCTGTCTTCAGGTTAATGAGTTGAAAACAGAAATATATGCTCCCAGGCAACAACAACAAAAATATTTATCTAAACTGCCCAATCTTTCCAACCGTCGGATTTATTCTTCTCTTTGTAGGATGCTAATGTGTAACGTAGGCTGCCTGTTTCAGGGAGAGGCACAAGGTCTGGTTTTCCGGATCCGAATGGGATGATGTCGGCTTTAACTCTGTTTGTTTTTCCCAGAGCACAGTCACCCTTACCTGCTGAACAGAGCCTTTCAACTACGCAAAGGGAAAACAAATGGAGTTTTAATCAGAAGGTTTCCATTCTGATCGCTGCTGGGCTACTTCCACTTTACAGTTACCAATCAAATGTTAAAGAGAGTATCGCTGATGGATGTATTTGGATTGATTGCATCTGCCCGCTCTCTTGCATTTTAAGGTCTCTCATTACTGTACGCTCCAGAATTTCATTTCTTAACATGTGTAATAAGCCTCAAACTTCAGACAGCTAATTAGTTCAGCCGGCGTTTCTGCACCTTAGCTGAAAAGCCAATAAAAAGCACCACACACACAAAAAAAAAAATATTAATAGTCCCTACTTTGTAAAGATGAGGTTAGCATCCGGCTTAGGCTTTAATTAATACACGGAAAGCAAAGAACACTGCCTTAAAAACAGAGATTACCAGTAGATTAAAGACTAACTAGCAATCTTTTTTTTTTTTTTTTTATCCCTCACACATCCAGCTATTCATATCCCTGACAGATTCCTTACCCCTGAGCTTGCGCATTGTGAAAAAAAAAGACAACAACTTGTACATTAAATTCTGTAGGAGTAAAAACGTACAAGAACCCTTTAACTGTCATCTTTAACTAGAGGATCCTCTCTAACCGTTATCCTTGCTAAAAGTAAAATTTATTGTGCAATTCTTCTCACCAAACATATCTGCAAATGAAATAAAAAATGAGGCAGTGTGGGGTTTGATGTTCTGAGAATTTTGGTGGCGATAATTAAAATATAGTGGTTTGAATAGCTTGGCCTACAGTAAGTTAAATCTTGACAATACACCATCAAAATACAATAGAGAATTTTACCGCAAGATGCTTCTAGGCATTTTTTGCTTCTTGTAGATAGTGATTCAAATAAGCATCCTGCCTGGAGTCGGCAGGCTCTTCCTGCTAGCTCTCCGCACAGCGGGAATTCCGGCACAGGTACGTGCTCCGCGGTCAGGGCTGCCCCACCCGACGGAGTTACTGACAACCAGAGCACACGGGGCCGGGCAGAAACCCGCGGGCCACCTCACAGGAGACCCCAGGGACTGACCCAGATCTGCCAGTCTCACACGGAGTATGTACGAGTCGTACCTCTGCCCTCTGACGCGTCCGTGTCACGCCACTGGCAGGGTACACATTCTCAAAGCCCTGCTTCCTCCTCTCCTCCCTGGACACTCTGCCAGACCCAGATGATAAAGCCTGCCAACAACTTTTATCCAGCACGTGAGCTTGGAAAGCAGGAATCGGTCGCTGCACACCATTCCCTCGCTACAGCTGCAGCCCAGGTGAAAGGAAACACATACCCCTCTGCATGACCAGCATGGAGGGGAACGCTCCTCTAAAACACGACCCACGTCCAATTTGGGCTAAAACTGTATTCCCACTCCCACCCTCCCCAGAAAAACAAACCAATCCTGCCTCTGCTGACAATTCCTGTCCTGGCCGTAGGAACAATGCGCCCAGCACGCCAAAGGCACTGTGCCCACTCCAAAGGACGGTTTTCTACCAGGGGGCTTGCCTGGAGCACCTCCCAGGAGCTGAGACTTTGGGGAGGGAAGCATTCCATTCTTATTTTCCTATTAGAAGTGCCAAAATGTTATTTGGAGCAAGATGGTGCAATGACCCACACTAACCCCTGACCATCCTGGGTGGCTAGGGCCAGTCCTCCACGCCCCAACCCCTCCACACAAGGCCATCGGCATCGGCAGCTCGCGGGTCAGGCCCCCAGGGAAAAGCTTGTGTTTGTTTCTAACAAACCACCCCTCTGGAAAATGTATTTTCTTGCTTTTCCTACCTGGAAATGCCAACTAGGATTTTTAATGGGACATTTGACTTGCTTGAACAGATGCAGGCTTCATTAGTTGTTATTTTTTCCCAGTGATAGGCAGCGGCAAATCCCACTCTAGACTTTTGTGACTGTGTCTGATAAATGTTGCCTAGAGCCCTGGTGCTATCTTTTAATAAGCACAAATCTTGCTGCTGCACTGGCTTCTTGTTCTTTCTTCCAAAAAAAGAAATATCTCCCGATGTCTCATGCTTCCCCTCATCCTCCCTTTGTTGGCAGAAAGGCTCATTTTTCTAAGATACCTGAGCTGAGCAGATATTATTTTCTATGTTTTAAAAAAAAAAAAATTAAAAAATGAACCAAAACAGCACAAAACAAACTTTGTCTTTATCAGCTGACTCATTTCTTAAGACACCATAATGACAGTAACTGTTTGTAATACCGGTGTAACCCAGAAACCCTGCTATCCACACAACAGGCAGAAAGTGTCGCTTCGCGGTGTCTGCGCATCACTATCCCTCCTTACACGCCGCAGGGAGGGGGTTACTGATGGCTCCCCTCTCCCACCCAACGTCAGAGATCATCTCCTCAAAGCATATTTCTTCTTCTCGCGCTCCACCGTTCTATGGACTGATACACACCAGGAAAGCTCCAGAGGGCAAACCTGCAGCCCCGCACCACTCCACAACGGAACAAAACCGTGCCGTATCCCCTTCCCGCCGTGGAGGGTCAGAGAACCGCCTTCTAAACACGCGAGCGCTCCAGAGCGGGTCCATAGCACAAAGATGAAAAGGAGGAAAGCTCTTATTTACCACAAATAGTCTTCTGGGGCTGTTTGCAAAGAACAGGAATTTTTTGTGCATTTACGTCATCCCGCAGAACACAAGACAGAAATAAAACTTTGGAGAGAAGTGGCAAGTGCTGTCCCTGCAGGCAGCGTTGGCGAGACGGACCTTGCAGTAAGTGTTGGTGCTCCTCGCCCTTCACCGGCCCTTTCTCTCTGGACTTTCAGTTATTCTCAACAACAGCGCAAGGCTTTCAAGCGCAGCTTTTCCTTGTTTGGCAGAGAAAGCAGGCGAGCACGTCGCCAAATGTCCCTTACTTGTGGCACTGAAATGAAGCAGCTGCCAAACCGGACGCTGCGAGGACGGCCCTTGCTGCCACTCGCACCATGGCCACTCGCCACGCCAGCTGACACTGGCAACTCGTTTATAGCCGGCTTAGGTATCGCGCCACAACCCTACGCGATGCAGCCGCGCCCCCCATCTTCTCCAGGGCCCCTTCTGCAGATCCCGGGGTTTATGCTGGCAGAGACAGCAGGAACCAGTCACCATTGAACTTCGGCTAACAATGCACTCAATTATAACTATGGTCACGCACTTTTTGTGACGTTATTTCCTAATGAGGGCTGGTTTAAGTCATCAGCGGGGGCGTGCGTGCCTGTCTTCATGCAACAACTCAACGCTCTGACTGCTTTCACTGAGCTACACCAAAGGTCGGAGTCTCCCACCGCAGCTGCCACAGCCAACCAACATGGCGGCCACGCTCCCCTCACCCGCCACAGGGAGCACTCACCGCTGGCCAATCCCAGGCCCCACCTGGCCAACCAATCCAAACAGACAGCATGGCCACCCAATACGAACGCAGGCAGGGCGCTGTGCCCACCCAATCGCAGTAGGCACGGCGGCCTGGGAGGCGGCGCCGGGGAAAATCCTCCTGCCCTCAGCCCTTGGCAGGTTTGTAGGCTGGGATTTTACAGCAGCGCCACTCGAATATTATTGAGTTTTTGGTGCCTGCTGTGACCAGCGCTTCCATGTCGTCTTGGCTTCACGACCTATAGGCAGCCTCAGAGGGCAACGATCCAACAGAGCTGCGATAAAGAGCGAGCCACGCTGACAGGACTGTGGTGACTCACGGAAGAGGGTAGTTTTATAACAGGGTTCAGTTAATTACTGTTATTTTTAAATTTAAAACAAGACTATTACCAAGTAACCTGACTATTACTCACTGTTGATAGTCTTTGAGAAATCTGTGAGGAACCTAAAAGAACAGCCCGTGTTTCAGACACGGCGCGCCGAGGGAAACGCGCCCCATGGCCATTCGGCGCCCGTGGCAGAAACGGCGGTCAGGCTCCAGCGCCCTCCGAGCAGCCTGCCCGGTCGCCCCAGGACGGCAGGGCTCTGCCCGCTGCTCCCCTGCACCGCTCCTTGGCAAAAGCCATTTTTAATCACGTACCCGTCCTGCACTAGTAATTATTTGTAACGACGCTCCGCTGAAGTCGGTGGGACTACAAAAGCTGTAGGTGTTCATCACATGTGTCTTAAAGGAAGTAACATTTGGAAGAAAGAAATGACTCCTCATACTGCCTTCCATTGTTTTGTATCCTCCATCAACCTACTTTATACTCTTTCTTGCTTTTTGTAAAACCATTTTTTCAAAAAAAACAAAGTCCAAACACAAGGTGACCCAAGCAGCTGTCTCTGGACAGCAGTGTGTTCTCTGTAGCAAAAGTTATCTCCAGTGAAATTTAATTTAATACATTAATGTGGATCCATAAAACAGTCGCACATTGCGCAAAGTTATTTATGGCACTGGGATCTTACTGATTACAGCGATAAATAATACAGCGTGCATCGCTGGGAAGTAATAGAAAAACAGTTAATCCACAGGAGCAATGAAGAGAATTGGAACAATTCTGCTGTTACTCTAATGCAGTAATTTCATAACGGCAGCCTTCGCAGTTGCACTTTTCAACACATTAAGTCTCTACTCATCCGGTAACAATGTGGGGAAGATTCCCTTCGGCTGTCTGTCACGCGAGCGGAGCTGCCCCTTGCTAGCTCCGGCCAGCCGGGTTACAGCTCGCCAACCGCCCACCACAACACTGAGCTTCAGCTTAATCCGGGGCCACGGTTCGGTCAGGACCAACGGCTTCAATTCCTATTGCAGTTTACGCAGGCTTAGCACTGGTAAGCGCAGTTTACGCAGGCTTAGCACTGGTAAGCGCAGTTTACGCAGGCTTAGCACTGGTAAGCGCAGTTTACGCAGGCTTAGCACTGGTAAGCGCAGTTTACGCAGGCTTAGCACAGGCCAAGTGCCACACCTGTGCCGCCCGAGCTCCTGCAGCATCCCATGGAGAGCAAAGCCCACAGCCCTCCCTTACACAGCTGTTTTACATAACACAGGGACAAAACTGCTATTACTTAAGAAGAAAAAAAATAAAAAACCTCTCCAAGTTTGCCAGCTGATATATCTCCCCTGCAGCTACAGACATTTTCCTAAAAGGCAGAGGAAAAGCTCTCAAAACACATGTTTATATAATTCCTGGGCTCAGGCTTAACTGGACCAGGTCCTCTGCCTCTCCCCACCTCTTGTTTGTGTAGGATCCAGGCTGATTCCCCCTAATCCAGAGCTGGGTTACCACACTGACGCGCAGGCAGGTTTGGATTCTCGATATCCAGGAGAAAACCTGCGAAACGCTGCGCTCGCTGTGCCGATGGCGTTCCCAGCTCTGTAATGCGCAGGCAAACAGTTCCCTCTGCTGCGCTGAGCTGTGCTTATGCCTCCTCTAACCAAACCCTCCAGTGTAACGGGCTACCCAGTAAAAGTACTGGTCTGGGAACCTCCGTGCCATCACTTACAGCAGCCTGCACTAAAGATCGTGCTGTACCCAGTGACGGTTGGGAAGCCAAGGGCATCACCTCCTCACGTTTATTCCCTTCGGTCCTGCGCTGCTAGGCTAGCACCAAGCACGATCTAGAAGATCATACGCAGTGTGCCAGCAACCAGCGTATCCTGCCAGGAAACCATCACACTTAAAAATATTCTCTGATGTTTGAGGAATCTGCTCAGCGAGGGCTAAATTTAGAATTTCTAGAAGCAGCTTTTGTGCTCGCACCGAGAGGTGAACCTAGCGACGTGAAACGATGTGGCTGCAGCTGTGTTTTCCAGGTTCTGCTGGATCTGCCTCACACTCAGATCACCGAAGAACTCAAATGCGCAGCATCTGAATTTGGAAAATATTCCCAGTTGTCTGGCTCAGAACAACAGAACAACCATGTCTCATACTGGGTACCGCGTTACTCCAAAACATTCCGTATCCCCACAGCGATGTGTGTGATTGCAGCAAGAGCTCTGGGACCCAAGTTCTTTCAGCGCTCTCCTAATTACTGACTCCCCACTTTCCACAGCCCCCTCTCACTTATATTCCCTCGTGGAGGCAAAGCACCAAGGAGAATGGTGTTTTGGGGTGGGCTCGTGCGTTTTTCTTTCTAACGCCTGCATACAAATTCAGCAGCGACACTAAGCAGATGTATAAACTCATTCCGCACGGACGCCTGCAGTTCTGGCACTCTCTTTTGTTGGAGCTGTTAATGTTTGTGGTGATGGAAAACAAAGAGCTCTGTTTGCATTTGGGGATGGTTTATACTTCCTCTTTAAACAGTAAGGCTACAGAAGGGCTTTTTTAATGACACTTTTTCTTTGTAAACCATATGGCTTTCGTTCCCACTCCCGAGGCCACTGTCACCAGGAGCTCTGTGAACAGAGCCATCCTGAGAAACCTCCACACAGTAACAAATGCATTTCTTGGAAACAACCAACCAACCTCAACTGTCCAAAAAGCAAAACTCTTCATGAACTGGAAGCACATAACCCAAAATAGTCACCAGCATTTGTCAGGAGAATAATCAGACACTTACCAGTAGTTCCAGAAACAGGACCAGCACTGTCTCAAGTTCTCCTCCCTCCGACCTGCAGACCCAATGCCAAACCCCCTCACCACTACTACCAGTACTTCTCTGTTTACCTCTCTCATTCCCAGCTGCCTGGGGCTTCTGATTTGTCTGATTGTCCTCAGCTGAGGGAGGGGGAGAAAAAAGGGTAAACAGCTGCTGAAAGCCCCTTTTGATACCAGTGTGCCTGCCCATCTCAGAGGGCTTCAGGCATCTTCTCAAGAAGTTCTGTTCCATTTAAGGGACATTCAGAGGCGAGTGTGAGGGACATTCAGAGGGCCTCTGTGAGAAGTTTTGGCACCCATGGGAGGGTTTTAATTTGTTTTTCTTCACCTGCTGAAAGAAGCTAGAACAGGCAAATGAGAAGGCCCCCCATTGCCAGCTCTGGGTTAAGCGTGGGATTTGCCCTGTTGAGAAGACCTCACCTGGATCAGATCATCGTGCTCCCACCGTATCTCCTGCCCTTTGGCGGCCCTGTGTTGTGCTTGCTGTGGTCCATGCGTTCCCCCAGCTCTACCAGCCAGCATCCAGTACGGCACACAGCCGCTCTGCCACAGCTGTACATGTGAAGAGTGTGTGTTTGATCTAAAAAGGTTAAAGTTCTGTTACCCAAACAAAACTGTATTGTTTAGGAAAAGCTTAGAAAGCTTCAAGGAGAAAAAGAACGGAAATCTTGTTCCTTCTCTCTCCCAGTGTGGATTAAGTTTTATACTCTATAAATTGCCTAAGAATCAGACAAAATGAAAATGCAGCTATTTCCGTTTGTATGGAACGGAAGATAAGGGAAGGCGCGGCAGGCAGGAGGGATCGCGTGCTGCCTTGCGAGAGCCGTCTAAACTCAGCGAGGGCACGCACGCTCGCCAAGCGCTGTCAGCGGACCGAGGGAGACGGAGTTTGTCGGGTGCACGCTCCCAGCCCAGGCGAGAATGAAGGCGGCTGCTGCCCACCCCTGTGTGCTTCCCAGCCAACAAAGAAAGGCCCTTCCTCCCTTCCAGCGACGAGTATCTGTTCCAGCTCCGTTTCTTGTGGTGGTGCAAGCATTTCTCTGGCTATCTGGGGAGTGAACCTGGAGAAGTAATCCTGGTTAAGACTAACTCCTTTTTTGCCTGGGTAATCCAGTAAACCAAAACACCGCTCTGTGTTTTCCTGACCAGAATTTGTCTTTTGCAACATAAAGTAATGGAAATGCCTCAGCAACGATTAGCGATACCTGTCCTGAGATACTTTTCAGGGAGGGAAAATTCAAAGATGGAGGAATATGGCAGAGCTTGGCTTTCATTTTCAATTCTCAGGCCTCCTCAGAGGGTTTCATTCATTCTGGAGCATTGTTCTAACGCACAGGTATACGCTTTTCCTCCAATTATTTTTTTTCTTTCTTTTTTTATCAATCCATTTTCCTTTAGCAATCTGAAATTCCCATTTTTATCTTTTAAAAGCAGTCTCACAGAGACATGCTGGATTCCAAGTGAAACTGATAAAACCACAGAAATTCAGAGATAACGGTGAAATTTGCCTTATGTATTTTTATTCTTCTCCCTCTGCCAAGTCTGAAATGCAAATTACGGGAACCTGCACAGTGTAGCGCTTAAAGATAAACAAATGCAATTTCAAGTCAAAAATCTCATAAGAGACAAAACACGCTACAAGGATTCCCGGGCTCGGTCCGCGCCTCTTGAGCTCTGAAATGGCACAGAAGGCTCGGCTCTCACATCGTGTCCGGAATGTGACACGTCAGAGCAATCTGTGCAGCAAATTAACGCACGCACGCGCTATGTGACACTTAGCTGAAGTGCCCAGGCGCTAACTGGCACTTTCTCCCCTTACTATTTTCTATATTCAGCATTAATAAAATTCCCAATGTTTTTGACATCATGCATCTCATTTTATTTCAGCCACCAGTCTAGGAATCTCCATCAGTCTTTCTTTTTTTCCCCCCCCTCAAGATTCCATCTGTAAAAATGCTGAAGGTGAATGCAAGCCATCACTCTGCTTTTCAAACCACGTCACTGCTCCAGGAGAGCCAAGAGGAATGGCCTGGCTTGCCCGGGCCCCGCTCTTTCGGCAGGTTTTTGCAGGTGCGCAGGCTGTAAGGTCCGTTTGCCCTTTCGCAGTGTTAACGGAACAGGTCAGGAAGGACCGGTTCGTTAGGGTGCTGTATCTGAACAGCTACTTGGTGCCTATAGGACTCGCTTGCTTTTTTTTTTGTGTTATATTTATCTGTGACCTTGAACTTTGTTTTCTTTTGTTCATTTGTTCCAGAAAAGGATTTTCTCTCTCCCTATTTTGACAACAACTAGAAATGTAATTTTTTTTTTCTTTTTTTTTTTTTTTTTAA